>OX596023.1:1200000-1657000 GCA_951394055.1 Villa cingulata
TCAACAAATTATCTTAAAATTACAATTTAATAAATTTATTATTTAGTTTTGTACAGTTTATAACTATATTATAATTCTCTTCATTTACAAATCTAAGTACATTTCATAATAATACATGCTATATTAGTGTATAAATAATGAAAACTCACTCACATTTAAATACAGGGCGATAAAATTTGTGATTCTAAAGAAATAAAATCAGGAAAAATATAAATAAATAAAAACAAAAAAATAATTATTTACACAGTGTTTTTTTTTTTAAAATTAATTTAATATCTATGTATGTAGATGTAGGTATTTTTCATTAAAATCTTTAATTTGAAATTAATTTCGAAACAAGTTTAATAGAAGTCTAGTAGCATTTTTTACAATTTATATAATAATTTATTGAATTTATGTAAATTATTTCTGATTCTGATACGCAATTTCATAAAAACAAGAATTTTCTTCGTATTTAAATTATTACACGAATAGTATTTTAATTTTTTCTCAAATTAATGTAAAAATAGATTTTTATTGAATTAAAAAAATTTGGAACTATTATACATGTAAACAAAATTTAAACAGTCTCAGAAATTTTGAATGTCCAACCATAGTTTATAAAATTTAGTATGTTAAACTTGTACAGCCTACAATGTGGACAGCAATGTATGAATTAAAATTCTAAACACATATTTTGTAGTACATATCATAAAATTCTGACAAAACGAATATGAGAGATCCAACCTCAGGGAAAAAGACCCAGCGACTTAAAGAAAGTTGGAGTACGAGATAAGCAAACGATGGCGATAGGTAAGAAGGAATGGAAGAGGTTTCTAAGTGGCGCTCGGGTTCTATAAGAACTGTTACGACAATAAAAAAAAATATTGTATATGTAGTATGCAACCGTCTGGACTAGTCCAACATTATCCAGAAAAATAGTGACATTGGAGTTTCACATTGGGATGTTAAAAAGAAAATTATAAACCAAGCTCCTACGTTTTCGTATTTAACTTTATGACTTCCTGGAAAATTTTTGGATCAAACTGTACGAGTAATGACAATATGAATGAATACATAATTTGTGTATGCAGCTGCTTAAAATTACATGCTATACCAACAATAATTTTAAAAATTACAAAATGAATTATTAAGAATTTTTCACGTCATCATACCATATGACAATTATTCTCGTGCATGTTAATTTGAATATATTTGTTTTTTTTTTTTTCACTCTTTTTCTTTAGTAGTTTTAAGTTTTTCAAAATGTCATCGACATTTTATATATGTATACATATAATTAAAATGAATTTCTTTATTCTTATGTACAAATCAGCATGCATATATTATATGCATACACATTTTACATTTATGAGTAAATTTTCCGAACAATTACAGTACATATCGTGAATGTGTAATAAAGTTTCTTTAGCATGTTGTTATTTTTCAATATTATTACCAACTTGATTGTTTGTGTACTAGTAGTAGTAGTGCATGAATTGCACACAGCAAGGTAATTATATAGCAGTTCATACAAGTACAAAATTTTGATTTCCATTTTCCACTTTTGATTTCTTTATGATAGGCAAGGTACTCATAATGTATACGATCAGTTGCACATTACAACCATCAAAATATCGTTTTATGTTTGTTATTATTTAATTTCTTGTATTTTTTCTACGCTTCATACCATAATAATTCAAGGTAAAAATTCAATTTAAAATAATGTATTGTATTACATTATTTACTATACTGCATACATACGTAATATTTACTATATACCTACTCGTTTGTATATATTTATATTTTTTTCTTATAAAAGTTTGTTTGTCTGTTGTTTTTTTTGTCTTCTTATATAAATCATTTTTGCAATTTTGCACAAAAATGTGAGCTAATTTTTATTTCGCTATTTTGTTTTTTTTTTCTTTTTTCTAGCGAAATTAATGTTTATTTGTCTGTATTAATGTTTAAATGTTTCTATTTATATTTTATTTATTTATTTATTTTTTTTTTGCTTTATTTTTACAAATTTGTACAAAAGTACACAAATGTATTTATGTATAGAATATATATTTAATTATAAATGTGTATGTGTGTGTTTTTTGAATTAATTAATAATATATTATAATAAAATATTGTATAGACGTATACATCTACCTTGTACTAAATTATGTTTATTTACACGCAATTATATTCACTTTATTAATGCGATATACCACTTTACGAGTAATAAAAAGTTACAATATACAAAATACTTTGCAACAAATTATATACAAGTATATTATTCATATATAAATAATTTTCATATGAATATGTACGTTTTGGAAAATTCATTTTCATTTTCCTTTCATTTCTAAAAAAAAAAGTGCATGTACTCGTATGTAGTGTTTTGTGTTTTTTCTAAACCGCAAAACAAATTTTTCTAACAATAAAAATAAACTGAACGCATGAAAAAGTACTTTGTATATGGAAATTATTTTAAAAAAAATATATCCATGAATAAATTAATTGAATAAATTGTATTTGCATGCATACGAGTATAATGAAAATCGATTTCAAATTTTTTATTGTTATTTAAAAATCAATATTAAACGGTGTGTATATGGCATTATATCCGGCTGTAGTTGTATAAAAAATTAAAATGAACTATAGCTTACCACCAAACACTTACATGTACTTGCGGACATACTGTTAATAAAGTTTTAAGGAGAATTAAAAATATAAACGTCTGAATTTTCTGTTGGGTAGAAAATAAAAGAATTTGGAAAAAACCCAAGAATGTTTTCTTTTTTATGTTTTCTTAAAAAATTCTCTTCCTTTTTTTTCACCCAATACAGAATAAATGTATAATAAGAAAGATAATGAAAATCATTGTTGTGAATACATTTTGAAGATTTCATGAATGACTTTCAATTCCAATTAAACCAGAATCAGAATGAGAATTAAGTTTTTTGCATTTCATTGTGTAGATGAAAGATATTTAAAATGATCAGTTTTATAGAATTGATATTCGATCTCAAATGTCAATGTCCTCATCGGTCCTATACTTGTAGTACCCGAGGCACCTAAAAGGTATTTGGATTTTTTTTTTGAAAAAAAAAATCCAGTTTACAATTCCAGAGAATATACGATAACATATAATTTGTTGTGAAATAAAAAGTAGAACGTACTACCACTACAACTACATCCAATATCAAATTATATATATACGATTATATGGACCTGTTTCTTTATTATATTATTTTTATTTTCTTTAAAAATTATGAAAAAAAAAAAATAATGAAAACTGTTTATCTTATTTGAAGCTGAAGACAAGCTTAATTTGCACTTGGTCAAGCCAGCCAAGGTCATACTTGATACTATATCGAAAAGCATATAAAAGCACCTAAGATAGTTTTAAACGACTAGACGACTATATAGGTAAAAAGTGCTGTATCATATCATTATCAGACAATAAATCATCATCAGATCTGATTGAAAACTTAAATTTTAATTTAACAGATAAAAAAGGATTTCTACAATGATACAGCAAAAAATAAAGCAATAAAAACATTTTCTTTTACTTTTAATATTTTTGGAGTGTACATAATAAGCTTAAATATTGACGTACTGATAAGTATAAGCACACATACATAAGTACATGGGAATAGTTAATGTAATATTTTTAGTCTTTTTATGTAATTCTTATTTAATTTGTAATTTTTAATTGTGATAAACCAATTAGCTTTTCATTAAGTCTCTTCTATTACCGCACACGACCATACTACGAATTACAACTACAATTTTCGCTTTAAACTATATAACTATATATGTATTTATATACTACGTTAGACATGTCTGCATAGTGCATAAGTATGTGTATGTGTTATTATGTATATTAGTTATCATGTTCTCTACATCTGCTACAGTAACGAAATGATGATGATGATATAATTGCGCATATCGATATCGGATTACGTTTTTCTGTTATATAAATGCAGGAAGTAGTATAAAACGACTTTTTCGTAATTACCTTGTCGAAGTCGGCTCTGGGATATTGCACTGATTATGAGTGTATGTACAATAAATTGACCATAAACAAACAAATGAACAAGCAAACAAATGAACAAACAAACAAAATACATACCATAATGACTAAACTATTAAATTTCCAATATTTTTATATAGTAATAAATACATATGTATACAAATAATAAATGTCCCTTCCATTTTGTAAATATAACGAATATCGTGTATGTGCATATACTCACAAATGTGTATATATCTGAATGTATGTAAATTTCAAATTACATTAGTACGTACGTATTGTATATGATTTTACATACATTGACAAATGTACTTATGAATACATAGTATGTGACGTCTTTAAATGTTTTCTTGTTTTAATAATAATTGTTAATTAAAATCAAAAAAAAAAAAAAAACCTGTTTAAAAGTGATAATTCTTTTTAATTTTCTAAATAAACAGCTACACATATGTACGTACTGCACACACAAATATAATGTTTGTATGTATACGTAATGTAAAAAAAAAAAAAAATAAACTTGATAATCTTCATTTGTAAAATTAACAATATAATATGATATAATTTATTAATTAATTATATAAATGTACATATGTATGTATTTATTATTATTTATTTTTACGTTCGTATACTATAGAGAGTTAATATATTACATACTCGTACATTTACATAAATATATGTATATTTACATTATTATTATTATTATTATTATTAACCTGACCTACACCTGTAAACACATTTTCATGGCCTACAAGATTTTGTTTTTCTATACTGCTTCCATCATACCATTACAATTACATTTTCATACATTTTTTTTTATAATAATTTGCGTATAATATGCATATATGATATGTATTTATTGGACAGTGTTTTTATCTTTATATGTATTTATGTACATATACATTCGCTCATACAATAAATATATGATGACTTATGATTGTGAGATTTTTTCAAAATATGATGAAATTTTTGTTGAATAATCACAACAAAAAGGAGAGAAAATTAAAAAAAAAAACAGCAAATTATTTTCTTTATTAATTTTGCAAATTTTCCTACCATGCATATATATACATTGTGACGCACACATGCGTAGACATAACAAAAAAAATAGCAAAATCTTGAAACACATATGCATATTATGTACGATACGAGTATACATATGTACTGTATGTACAGCATTTCATCAAATTTTCAATGTAATGTAATGCAAAAATATGTAGGTCTGTAAAACCTTTGCAAAACAAAAAAAAATACATAAGTATGTAGGTATATACATGCATACATGGATGTGTAACTCTTTTTATTTTCATTAATAAATTTAAAGTGGAGCAGAAAGGTACTTATGCCAGTATATAAAATATTTAGAAATAGGAAGTTTTATGTATATACGAGGATGTGATTTCAATGAAACTTTTTATGAACCTTATCAAAAAAAAAAAAACTAAGAAAATTAATTAATTTATAAAAAAGTTGAAGCCTTGAAATCACTCTCACTAAAATTTGAAGTTGGGCACCTGAATGGTACTTTCGAGAATCACACCACTCTTTCTTACCTTTCTATAACTCAACTATATATTACCAATTATTATGACTATATGTCGGTCCCATACAAATGTCCCTATCGTGTTACATTCCATGTGAATTTGTAGTTGTAAATACAAAAAACGTTTACTAAAACTTTAGAAAAATTTAATGTTTTTTTTAATGAAAAATTTATATGAAACAATTATCACGTTTTTCTGAAAAATACAAAAATCATTTATGTATTTACAATTGTAAGCGAAAGTATAAAATGAACATATGAGCATGAAACAGCATCATCACATTCACATATAACGATCATTTATATGTATGTACATTATATGTACCTACCTACATAGCATACGAGTGTTTATATTCACACATTTATAGCTATAATCTAGCTTTTTATATCTTACGTATAAAAAAGATATGTTTATTATAGTAGATTATACATTATAGATATAGGTAATTACTAATTAGATATATCTTGTTATAAATGATTTGTTTTTTGTTTTTATATAATAATCACAAAAAATACATAAATATACTCGTACATATACATATGAATATAAAATCATGTAACAATTAAACAGAGCAAAGAACAGATGAGACATGATACTCGTACATACAATATGCAAGTACACTCTCTATGTGTACTTTGTGTCGAACAACTAAATACGTGTATGTAGTGTGTGTGATAATGTAATTTTAATTATCTATTCAATAATAATAATAATAAACTTTCGATATTGATCATTGAGCAATTTATTAAAAATTTTAATTATGAAAATGACAGAAATTTCATATTAACGAATCTTGTGCAGTAATATCGAATAAAACACATGTTATGCAACTTTGTTAACCTCCTCATATCGCAGTCCCGACATAACCGTCTACGATTTTTAGCAGTTCCCATAATTGAAAATGCCACACTCAATGTACACTCAAGAAGCTTAAAAGCTAATGCAACGAGTACACTAAAAAATGAGTAGTTTCAGAACTATTTCAGAAAGTGGAAACACCGATGAGAAAGACCACGTTATTCAATCATAATATGAAAATATGGAGACTACTTTGAAATGTGACACTAATCAGATAATGAAAAATAACTCCAACGCGGATATATATGAAGGCAATCGAATACTTTTGGGACAGACCTCATACACTAATAAAAGAATATATTTTAAATAAAGAGTATATAATATGATGAATGTATATGTATTATGTAGTTGCAAATTGAACTGACACAAAAACCGCAATTAATATTTCTCTCTAAATATTCCATAAATAATATATTCTATTATTATTAATTAAGTAAGTATGTAGTACTTAAAAAGATATTCTATCTCTAATAATAATAATAATTATTTGTCGATGTACAGACGTACTTAAATACATATTATTATGTGCATATTTTTTTTATTATTATTTATAATTTGTTTTTTAATTTCAATTTGTATTTTTCTTCATATTTTCTTATTTTTTTTTTTAATTTTTTTGTTAAATTTGCTAATATTATATACATATGAACAAGGACATTAAAGTTAGAATCATGATCATGGTGACAATTTATAAGATTTTATAACTAAACAACAAGTATATAACCATATAATTCTAATAACAATCTTAACTCAACTATACTTACTTATTTTTATATTATTATTTTGCATATTAGATAAATAATAACATTACTTGTATACAATAAACACTATAATAACGCTTTAGAAATATCCGATTATCATCTTCAATTTGTTGTATATACGCATACATAATGATACATGCACAATACATGCGTATTTAAATGAATTTTTGTTATTGACTTTATGACTTTTAAATTCATAATCAAATAACGAGAAACCAAAAAAAAAAAAAAAATCAAGAGAAAATTGAAATAAAAATTTTTTAAACTATATGTGTGTACATTACATATATACACTCGTACTTTAAATACTCGTCTCCTATATACGAGTATATGTTTTCATTCACTCAAACTCAATTATCATGATTCAATATAAAATACATAGTACGATGATAGTACATTTTGAACAAACATCGCACATTAGGTGTATATTGTATATAAAAATCTGTGTAATTTATTTATGTATGAAGGTATGAATAAATACATACATTGATATATCTGTTCATATATGCTTAATTAAAAAAACAAATAAACGAATATATGTATCTATAGATATGTTTATATGTACATAAAATTATTTACTTTTTTTTATTAAAATTATCCAATCATAATGTTTCTGTTTATCTTTATATTTATTTATTATTTTTATTTGTAAATTATTAATTAAACAAGTTTTCCTGTTAATTACATATACTCGTACATATGGAATTTTTAATATTTTATAAATTCTTATTTATTTATTTATTTGTTTGTTTTATTAATTTATTCATTTGTTTAAATTTTATTTTATTATTTCTTTATTTTCAAATTTTAAAAATATAGTACATAGGTACCTATACATAAAATATTATCTATTTATGTACGTACCTATCCGACTTTGTATATGCTTTGAAAAAATTTGTAAATTTTTTTTTTTTTTGATAAAAATAAAATGTTAGAACGCATTTAAATTACATACATTTAAGTATTTTTATATTTATGTACGTATAAGTACGCTCTCAAGTTTACGAACTTATGTAATTTTTTATTTTACCTTTATCAATTTAATTGCGTAAAGAAAAAAAATTAAAATATATTTTTGTGTCTACGACGAGTACGTGCGTATATATGATGAAGAATTATTATTAATTAGAAATATCTAATGAAATAAAATATCAAAAAAATCAAAATTCAAAAAATTAAATACAATAAATATTCAATGACAGACTTGAGAATTATTAAAATATACAAGAAAATAAAATTTATGTGATGATTATTTTTTTATGTTTCAAAATCAAATTTCATATAGAAAGTCGAAAGATGATTAAAGGAAATGATCAGCTCAGATTTCATACATCATGCAGAATCTTTCAAGTTTCAACAATCCTTATATAAATACAGTGTGTTTCAGAATATTGTACATATCTCTAGACTAGACACTATAGAGTGTATATTATCTCTGAAACATGCTCGATCTCTAACAGATGAGCTTTGAATTTACCTGATTCTTTAGGTCGTAGATGTGATCATTATCTCTTTTAGAAATAAGACTGTATAAAAGCAAAACGTATGATTTTTGTCATTCTTAGTCACCTTGAGTATATTATAACATAATAAGTATGTAGGTCTAAAGTTCTATATTGCATAACAAGTTGTATAAATTTTTTTTGATGATAATTAACACTTTGGAATTTTTTTCTTTCGCTCAAACATGAATATTCGTAGCCAAAATAGAATTTTTATACAGTATTTATGTTTTTATTGTAATCTGATTGGAAAAAAAAATATGTCTGAATTTAAAACAACAGAAAATAAAAATAAAATATGCTTCAAATATTTTTTTTTTAAAATGAAACATATAGAAATAAAAATAAGAAAACACTCTTGAACATTAAGGATATATGTGAGAGCACCGGTTATGTAAATATTATCTCATATAAATATTATATGTATAGCGCAAATATAATGTTATTCGCATTTACTGTTTCTAGAAAAAAAAAAATTCTATAGAAATACTCTTAAATTATCCAGACCAAATCAAATTTCAAAAAAAAAAAAATTTAATTGAATGTATACAAAAAAATAAACAATAAAAAATTTTATAGTTTTTTTATAATTATTATAAAAATCTAGAATTTCAGTTGAAAATTGATAATAATTAATTAATGAATTTATAAAACAAAACAAAAAAAAAAAAAACAGAAATATTTTTTACTATTTAATGCGAATTTTTTTATTCAAAGAATTTAAAAATCATATTTAAGTGGATTTCATAATTATGTAAGTTTTATTTATTTGTTTTTAAGCTTTTTTTTATATAAAATTTTTCTTTCAAATCAATTAAGCTTATTTTCTTTTGACTTTGAGTTTATCCTTTTCCATGCATCTAAAACAAATGCTATACTCCTGCGGTAGTTCAGCTAATATTTTGTATAGAATTACGGAGGTAATTAGTTATTAGTCTTGATGAAAAATGTTTTTATATATGCGTGTATAGAATTTTTTCATTATTATATAGTAAATCATATGTATAATTATTTTATTAAATAATTGAAAAAGAAATAAATAAAAAAATTGTTTTTAGTTTTTAATTTTTTTTTTCTATTTCCATCTATAATTACATACATACCATATTACTTATGTATAAGTACAACTATTAACTATACAATTTGTCCAACACATTACATACATACATATCTCATCATCGCAATAATGTGAAGGAACAAAGTTCGATTTGAATTTCAATTACAAATTTTTTTTCCTCCTTTTATATATATATTATCTTTTATTTTAATTCTTATAATTACTAAGGTAAGTTCAAATGAAAACTGTAACTGTGTAGAAAAAAAAAATGTTAATCACATTTTTGTTATAATTTAATCATTACGTGTAAAGTAAGTTCGTGTAAATTCCGTAATTACTTTACATAAAAATGTGTTTATCTGTATTGTATATCAACCAACATAAATATCGTATAAAAGTACATACACAAATGGATACATTGCACATGTGAATACGGAAAAAAAAAACTGAAAAATCTTAAATTAAATTAAAAATAAAAAGATTAAAACAAAGCATAAATCAGTACTCTATAATACGTGATCAGAAAATTTTTATAAAAATGCGTATATACACTACCATACAACACATTAATGATGTATGTATTCGCGTATGTAATTTATTATTGGGGTGTAACGTATAATTATATTTTATATATTATGAGGAAAACAAAAAATAAATTAAATCAAAATACACAATTCTGTCATTATTACAATAATGTTAAATGTATACAATTTGGATGTAACATGACATGATACACAAATAATTGTATATAGTCTTGTAACATGTCTCATTTTTATGTAAGTTACATATACATACATACATAGTACGTACCGGGTACGGGTATACCTATGTATACATGTTTTTAAATATGTACTACAGCAATTCATCTTATAAAAACTTAAGAAAATCTTTTTTTTTTTTGACAATTTTAATTAAAACACAAATGATCATCATATTTTCATGGTAAATTTTAATGTTATTTTATTTTTTTTTTTTGGTTAGAAAACTGAGTATAGATAAAAAAAAACGATCAGCTAATACGTACACACAACATTGTAATTTGTAGATGATTTTACAATTTTACGTGTTATATACGAGTATGTACATAGGTAGATCGGTTTGGTCAAAGATTATTCAATATAATAAAATCATAAATTAATATAAAATTTATACAAAAAAAGAAAAAAAAACTCATACTATACTAAGCAATTTCTAAAGATTCTTGTTTTATAATTTTTTACATAATTCATAAATTATACAATCGAATATATAGTATAAATAAATTTCATTTCAATTTCATTTATATAAATTGGCATTTCGCACTCTAGTAGATATAGAATTTTTTATAAAAATAATAAAAACAGGCTCCAAAAGGCTAACATGTCTATTAAAATATTGAAACTACGTAGTAGCAGTATAGTATAGGTAGTAATGGTAGTTGTAGTAAATGTTTAAAAAAAAAATCGTTTTCAACGAGGTTTTCAATGAAACAAAGTGAAAGGTTTTTCATCTTCTCAAATATCTTTTATCTGAAAATTTTTTATATTACATAATATGATTCTTTAAAAAAATTCAATTATATACTTATAAAATTTAAATTACTTACAATAAACTTTCAATCCAAATCGAAAAGAAAAAAAATTAATTTTTAATATGCTTTTTTCTCGTATATTTTTTCAAATTTTTTCTCCACAGACAAAACAATAATTTAAAAAAATGGATGCTGAATCAGAAGGTATTCCACCTCCGCAAAATCCAGCACCAGAAATGGATTTGGCAGCACGTCGTCGACAATTTTTGTCTCAACCATCGACACTAGCTACAAGAAAACAGCAGGCTGTCTGTGTTCGACGTGCACATAAAATGTATGGAACAAAAAAAAATCCAAATGTTGTACTTGACGGATTAAATATGACCGTTCCAAAAGGTGCCATGTAAGTACAGAATACTTAATTGAATTGTTTTTTTTTTTAATTTTTGTATTTTTATTGAAAAAAAAAAATTTCCATAAAATTCCAATTACGTCATATATTTTCTTATTGCCAATAATCGGAATTACAATAAATTTCAAAGTAATCTTTTGCCTCAAATCTCAGATTATATTTTTAAATTCATATAGGTATTAGGTTTACACGAGTATTAGTGTTCTTTCTATAATGACTCTAAAATTTTTCCATATCTTACTCACTTCCTTTCTATATTCTTATAAAATATTCTGCTCTTTTCTTTTAGATATGGTCTCTTAGGTGCATCAGGATGTGGAAAAACTACTTTATTATCATGTATTGTGGGTAGAAGACGTTTAAATTCTGGTGAAATATGGGTTTTAGGTGGTCGACCTGGTTCAAGAGGTTCTGGAGTACCAGGTCCTAGAATTGGTTATATGCCGCAAGTAAGAAAAATAAAAATTCAGCAACACGTAAAAAACTAGTATGTTTCCAATAAATTTCTAATCTTTTCAAATATTGTCGATACATATAGGAAATAGCATTATATGGAGAATTCACAATGAGAGAAACTCTAATATATTTTGGTTGGATAGCTGGAATGAAAACAAGTCTAATAGAAGATAGAACTGAATTCCTTTTGAAATTATTAAACTTACCAAATGGTTCGAAATTTGTGAAAAATTTAAGTGGTGGACAACAAAGACGAATGAGTTTAGCTGCAGCATTATTACATGAACCAGAATTATTGATTCTTGATGAGCCGACAGTAGGAGTTGATCCAGTACTACGACAAAAGTAAAGCGAATAATACCCTTCTGATAAATGAAGTCTTTAATTTTTTTTTTTTTTTGTATTTATTTTTTAGTATTTGGGATCATTTAGTCGATATAACGCAAAATGGTAATACAACTGTGATAATAACAACACATTACATTCAAGAAACTAGACAAGCACATGTGGTAAGTACACATCGATCGTTGAATCAATTACAGATTGCAGAAAAATTAATTTGTTTCATTTTAATTTTGATTCTCCTTTAACTAATTTTTATTATTTAAATTTCAATTTGAAGATTGGTCTTTTGCGTGGTGGTAAAATGTTAGCCGAAGAATCACCAGATTATTTATTACAAAAATACAATACTGAATCATTAGAAGATGTATTCTTAAAGTTAGCAATAGTTCAAAATATGGGTAAAAGACGTCGTTCATCGATTGCACAAGAAGTTGTCGAACAGATCAATATACCGGCTATATCGAATCCAGCACTTGATATATCGGATGAAGATAATGCCGAAATATCTGGTGAATTCGGTGATAATGTATCGATGTCATCACATGGCAGAGATATCATCATAAATAA
Source organism: Villa cingulata (assembly GCA_951394055.1). NCBI lineage: Eukaryota > Metazoa > Arthropoda > Insecta > Diptera > Bombyliidae > Villa > Villa cingulata. The sequence continues at coordinate 1,213,016 of OX596023.1, forward strand.
AAATTTACCAGTACCACCATTACCACCAGAAGAGGAAGCACCAGTATCGATATGGGATAATTTCAATGTAATGAGTTCAAATCATATACACGCTCTAGTCTGGAAAAATTTCTTATGGATGATAAGAAATGTCGGGTAAGCCAAAAACAAACAAATGTTTTCCTTTTCAAATTCTTATATGTATACTGTTTTCTTTTTATATTTTTCTCTGTTGTACAGGGTTATGTTATTCATAATCGGTTTACCAGTTGTTCAAATTATTTTATTCTGTTACGCAATCGGACATGATCCTAAAGGATTAAAGGTAGCCGTTTCCAATCATGAGTTAGAAAGTAAATATGTATATAACCAGGAATGTCCAGTATATCCAGGATGTAATCAAACATTATTGAGTTGTCGTTATCTGGATTTGCTTAAAGTTACACGAAGTTGTGTTATAGTAAGTATAGTACTGTTGTAGTAAGCATATAAGTATTATAGGCGGTTACACATGAAGTAGATTTGACATGGCATATAAAATGGCATTCATGATGTTCATTTTTCATTTTCTTTTTAGACATTATTTCCAACAGATGAGGAAGCATTAAATGAAGTGCGTAGAGGTAGAGCTTGGGGTGCGATGATATTCTCAAGAAATTATTCTGGTGCATTAGTTGAAAGAACCGAATCTGGACGGTATGCTGATAATCCAACAATCGAAGCATCTGAAGTTGCCGTCAGACTAGATATGTCAAGTATGTCAAGAATGAATTTCATTGTCTATACTCTTTATTCTTTACAAATCACGTAATTCTATATATTATCTACATAATAACATTTTTCTCTTCTCATTTTCCAACAGATCAGCAAATAAGTACATTACTTTACAGAGATATACAATATACATTCTTTGAATTTGTCGGAAATATGCTATCGTCTTGTGGTGTTAATCCGAAAATTGGAAAAATTCCAATCGATTGGATGGATCCAATATATGGTGATCGTGTACCAAATTTTACTGATTTTGCAGCACCAGGCGTTATTTTAACGATAATATTCTTTTTATCGGTTGCAATCACATCTGGTGCAATGTTAATTGAACGTAACGAGGGTATGCTGGAAAGATGTTTGGTAGCTGGTATCACAGGTTTTGAGATATTATTCTCACAAGTTGCAACACAATTTACGCTTATGTTAAGCCAATCATTATTAGTTATTATATTTAGTTTTTATATATTTGATGTAACATTACGTGGAGATATTGCTCTGGTCATAGGATTATGTATATTGGATGGTTTATGCGGTATGTGTTTCGGATTTGTAATTGCATGCGCTGTTGATACTGAACGAACAGCTACATATGTTGCAATGGGTAGCTTTTTACCAATTGTTATGTTATGCGGTATTATTTGGCCAATCGAAGGAATGTACCCATTATTACAAATTGTTGCATTCTTTTTACCATTAACAAAACCAACTGAATCGTTACGATCGGTATTACAACGTGGTTGGACCATGAATGAACCATCTGTTCATAATGGATTCATTTCAATTTCTATATGGGTACTTGTATTCCTGATATTAACGATTGTATTAATTAAATTCAAAAAAGGTTAAGTGAAAATTTAAAAAAAAATCATATATTATATATATATGTATGTATCTAATATCTATATAAAAAAGATGTCAAAAAATATACTCTAAAATTTCTTAATTCAGGGTTTTTTTTTCTATCCATAATATGTAAATAATTTATATTATAATTTTTATTTTTAAGTGGATGTTATGTGGTATTTATGTATAAAAATCTATAAAAAATCTGATCAAAAACAATCAAAAAAAAAATAAAATTTTTTAAGTAATATAACAAATATTAATAATGTATAAAATAAAAACAAAAACTAAGAACCAAGGTATTATAAGGTAATTTATAAGTGGAATAAAATAAATAATTTTTAACAAATATGTATGTAAATTAAATTTTTATTTTCTTTAATCATCTCGAAAGTACATATATCAGAAGGAATAGCAAGCAAGTAGCATAGTATAGCAAGAAGGAATAAAAGAGAAAATTTGTCAACTCGTCATTAATTCAATTATATATTATTTTCGATTTTTGTTACCAAAAATCATTGAAATCAAATACTGGACTGTACGAATAAAGATCAAAGATAATAATTCGATACCACTTAATACACTGGCACCCATGAAAAGGCTAAGTATACCACCGATCGAAACAACAATATCTAGCTGTGTTCTAACTGCCTGTCTTCTGTAACGTTCAGTAGGTAACGATTGTAATTTGATTATGACCGATCTTTTATCGGAATTTTGATTTATCCTACACATCGTGTACCGTGTACGTATGCAAAATAATTTTTGTAAAAAAAAAGAAAAAAAAAAAACTTAATTAAAATACAAAAATTCTAAAAAAAAAACAGAAACCAAAATCTTTAATTGATTTTAGAATCCTTGCATTCAACTAACCGAAATGTCTGTTCAACAATCCTTATTTCGTGCTCATTACAAGATGGCTGACATGAACATGTTAAACTATTTTTACGCCATGGCTGTAACATTGTGGTATGTGGAAACATTATATCATTTAAATCAAGACAAATAAAACCGTAATAATCGCAAGCTAATTTTTTATCATTTTCTATACATAGATAAAAAAAATGAAAAAATGTAAAAATATTTTCAAGCAAACAAGTATGAATATATGGTAAATTTCTTACCATTTGTGATCATATTGTAATTGGTACAGTTACATTTTTCTAATTGTACTCTTTTTAAACATTCCGTTATACAAGTACTAAAACTATAATATTTATAAATTGTACCATCATCATTTTCATATGGAAATATACATTTTCTATATTTCGAATTAACATCATGAACGCTTTTATCATTTATGATATTTTGTAAATTTAATGAAACAATTCCCTCATAGCCGGGATTATGTTGTGTAAATTTTAATGCTGTCAAAATCATTTGTGGTATATCCTCTTCATTTAGGATATGAACCTAAGAAAATTTTTGATTCGAAATAGAGAGAGAGAGAGTTTCAAATTCATAAATTTTCGATTTCTACTTACAGATGTTGTTTTTTTAGTTATCAATTTTAATTCACTATTTCCAATTTCGAAACCGACATTCATATCAAGCCAATTTGGACCATTTCTATAAAAAAAAAAAAAAAAAAAAAAAAATTTATTTATATGCTTAATGCTGCAATAATTTAAATACACTCACTTTTTCGTCGTCTGTATTGAATTCAACAGATAACATTCTCCCATTGTTGTTTTTAATGGAAAAAAATATTTACAACAATCAAAAGACTTATCTCTCCATTCACATTTTTCAAATAGATCTGTACAATTAGCACGAACATTTTTTGCATAATTATCATAATCATTCATTGGACATTTAGTACAATCAGAATCATCATCATTATCATCACAATTCATATACGATTCACAAAATGGTTCTAATGAACCAGAACTGTAAATATTTTGAAATATTATTCGAAGTAAAAATTCTTCTATATCGAAATTATATTCCATTGATTCATGACGATTTAAACTAGAATTTTTAAAACAAATAAAATTATAAGTCAATCAACTTTAAATTAGTATATTCATTTTAACATTTATAAAATTCTAATATCAGATAATATTTACCTTTGTACAATTTCTTCTAATTGTGGATATTCTGATTTTATATTACCCAATTCACATACACCGACTGATGGAAATTGAATTTTTTCATTTATATTCAATTCCTCAAAAACCATACTGATTGCATTACGTTCAAATGTTTCTTGATATTCTTTAATCAAATAATATGAACCATATATTGATGATATGAAACAAATTAACCAAAATATTTTTTCAGTTACATGATATCTAAATAATTTAATAGAAATATAAAAAAAAATAAATAAATAACAAAATAAAAAATTATAAGAAAAATATTGTATTTTCACACACTTTTTAGATGCGATATAACGTAATCCTGTTACACAGCTATTTAAACAGTAATCTTTTAAAATTTGTAAAATTACATTTAAAAATTTTCTAAACTTTTTCATCGTATTATATATTTCTATCGTGTTAGAGCACATAAAACAATATATAACGAACTGTTACATTAATATTATGATTCTGTGTTTATATACATATGTGCACGATTATAATGCTTATGTGTATGATTTTTTTATTCAGTTATTGAATTTTCAGTTAGAAATTTCAAGCTCATTAATTATTTAACACAGAAATAATTATTTTTTTTTTTTACTTTTTGAGTACCTACATGAAATTGCTTTTAAAATCTGATGTAACTAATATTTTATTATAAATATTTAATAGATAGCGTCTACGTAGGACACGTTGTTGAAAACTCAAAAATGCATCATGTACTCGCACAATCTATATAGTTCAACCAAAAATTATAATAAGAAAAGAGGAAAATCGCTGTACAAAGTCAAATTATCATAAAACTTTATTTTCAATCAGCTCTAAATATATATTTATATTATATAGAATTATAATTTACAATAAAAATTCCATATACGATTTTCTAAATAATATACATATAACTTTTTGTTTTTTTTTCAACTTTTTTTTTATTTATTTTATAATACATAAGTAGATTTAATATTGGAATTTCGCTTTTAAACTGAATTGTTTCTTATTCTCCTACAGTTGTTTATTTAAAAGATACATACATACATAAATATACAATTTTCTATCAGTAACCGTATTTATCTTGAATCGATGAAACAAAATCATTTGCGATATTGCTCAATTTGCTTGCAACTTTTGTAACACCATGACGTACACTCTCTTTAACATCATCTAAATCTGGTGTATTAAAATGAACAGTATTATAACCAGCACGATTCGATGATGATGATGATGATGATGGACTTTTCATATCCTGTCCAAAATAATCAGATGATGATATACTATTTGAATTTTCGAAACGTGATAAATTTATAGATTTATCAAATTGTGATGTATTATTATCATTTCCAAGCATCTGTTGTGATGATATACTTTTAGCATTACCGAATTTTTTCTGTGCTTCATCATTTTCATATACATTATATTTTGTGGCAGTTGTTCTCCTTTTATTATCTTGATTTGTTTGTAATTTAGATGGCTGATGTGGTGAGAACATTGTCGTTATTTCTGGCTGTGGTGTTTGTATCGGTTCAATTGTTTCAAATCCCATCATTAATAATTCTTTATCTTGTTTTAAATACATTGGTGTCGAGTAATCAACATCAAAAAAATCTGAATTACTTGATGGCTCTTTTTCAAATACTTTCATTGATGTTGTTTTCTTTGAGGTATATTCTTGTGAAATTGTTTGCATATCCTTTAAAGCTGAATGTGAAATTTCACTATAAAAAAAAAAAATTCCATCAAAAAATTTTAAAATTATTTAAAAAAAAAATAAAAATAAATCATTTTACCTTTTCGCATTAAATCCCATTCCTAAACGTTCTGCTTGTTTAGCTTTTGTTGGATCAATATTTTTCAATTTTTCATCTTCTTTATTTTTATGTAACGATAACTCTTGATAAGCTAAACGAAGACTAGTCTCATCTATTCCTCCAAATTTTTTCTCATCAGATACATTATCTTTTTGATTGTTATTATGATTATGATTAGCAGATGTTACTCTCTGTTCAATTTCAGAAAAATTCGATTGAACTTTAGTGGCACCTAATCCAGATTTCTTTGCTCCTAACTAAAAACCGATAAAAAAATAATTAATTTTCTTCTTAGAAATTTTATTTTTAAATTTATTTAATATAAAATTCTACCCCAGATTTCTTTTGCTGAATTCTTTTAACTCCAATTGTTGATTTTGTATTTAATGGAGTAACAACGTTTGAAAAATCTACAGTTGGTTGTAATTTCATATCGTTTTGTCCTAAATTTGCAATATTATTTGTAGAATGAGATGTCTATGAAAAATGAACGATAAAAAAAATATAAGAATGACTAAATATTATATACAGATTCTATAATTTATTTACCTTTTCCGTATTGCTTTCATTAACAGTAATTGATTCAAAATTATTTTGAATCTGATTTTGATTTTGTATAGTTGAAAAGAAATCTTCATTCTTACTAACAAGACTTGATTCAATTTTTTCATCTACATTATCGGAAAGAAGCTACAAAAATTCAAAAATAAAAAAAAAATAAAAATGAAATTATAAAAAATATAAAACAATAATAAATTAGGTACGATCTAATTTTAAATCTATAGATAGGTACTTACATTCGATTTGTGCGATTTCAATTTCAATGCATTTTCAGACAATGTTAAAAGTTTATCTTTATACATTTGAGCTACACGAGATGAATATTTCTGTTGTGCATCGTTAGTATTTAAATTATGCTGTCGAAAGAATACTGATGCATTTGCATTACCACCTAATTGCATTTGCATCAACTGTAACCATGTCCAATTTGTATCAAGATTTGTTGAACGTACGAACGTTAAATGAACACCTAAACTTCTATGTACGGCTGAACAATCAATGCAAATAAATATACCATATGTAACTGATGCCCATGTTGGATTTTTTGCACCACAATCAAAACAATGCTAAATATAGAATTATTAAAAACAAAAAATACAAGATTACAATTTAAAATTATAAATTAATAATTGTGATAATATGCACACGTATACATATTTTGATTAAGCTAATATTAATATGATTTTTGTATAAAGTAACAAAGAATTTTATTAAATCAGATCAGTTGATTAGATTTACATTTAATACAAGTACATACATATATTTTTAGACTTCATACCATGAGGTTTTATTAAAACATTTACATAGATACATGTATTTCGAAATATATGTAAGTTTGAATATTATCTTTTAACAAAAGATTATTAGGTCCTCAAAAATTTAATTTTCTTGTAAATATTTAACTTATCAATTCACTAGTTACATATACATATAAAAAAATTAAAATTAATAAAAAGCAATAATACAATATTTTTGTATTAATTCAAAACTAAAAGCTTGGAATGACCTTTAGTTTTTTCTTCTCAATACCATGTGAAATAATATTGAAAATGAATTAAATTATATATGTACGAGATAAAATTGAATTTTTCGAATTTAAAATCAAACTTTATTATCATTATAATTAGAATTAAAAAAATTATGTACCTTATTGGTGACAATTGATCGAAGACGATTAAAAACTTTTTCGATTTCTTGTTTTGTAGGTCCACTGGAATTATTCATTTTTTCTTTTTTTTTTTTTCTTCAATATTTTTCTATCGATTATTCCTAATAAAAATAATGAAATTTCACTTTTACATAAAATACAATTTAATCACAATTTATTATTATCAATATTATGAAATTCAATAGTTTAATAATCGAATTTATCAATTAATTTGAAATTAAATACAAATAGTAGTTGTAATTGTAATGAAAGTTGTAAAGCCAAATGTTCATGTAGCAAATCCAAATTCCAAGTATTTGAGTTCAATTTAATAAAAAAGTGACATGACACATGACATTTCAACGTTGACGTGTCTCTTTACATATTCCAAATTCAATATACACACACTCTTACATTTGTTTTGTATGCGATATGCGATGCGATGCGTGGTTTTGATTGCGTGCACGTGCACTGTGTGCAAAGCGAAGCAATAGAGATATCATACGTATTACGCATGCATTGCATACCATACAGTACAGTACAGTACATTTACATTTGCAGATGCATTGTAAACGTAAACAAAACAGACGTGGTGAATATGCTATAATGGAGTACCGAATCTAGTGTAGTGTATGTGTAGTCTGTAGTGGCATGGTGTAGTGGTATAACACACGGCAACGGCACGGCATACACATTTCTAAGACAATTAATCATGGGAGTGGTAGTTGGAATTTTGACATAAATCAGGTCGTTAAATTGTAAACATATGTATATATGAATAATGAAACTATTATTGAAAGATTTTAGTGAAAAGTAAATTCGTTTTGTGAAATATTTGATGTGAAATCAAGGTGAAAAATGAATTCGTTATATTTCAAGTGAAATTCAATAATAATATAAAAGTGTGTGTTGTTGGTGTGGTGTATGTAAAATTCGTGTGTTTGGTTGTTTATATTCCGACGACCTGAATGACGTCAGACATTAAACGTTAAAATTTCTTTACATTGCTTGCTTTTATGTATGCCGTGGGTAGTGGGTATAACAGATACATCATTAATCACAATTGTAGTAGATGTGATCTACTACTTTCGTTATAAAACTTTACTACCAGCTGAGAAGCAGTGGGAAAAGAATGAACAGAACAGTGTTAACAATATGACATTTTTTAATATGTATAATATTTGAAAAATTTAAATATTTTAAATGAATGATCGATTTTTCATAACGCTCATAAGGGCGATTTCATATTAAGGTAAAATAGTGTAGAAAAAATAATTCACAAATGCAAAGTCCTCAAAACACACAAAAATCCTTCGATATATTTTTTAGAAGTTTTATGTTCGAAAATTTTGTGACTCTTTTTATTTATTTATTAAATTGTACATCTGCAGACAAGCGATGATCTACAAGAGTGGAAATACATTTCAAGGACAATACGAAGAATAAAAATTGATATAATACTCTCTAAATTTTTATTTTTAATTTATTATTATATAATATTATATTTTACTTGTATTACAATGTATAATTTAAATTTATTTTATTTATTTCAATATTATGTATATTTATATATCACTTAACATATGTATATGTAAATGTATTATGTTGTATAGATTAATGTATTTATTTGATTTTTTTTTAATTACATTCATATTCATACTGTAAAATGTTCGTTATAAATATAAATAAAGATGTATGTATATAAAAAAGCATTATTATAATAATTAAATATTACATGTAAATTGTATGTATTTTTACATATACACACAAATATATTAATATACAAAAAAATATGATACTATTGCAATTCAAAATACAAAAACGTTTTTATTGTGAAAAAAAAAAATGAAATTTTATTGAATTAATAACAGAAAAATATGTCCTATCCTTAAATTTATATATTATCCGTTTATTTGCGCACACAATAATAACTACATAATTTGTATCCTTGTATCTATGTAATTTTATTATTCTTATACAAATGATGAAAACATGTATTATATGTATATAAATGTATGTATGTATGTATATAGATATACAATAATTATTTTTAATTTTATTACATTTACCACAACATTACCTATTACACATTAAATTTTTAGTTCCCTTTATTTATTACATAATTTTAAATTTTTATTTTATTTTCATTTTTTTTGTTTACTCTTATTTCATTATTTTTATTTATTTAGAAAAAATTTCGAGCACCGAATCTAATACATGGGTATGTATATTTATTACATTTATATGTATTTAATTTGATATTAATAATATAGTTATAAGATGTATTTATTTAGTATATTGTATTATATATATGTATGTAATGTATAAACAAGAACATTTATACAATAAATATGTATTATTATTTTCATATAGTTTATATGTTTTATATATAATAAATAATTTACATTTTTAATAATGAATCTACACATTAGTATATATTTTAATGATCGTGTATTATTAAAGAGTGAAATATGTAGTATTGTAATTCATTTATATATGTAAAATGTTATCGTTATGTAATGTATAATGTAATGATTATAAAATTTTATTTGATTTATATATTATTTATAATGTACTTTACTACGAACGTACACATATGTAATGTATCTTTATAGAAATATTTTTTATATAATTTTACTGCATAAATATATAAACTGCATACGTGTTTTATACTTTTATAGCCTATTACATAGATAATTAAATTTAAAATATTCATGTATTTTTATTAGAATTTAATTTTCAGTGATGTAGCATCAAAGCGGTAGCATTCAAAATAATCTAAGAAATGTATCTCTGTGTACATGCAATTTTAAATAATGTAGTACGCATACATTGATTATTGCGAATCTATTTCTTTAATTTACAAGAGAAAAAAAAATAGAAGTTTTGTATTCCTTTGATTTGATTCATTGTACAAGAAAAAAAAAATTATAATTACCTAATTATAAATTTATTTGATTTTTATAAATTACAATGAGATTATACAATATTAATTTGTTATAATATTATATGTACTCGTACACATGTGTAATATTAAAAGTGTTATTTCTGTTATGTGTTAGTAGAATTACACATTTCCTTTTTTTTTTAATTTTATTGCTTCACATTTGTGTAAAAAAAAAACTTCTTTATTATTTTCTTAATTGAAATTTTCAGATTTTTTCAGATTCGCCATCATATATGTAAATTTTAAACATACAAACAGACCAAAAGAATATTATGTTCTCGTATGTATGTAACTGTATGTAATATATCATTTACTTGTATGTATGTAAAGCGTTTACAGCATATGAGCATAAAATAGAAAAAACAAAAACAAACTTTTTTTTCTTTTCAATAAAATTACCTATTAAAGCATTTCAAATTAATTAAATTCAAATTAAATTTGATTATTATTTTTAGATTCAATTTTAATAAGTGCTATAATATACTTAATTCATTTTTTTTTTTTTGCTAAATATTATTACATATAATATTGGATTTATAAATAATTTATTAGTACATAATTTTATTTCATGTTTTATGTACCTACTCTTATTGAAATTAATATCTTACACTGCTTTCATCTTTTTTTTTTCTAATTTTTTTTCATATTTGCTTCTACTTAATAAAAATCTTTCGATTTAATACATTTTTTATATTTCATTTTATCATTACAAGTAATTGTAATTATTATATATAATATTATAATGTATTAAAACATATTACATATACATATGTGTATTTGTGTGTTAGTAAATATTATTTTTATTAATAATAATTTTCAGAATTATATTTAATTACGATTAGTTATTTGTAATTTTTATATTTTTTTTTTTTAAATCGACTTAAAATAAACAAACATTTAATGTTAAAAAACTAAAAAATTTTATTGCAACCCACACATCCATTTCGAAATCTATATGTCCAGTCATTCCTTTTTTTCATCAATGACTTTCAATATTCAGCTGTTATTTTACTTTCCCCTCTCATACTATAAAGCATTAAAATATGAATTAAAATTATTAAACTATCATCAGTTATTTATTACATAAATAAAAATGTTAACTCTTATTAAATCTTGTCTAAAATCTTTGTACCATCAATAATATTTTTTTTTTATCTTATCTAATCCGAAAGGCAAGCAAAAATTGTTTTATTATTAAACATTATTCGCATAATATCACCAGCAGCAATTATGCTCATCTCATAATGAATGTTCAAATTAAATTTAAAAATTAATTTAAATATCTGAAAAATATCAAAACCACGTAAAAAGCTAATTTTCGATGCTGATTTTTTTACATTTTTGTTAATCAGAATTTCAAATCAGCATCAGAAGCCAACGCTAACACTGTTCACATAATACGTATGTAGCTTCTAATTTATTTAATTTATTTTTTTTTGTTAATTATTTTTTTTTTTAGCAGCTGGCACATTCTGAGCAACAATATAAAGCAAAAACATGATAAGCAATCATTAATTATATCCCTCATTAATATGAAATGGCAATAAATTCAAAAAAAAAAAAAAATTTTTTTCCTAAACTTCCTATCTACAATGTGGCTAGAATTTTGTGTACAAGAAAAAAAAAATATTTTTTAAATTCTTTAAACATTTTCGTTTTTGAAAGAATTCAAATTAAATAATAATTTTTTTTTCTATATTCTCTGCACCATTTACAAACATTTCAAATTTTACTTTACATTCAAAATTAATTCTAATCATTTTGATAAAATCAACAAACGTATTGGTATAATACAATCTTTATTCTCTAGCTTTATTCACTTTTCATTATTTGATCGATCGCGCGCACGATCATTTGTTTCCTAATAATAATCTTTCCTTTTTAATATCATTTTTTACATTTAATTGGTTTTAAAATTTAAACAAAATTTTATTATATAAATAAAAATCAATCAAATTAACATTTAAATAAATTAATTAAGAAACAATGACAAGAAAACAGAAAAACAAGAAATAATATGTAAATAAAATAAAACAATTTTAAAATAAAATTAAAATATAACATTTATTATTACAAAAATAACTTAAATAAATGACTAGATCACATAATTATACTGTCATATCATGTATAGTATAACAACGCACTTACTATATTGTTGTATGGTACACATAATTTTAATAATAATAATGTTTTATTTGACAAAATAATTGAAAAACAAATAGAAAAAAAAATTAATTATAATAAATCAAAAAAAAAAAAAGATATATATATATATATATAACCAAACGTAATATCTGTATGTATATATGTATGTACCTACATATAATATCGATAAAAATTATAATCTTATGTGTGTATGTAATGTACTTTACAAACTATTTTTCTTTTTATTAAAAAATTAGAGATGACAAAAATAAATGTTCAAAATATAAAACAAAATACATATTTTAAAAAATTAATTATACATAATAACATAATATTATAAAAAAATATATCACATAAGAAATATTACATAACATTTTTAGCATATTTCTGTTTTATATTATATATTAATATACGGAAATACATATTAAATTTTTAATTATTATTTTTTTTTGTTTAAATTAAATTACATTTTCCATATTTTCTTTTTATATTTTTTATTTTTTGTGTCGAAAGTTTATTTCCAGTTTTATTTTATTTTGTTTCAAGATAATATTCTATAATTATAATATAATATTTATATTAATATTTTAATAATTTTATTATCGTTTTTATTATCTTCAATTACATTGTTCCTCCTCTTTCTCTTAGTATATACGTAAGTCACTCTATAAATTTTGAGATACGGAAAACTAACAGTACTTACAACTGGTTACGCTGCATAAATAGAAACATTACTCTTTGTCAACACGTTTTTCATGTTCAGTTCTTGTCTGAACTTGTTACAACCAAAGTCATAATAAATTATTTACAGTGAATAATGGAGTTGTCGCGTGAAAATTAGAGGCTTGATTCTCCATCAAGATAAAGCTTCGGCTCACACCGCTCAGCAAACCGTTCAATATTTGCGCCAAAATAGAGTCAAAATACTTGAACATCCACCATACTCGCCTGATTTGGCTATGTGTGACTTCTGGCTTTTCAACAAGCTCAAAAAAAGCATACGCGGACGAAGATTTGTATCAGAAGATGAAATTGATCAAATTTTTGACGAGATCCCGAAGAACGATTGGCTAGAGGCATTCCACTCATGGAAAATTAGAATGCAAAAGTGTATTGATGTTGGAGGAGAGTACTTTGAACATAAATAAAGTTCTTTTTTCAAAATCATTAGCTGTTTTTTTGTATCTCAAAATTTATAGAGTGACCTACGTATATGTGTATATATTTTAAATTAATTTAATGAATATTGTATATAGATCTATAAGCACAACAATTACCAATATTTAATTAATTATAAATACACATAATATATTTTTATTCTAACATAAATAATTTGATATAGTATTTCATTGTGGATATCCTAATGCAGCTGATAATAATGGTTCCCATGCTCTATTTATATCCAAATATAATTTTGTGCATTGCTCTGAAACAATATCATCTTCATCAAGTATAGTAACTGGGAATAAATCATTCTGTTTGAAATATATTAAAACAAAAATAACATAGAAATGTATTAATTTGAAACTTGATTTTTTATAAATCATATTACGTTTTTAGTTTGCCATAAATGTTCCAACATCCTTAAGAATCTTTGCATTTCTGAACTGCTTGCAAAAAATATAACTAAATCATCAGAATTCTCTCGAACTTCCTGACATGAAAATTCCAATATACACCACCAACTATCATTATGTGATGGTATTCGTATTGCGATCATTTCTTTTATAGCAGCACACGTTAATACTTCAACACCAGCATTTTTACCATAGAAACTGCTCATGCTTGTATAACTTTTATCATTATTATCTTCGATTGGTGTTATACTAGTCGGACAATAAATTGATGATGGTATACCATAAATACTACTAGCACCACCACCACCACCACTAGTTGCTGTTGCTGCTGTTGCAGCAGATTTTGATGATAATTGTGAGGTTTTTGTTGGAGTCGAATTAACCGATGAATTTGAGCGATTTGTTATTTTTGTTGGTGTACTCACTGTCGAACTTACCTTTAAAAATTAAAAAATCAAAAATATAATTTTATCATTTGTACTGCATCTGCATGGCAGGCTATACAATTCAGAACTCTACATAATATGTCCTATCAAATACTCACTATACTACTTATTTCTACATAATTTGGATCCATATTTTCTTTGAATGGTGAATATCTGCCACTCGTTAAATGATCTTCTTTAAATTTATTAACTCGACGAAGTGGTGTTCTGAAATCTTCCCTTAAAGTTATCAAATGATTTTCTGTCATGACTAACGTACAGCCCAAAGTTTTGTGTTTTTCTTGCATCTCAAATAGCTACAGACAATTGAAAAAAAATTTTTAAGTTTTTAAAAATTCATTATGGAATTTTCATTCTCTTACCCCACTTGCAGATTGAACTAACGCTTGAAGCCATTCAGATGCTACATATTCATCTGGTGCCGCTAATTGAAGTACTTCATGCTTTAATAATATTTCAAAGCAATGAGGACGTCCTGTTTTCACAGCACGACGAGCACCTTGACATTCTGCCAACGCCATTGCCCATGTCGGTAGCTTCTGTGTAGAATCATTAAACATATATAGAACGCCAGCTCTACAAAAAGTCAAAAAAAGGACAAATTTAAAATTGGAATTTTTTCAATTAATTTTTTATATTCATACTTTAATAGAAAATATCCTGCATGCCAGTTATCTTTTAGTTTTTCAACATTCTCAGGAACTCGACGATGCATTAAAAACCCTTTAATATGTGGTCCTAATGGTTCTTGTTCATTACCTAAAGCTCCGCCAGCAGGAACATTTATTACGGCATAATACACCCAAGAATCGGTATTAGATACTGATGAATTTTCACGTACAAACGCTTGTAAAGGAGCAAGATGTTCAAGTGTTAGTTGACCAACAGCTGGTAGAACAGATCCACTACGTCGTGCACATAATTCCAAATTAGCAACTAATCCATTTGCTGGATATGGTCCTCCGGCCAACAGTACTTGCTGCATATCTCGAGCACCATTGCAGAGAAGTACTGTATTACCATATGGTCCCATCTATTGAAATCAAAGATAAACAAATTCAAAATTTTCAATTATCGTCTCGATAAAATGTGTAATTTAAAGTCGATTTACCAAAATCACATCCAATTCAGAATATGGCAAAACGAATTTGTTACACAATCGATTCCGAACTAAGTCTGTCACATATAATGTACGATCAGTCAAAAATACAAGAACTGGTGTCATGTATCCTTCTCTAGTGTAACCAGTATACAATTTAAAGACCTAGAAAATAATTTCAGATAAAAAAAATTACAGGTAAATAAACAAAACTAAATAGAATTTATTCAAAAACATTCGTTAATTTACTTTCATCAAAATTTCATTTGGGTCTCTCAAAATATGTAGGCAATTTCCATTGAAAATCTCAATTGAAATTTCTCCGACGCCCATTTCAAAATGTGCTAAATCCCCACCAATGCCACCGTCAATAACGCTGGCCAATTCACGACGTGGTGAATTAATACCAGACATTTCGATTTCCATCGCAATTTCAGCATTCAAATCTTCAATTAATTCTGGATTTCTAGGTTTTACGCCTTTCAAGTACAGATTGCCAGAAAACAATTTGTTTTCATTCTTAATTTTCTGTGCGAAAAAGTTATTTTTTCGTATCGACGATTCAAGAATTTTCTTCTGTGTTACATTTCTTAGGAAGCGATTTATTAAACTTGATTTTGGTGGTTTCAATAGATTCATATTTGATGTAGTTACTGATATATCATTTGTAGATTTATCTGATGCTATTGTCGTATTAGTATTTGTGGTTTCTGGATAATCTATGATAACGATATCACTTTCATTTTTATCTGTATCAGTCGTTATGGTTAGTATATCGTCAAATTCTTCACTCAATATCGTACTCTTTGAATCTCTTCCACAATTTAAACCATTATTGCCACCATATAAATTGAATAAATCTGGACTCATACGATTCTTTTCGTATCTAGTTGTAATCATAGTACAAACACCACCAGCACCACTAGATCGCCTTTTCATCGGTGATGGTAAATGACGACTGTTATGATGTTGTTGAGTTTGTGAAATATTTTTATGTGATGGTGATGACTTCACTGTTGGTGCAAATACCTTCTGCCATGATATATCAGACATTGTATCAAAATTATTTGTAGTATTCGTCGATGATGTACAATCAGAACAAATTGAATTCTTGTCACTAATCATGCCAGATGATTTTGTTTTATTTAAATTCAAATTCTGTTGCTTTATGTTGGTAATCGTTGGTCGATTTTTTTCTTCTTTGGATCTTTTCTCGGCCATCATTTTATCAAAGAAATGCTCTTGTTCAATAGTTTTTTTCGAAGATGTTGGTGACGTTACTGGTGGAGATGTTAAGGTTTTTAAAATATTTGCGAATTTTCGTTTGATCGGTGTCGAAATGAATGCACTTTTTACTGGTGCAACTTCAGCTAACGGTGTGGGTTTTTCAGATACATTCACCTGTTCTGCTTCTTCGTTTATATCTGTTATCTGATCGTAGCTGTACGATACACCAGTATGTTCAAATACAGTACTTTCACAATTTATTATAAATTTATTGCGAAAATGATTTATATCCGATACAATGCCAGTCATCTCTGTTGTTATTTTCTCTTCATCTTTATTTTCTTCTGTTTTATGTGCTTTTTCTTTTTCATTTTCATTTTCGTTTTCATTTTTATTTTTATTTTCGTTTTCATTCTCGATATTTTCTTCTGCCTTGACTTCTTTTTCTTGTGCTTGAGTTTTTTCATCATCGCTATTTTGTCGTGTAGGTGCATACAAATCTTCTTCATTTTTGCGTCGTAACTGTTCATCAACGTTATGAATAAATTTTTTTCGTCCACCGGTTTGATTGTTATTCTTCAGTCCACCATCAAGACTTTTACTCAAAAATGGTTTCTGTGGTTTGATTGATGGTGACGTTTTATTATTGTTGTCCAATTCATTTTCCGGTATACATTCGTATACCGATTGGACATCTTCAGAACCTTCTGGCACACCTCGTTCTGGCAATGGTATCGTAAATATACTTTTCAATGAACCAAATATCATTTTACTGTTATCGATTATATTGTTCATATCATGCACATTGAATTTCTTCATTTTCATACTTAAATCATGTTCTTGGATAATGTCCGTGTGTCTTTTGGTTTTCTTCAAACAGCTCATTTTTGGTTTTTTCTCTTTGCTCCAAACCGATTTTCGGAATTTCGCTTCGTTTATATTCTCAATGCTTGGCTCTGAAAAATAACAATTCTCTCCAATAAAATTATTGTTCGTATTATTCATTCCAATGCAATCGCATGAGCTTGATTTTGCCTGCCCGTAATTACGATTTGTGGTATTCGAATTTTTATTATCGATATCATCACTGCCGGAATCCAAACTTGAATTTGAGCTTGAACATGAGCATTTGTACAGAAGTTTTTTATCGTTTCCAACAGCATTATTTTGCATTTTCATTTTATTAATATTTTTTAACGGTTGCTTTTGTTGTTGCTGTGGATGATACTCAAACACTCCAGAATTATCGTATTTTAAATAATTCTCATCCAAATTCTCATAGACGTCAGCATTACCGTAGTCAAGCACATCAGAACATGCATTTCTGTACACCACTTGTCTGCTGTTGTCATTATTTACATTCTGACTATTCAATTCTTCACCATCACCTTCTGAACACCATGAATATCGTCCAGCGATACTTGAATTCTTTCTACCGTTCTTGTACGTTATGAACCCATGTTCAATATGAATGTTATCAGTTCGAGTATTTTTCAGAATGTCCTCATGGAATGATACACGTTTCTTTGGTGCCTGTTTTGTTGAATTATGCTGTTTTTTGACACGTCTACGATATACAATATTTTCTGTGTCAAACGTTGAACAATTACTTGTTGTCATTACATCTTCCTTTGTCATTGTTCCAGCTGTATTTGCGATATCTGGTGGTTTCTGTTCGATTACATTCGAATTTTCAAGATCACTTTTCGTTAAAATTCTTATGTTCGATGATTGATCACCGCCGCCAGTACGTAAAACTAAATCAGGTAATTGATTTGTCGCTGAAGATGATACCAATGCCGATGATATTGATTGCTGTGATGATGATTGTGATTGTGATCGTGCTGGTAATGATAATGGTGGGGGCGGTAAATGTTTATCATCAAAATCAAAACCATTCTGTGATGTTATCGATTCCATCATTAATTCACTCGATTCTGAATCCAACAATTGTACACCAGAATCACTTGGTGTATTATCATCCAGTATACTACCAATACTTGATGTCATAGTACTGTTCTTGAAATCATTTATATTCCCATTTAATTGTTTTAAATCATCAATTTTATGTGTTTTACTTTCTAGTAATGGTTCCATTGCTACATCATATGATGCTGGCTTTTCAACAAGAGTCTCTGAGAATATAAAATAAAATAAAAATGTAAATAATCAGGAAAATAAAATCATTTTTTTTTTACATAAATAAATTGAAGATTGAAGTAAATAAAACAGAAAATTGAATTCTTAAAAAATATGTCTACAATTCTACAAACGTCTACCATACGATGACTATAAAAGAAAATTCTTTTTCGGAGTGTTGTTTGTTGTCTTGCATTTGTTTATCAATATGTTGGAACTTTTACACTCAGTTGTTGATTAATTACAATAAAATTATAAAAAAATTCTCAACTTTGTTGTATTGAGTTATTATTATGCATTAAATCTTATTTAAAATTTAATCACGTTTTTGTTCAGACTTCATTTAAAAGTGAATAATTATTAAAATAAAATCAAATCATGCTGTGTAGTGCCAATACCAGTAGTACACAAATTTTATTAAAGTGCTTTTAAATTTTTATAAATATTTACATACAGTTATGTACAAAATTATTTACTTTATAAAATTTATGTACTTTTCTAGTAAAATAAAATTTTGATAACATCAAATTTGTTTATTTCTAATTTTATTTATAATCTTATGAAATGAACTTGAATTTGAAATATATAGATTAGATTATGTACTTATGATTTTTGTTAATTTTCTTTATTTATTTCTATTTTTTTTCGAAATTTTGTTTTATTAATATGTACTATGAGTCATTTTAGAATTTATTTTTAAATCAATTTAGCTACTTAGCGTGATGTCTATACAGATAGTGTTCAATATGTAATGTGTGTTACTATTACTACTATTACTACAGACAAATAATGTAAAAAAAAATATATAATTCACAAAGATGAAAAATCTAATTAATGTTTTACGATTTTTAAAAAAATTACACATGTACATATTTAAAAGCAATATCTTCAAATCTATGTGATATCATTTTTAACAAATTTTTATCACTTTATCTTAAATTTGTAATTATTTATATCTATGCAACTGTATGTACGTACGTACACTTAAATTAAATCTATAAAAGACGGACTGAGCATGTAAATAAATTGTAAATTACACTACATCTACAGTATGTATGTATATATGTAACATAATAGCAAATAGTGAAAAATCAATGAAATTTTAAGTGTTTGTTATTGTTTTAATACAAATCGAGAATTTTTCAAATGATAAATTTTATTTGGTATATAATGAATTATTTTAAAATGCTATTTAAAGACATTAAATAATAATAAAAATTAAAAATATATAAATACCTTCGATCTGTTGAGGAAAATCCATTATTGCGATTTATTTTTTTATATTTTCTATTGTATTTGATGAAGGAAAATCCTTTACTATATGAATTCCCAGTTACTTTTTATTAGAAAATTTTTTCCGTCAGTCAGTTTTATCAGTTATAGATAATTTATTTTATTGCACATTTTTATTAATTTATTATTGATATTCTAATTAAAAACGTATAATCATTTTAATTAATTGAAAATCATAACACAAAATTTTTAGATAGTCAGATCGAAATAGAGAAATATATTTCGTTGATTTTTTTTTTGTTCTTCTTGGTTCTTGCAAATAATCGATTTGGGTTTGGGTTGGGCTGGATTGGATTTGGAATTTGGATTTGATTTGATCTTCGATGTGACATGACATTTCAAAAAAAAATTGTAGAGATTACCAATATTTTGCTGAATGTGGATAAATAAATTGTGAAATGACATTAGTAAAATGGTAACTGGTGCTGCTGTGGCTGTGGCTGTGGTAAGGGTAACATATAAAAATATATATATTTTTCATTAGTAATTTGTTTTTATTTATTAAAAAGAAGAAGAAGATAGACATTCTAAAATTATTAAATTAATTAAAAACAAGAAACTCAAAATAAAATAAAAGTAAAGACATTAAATTTATTACGTGTGTTATCCAGATTTTTAGGAAAGTAAAAAATATAAAAATGCCTCCAACAATTCAAAATGGGACTGCGAATACAGAAAAACGTCCACCACGTCCATCAGAAAGAAGGTAATTATAAATTAAAACTTTCAAATCCTTTAAATTTATGGCATTTACTTGAAATACTTTTCAGATCTGAACTTATAACACGCGTCAAATATTCGAATGCACTTCCAGATATACCATTCGATTTAAAATTTTTAATGTATCCATTCGAAAATGATCGTTTCATCCAATATAATCCAACATCATTAGAAAGAAATTACAAATATGAAGTTTTAACAGAACATGATCTTGGGGTTACAATCGATTTAATTAATCGTGATTTATATCAAGCAGATCCATATGGACAACTTGATCCAGCTGATGAAAAACTTTTAGAAGAAGATGTACATACACCGCAGGATTCATTACGTTCTAGACAGCATTCACGTAGTGTATCATGGTTACGAAAATCTGAATATATATCAACTGAACAGACAAGATTTCAACCTCAAAATATGGAAAAAGTTGAAGCAAAAGTTGGTTACAATGTTAAGAAAAGTTTACGAGAAGAGACTTTATATTTGGATAGAGAAGCTCAAATAAAAGCAATTGAAAAAACATTTGAAGATAATAAGAAAGAAATCACCAAACATTATAGTAAACCGAATGTGGTTCCACTTGAAGTATATTCAGTATTTCCTGATTTTGTTAATTGGAAATATCCTTGTGCTCAAGTAATATTTGATAGTGATCCAGCACCTGTTGGTAAAAATGTACCGGCGCAGATTGAAGAAATGTCACAAGCGATGATTCGTGGTGTGATGGATGAAAGCGGAGAGCAATTCGTGGCATACTTTCTACCGACAGAGGAAACACTCGAAAAACGTCGAAAAGATTTTGCAAAAGGAATTCTCTATGATGATGATGAAGAGTATGAATATAAAATTGCTCGTGAATACAATTGGAATGTGAAAAGTAAAGCATCAAAAGGGTACGAAGAGAATTACTACTTTGTCGTTCGTCCTGATGGTGTGTACTATGATGAACTTGAAACAAGAGTTAGATTGAGTAAACGACGTGTTAAAATAGGACAACAACCTAATAATACAAAATTAGTGGTCAGACATCGTCCTCTGGATGTAAACGAACATCGTGTGCAAAGGTACAGAGAAAAACAATTGGAACCACCTGGAGAAGATGATGAGGATGAAGAAATGGAAGCAGATCAAGAAGAAGCTGAAACAGAACAAAACAAAACAGTTGATCAAACGCAGCAAAATGGTGACGAAAGGCAACGAAAACGCGATAGGGAATCACGATCAAAATCCAGATCGCAAACTAAATCGAGATCCAGAACCAGGTCTGATTCAGGATCTCGATCCCGCTCAAGATCGAAATCTAGATCACGAACACCATCAAAATCAAAAAGTAGATCTCGGTCAAAATCAGTTCAACGTCCAAAATCACGTTCTCATTCTAACATACGATCAGGATCAGAATCACGTTCGCGTTCACGTTCAAGATCTACTTCTCGATCAAAAAGCAAATCCCCTGATGCGAAAAGCGTACGTACTTCTCACTCAAGAAGTAAATCACCATCTCGCACGCCGTCACGATCTAAAAGTCGTTCTGTTTCTCGTTCCAAATCGAAATCAGCAAGCCGCTCTCGTTCACGATCGAAAACTCCATCAGTATCCAGATCTCATAGTAGATCGAAATCAAAATCTGCATCTCGTTCAAAATCCAGATCACCAACACGATCTAGATCAAATTCAAGAAGTTCATCAGGCTCTCGTTCACGTACCCCCTCCAGATCACCAACTCGATCAAGAAGTGGTAGTCCAAGTGGAAGTGGATCTGGTAGTGCTTCAGAATAATAAATTTTTCTTTCTTCACATAGAGGTAAAAATGATTCTGGTTTATTTTTAAAAAATCTTTTCTTTAATTCAAGTAAATGTAATTAAAAATATCATAAATAAAATATAACATAAAAAAATAAGATGAAATTAATGAGTATAAATGCAAAAAAAAATGTAGTGGTATATCAATGTTGATTCTTTTAGAATGTTAATAATTCATCAAACAGTTCCTTATCGGAATTAATGTCTGGCAAATCTGAAAAAAAAATTGCATCAAATTTGTACAAGAGTTAAGTTTACGGATGTGTGATATTCTTACCTGGTGTGTCAACAGGAACGATTTGATCCATGTCATAGTTTCTCGGAGGGAATAAGAAAATTTTTGTTTGATTTGGATTGTCCCAATAACGAGGGAATAATTGTTCTAGAAAAAAAAATGGAAATGTTCTACTAATTCTAAAATTTCAATATTACAAATTATGATATTGGAGATACCGATTGGTTTTGGTGTTGGAAGTGGAGGTTCATCATCATGACCATTTATGATACGATTAATTTCGTCATCTGTGAGAACAATTTTTTGAGCCCATAAACACATTGGATCTATGAAATAAAATAATATCGAATTTTTTCTAATTGAAAAAACACAGCAGTATCATTTATTTAAATTATAAAATTACCATCTGATGAAGGGTTTTCAACGAAACCTTTTATTTTCTTCGGAATTTCTGTTTTCTCCTTCTTAGCGATGGTTACTTTAGATGATGTACTTGGTGCTTTGAAAAATGTTTTATTTTCATTTTTGATGTTATTCATCGGTTTAAATGGAGTTGGTTTTTTTGTTGATGATAAACTTGGTTTTAGCGGAGTCGCAAGATTCTGTTGGTTATGGATCACATTTTTTAATTCGCCAAATACTTGCTTAGGACCAAAATGCTTTCGTCCAGATGATAATATATTTTTTATACCTCAAGAAATTTACAATTTTTAAAAAAATAATGAAAAGTAAAATTGAATGGAAATTAATTTTTTCAATGCATTTGAATTGACTTACCTTCCCCAATATTTTCTCTGTCGAGATGCACTGGAGTATTATTAATTCTACGTGTATTGAAAGCCATTTTTTATTTCTCAAAAATAATATCAAAATAAAATTTCAATTAAAATCTTGATAGATAGCAAGCATCAATAATAGTTTTCTTTTTCAAATTCAAATAATGAATGAGCAGCTAACGCCAAACTACAGCTCACAGCTGCCAATTTTTCAAATGCCGCCGAAATCGCAAAATTTCTTTCAATTTCTTCTTGGAGATTTTGATTGTCAATGTTATACTGTCATTAATTTTATGACAGAGTCATCTTTATTTCAAAACTATAACTACTACTATTATTTTTTTAATCAGTTGATGTAAAATATGGTATGGTTCATGTTGATTAAAATTAAAAAATGATACATTGATTTTAATTCAATCATAGTGATCATAGTGAAGTCATTTGAATTAAAAACCTCTAGACCTGTCAAAAAACCATTCAGCAGCTGTCCTTGTCCTGTGAATTGTGAATGGCTGTCATTCTCATTCAAATTCAAACATTCAAGCTGTCAAACTGCATTTACTACCTACTACACTACTCCATATAATACAAACAATTCAATGAAATCTATTAGAATTTATTACTGGTACACTACTGACACTACAGAAACAGAAGGACAGACTGGTATTAGATTAGTGTTTACAAAAGAATTCCAATTGGATGAATTGGATATATAAATGACGTGTAAAAGTATTTATTTGTATTTTATTTATATTTAATTTTTACACTTTAATACTATTAAAATACCTTATCAAATTTCTGATAAAAAATAAATTTCGTCAACGTAGTTGATAATTGACGTGTACTAAATATAGGAGTTTTAAATCGCATCCTAGTTTAGATTTAAAAAAAAAAACATCTAAAAAGACATTAGATAGATTTACTTTGATTTATTATTGTTATTATTGTTCTATTGTTTTCTATATTATATTATATACAAATTAAATTATCATGAAAGACGGAACAAAAGCCTTAATTCTAGTCGGTGGGTACGGTACAAGACTTAGACCATTGACTTTAAGCATTCCAAAACCACTTGTAGAATTTGCAAATAAACCAATTCTATTGCATCAATTGGAAGCTCTAGTTAACGCTGGTGTTACACAGGTATTTTACATTAACCAATTGCAGAATTACCATCGATCATCTTTATTTTGATTACATTTAATTTTGTTCTAAATTTTAGGTTGTATTAGCCGTTTCATATCGTGCAGAACAAATGGAAATCGAATTAAAACAAGAAGCCGATAAATTAGGCGTTGAATTAATATTGTCTCATGAACCAGAACCATTAGGTACAGCTGGCCCATTAGCATTAGCTAAAGATATTTTAAGTTCAAGTGATGATCCATTTTTTGTACTAAATTCTGATGTTATTTGTGATTTTCCATTCAAACAACTTATAAAATTTCATAAGAATCACGGTAAAGAGGGAACAATTGTTGTAACAAAAGTTGAAGAACCATCAAAGTATGGTGTTGTTCTGTATGATGAAAATGGTTGTATACAAAAATTCATTGAAAAACCAGTCGAATTTATTAGTAATAAAATAAATGCTGGCATGTATATTTTTAATCCATCTGTATTGAATCGAATTGAACCGAAACCAACATCGATTGAAAAAGAAATATTTCCAATGATGGCAGCAGAACAGCAGCTATATGCAATGGAATTGAATAGCTTTTGGATGGATGTTGGACAACCAAAAGATTTTCTATCCGGTAATTAATTATTATTATTATGATTTTTAATAAATTTATCATCGAAATCAATAATTTTGAAATCATAACTTTTTTCCATTTTCTACTTTTCTTTCGTTTATTCAATTAAAATTGATGATAGGCATGTGCCTTTATTTAAATTATTTACGACAAAAGGAACCAGAAAAATTATATAATGGTAATGGTATTGTTGGTAATGTTTTAATACATCCGACAGCAAAAATTGGTAATGATTGTCGAATTGGACCAAATGTTACAATCGGTCCGGATGTTATTATTGAAGATGGTGTCTGTATAAAACGATCAACAATATTAAAAGGTTCAATAATACGTTCACATTCATGGCTGGAATCATGTATAATTGGTTGGCGTTCAACAGTCGGTCGTTGGGTAAGATTAGAAGGTATAACTGTATTAGGTGAAGATGTTATCGTTAAAGATGAAATATATATAAATGGAGGACAAGTATTACCTCATAAAAATATTGCAACAAGTGTTCCAGAACCACAAATTATTATGTAGAAAATAAAATAATTAAAAATATACATTTATATGTATGTAGGTATACATTTATACATTAAATCGTATATTGATTTTTTAAAAAAAATATATGTTAGGCACTAGATTTGATTATACCAACTGAGCTCAAAATATTTTTCAGATATGTACGAGTATTTATCATTTATGGGAGCTATATACCTATTAATTTCTCATACTACTATTATTGTGCTGTTTTTTTTTAAATTTTTTGTAATTATTTTTGATTAAATTTATACATTATAAAATGATTTAAAAGATAAAATTATATATTATATGTGTATGAAAATATATATCTAGACACGTTTATTATCGATAAAAATGTAAGTTAATTTTTAATATGAAAAAAAAAAAAAAATAACTACAATCGAGATAAGTCACAAATTTTTTATGCCAAATTATTATTATACATATAAATGTATTTTTGTATTTTAGTTTATAATTAAGTGGAATAATGGTTTATTATTATAATCTTTATATAATTTTTTTTTTCTATTTTGTTTTGTTTGAAATTTGTTTATTCTATGTTCTTTTATTTTCTATTTATAATGTACAACAACGATGAGCAAAAAATAAAAAATTAAAAAAAAAGAAAGCAGTAATAGTTTAGATATCATCTTTATGTCGTGATTATTTTCACATAAAGAACATTCCTTTACTGCTTTTGAAGTTGAATGTGTTAAGACAACAAGATATGTACATAGATTTGATTTTTAAAATACATCATTGTACACAATTCAATTTCAAGATTTTACATATTGGATAGCGATACGAAGGAGCCAGAAAGAGCATTTTGGAAATATAAATTCTTAAAAAATTTAAATGATAACTAATCTTATTTTTATTTTTATTTATTTGGTTAGAAACTAAATTATAATGTATAGAGACTGTGTGCAATTTATTTTTCAAAAAATACAAATATGTAGATACTGCATTTGTGTATGAAGGTAGGTAGGTATGTATAGGTAGGTAAATGATAGGCACTATTAAACATATACTACTTTACTTAAATTTGATAAATTACGAATATGAAACGTTATCTTTTGCTATTTTTTTTTTTATACGAAGAAAATAAGAAAAAACAAATTTAATTATAAGAAAAAAATATATATATATATAATTTTCGTCTTTAATTTAAGTTTAATATGTAATTAAGTAATTAAATGCATTTTTATATTATATACATACATACATTCTTCATGTATTTTAATAAAAATATAAAATAAAAATTTTACAAATTCTAAACATTTTTTTTTTTATTTTTAAAAAAAAATCTTATTTATGATGAGATAAAAATTAATAATTAATATAATTATATAAGAATATCATTTCAGAGAAACAAAGCCCATATCACTTGTAATTTAAATCATTTGCAATGGAAAGCTACTAGAAAAATCCAGTATTATGATTTTCTTACATTTTTCTTCAAATTAAATCACCTTTTCTAACCCATTTACATATTTCTATTCTATTCTAGTTTCATCAGCCATGATTTTTACTTTTTAACATTCATCATAAATTGTAAAATTTCGTTTTCGATTGACATTAGGACGGAATATTGGAAGAGGCACAAAATACAAATCCACAAACACAGAATTTTCGACATAAAACTCATGGGAGTACGAAATTCAGAAAATGAAATAATCGAATACAGGAACCTAGAAATTTTTTTCGATAGATTTTATCATGTTTGAAGAATTTTATGATTGTGAATTATTTGCCCAATCAATCTTCTTGAAAGTTGGAATATTCAATAAATAAAACCAATAAAACTTATATCAGGCAGGATGATGATAGATAGATATGGTATTATGCAGAATAAAAAAAAATTTGTATATCATAATTATTTCCATTAAAAATTTGAATTTTTATTTTTCATTTCAATGAAATCTTTTAGCATTATATTATAATAAACTAATTTTTCACATAAAATAAATTTCTTATCGATACAATATTTTTTTTGGCTGGAGTTCCGAAAAGGTGTTCCCTCTGATCCTCTTGAAATTTTGACCACAGATAGTCCTTATGACGCAAAGCACAGGACTCTAATATTTTTTGTCGGAAAGCCCTCTATCGGTCACAATTCGCATTTAAAATTGTTTGTCAAAATTCTTATTTTAGCAATATCTCTGTAACGGTACACGATACAGGTATGTTTTACATCTCAAAAGATGCGTCTTAAGATGTTCTATATTCTGAAAAAAAGAAATTTTCAAAAACTCCTAGTAGAAGGATAACAAAGGACATTTTGTGATTTTTGGCTATTTTCACATTTTTGACAATTTCTCAGAAAGGACTAAGGATAATCGGTTCAAATTTTTTGCAAAAAAAAAGGACACCATGAGCAAGATTTTTCATTCATTACTTTGATCCTGATGAAAAAGGAAAATTTCCTACATAGAAATAATTTTATTAATGCTGAATTTTGCAATTTTATGTTCATGTGCACGTGTATGAATGTGAGTATGTGTATTTGTAGAAGTCAAATACATGATATTTTTTATATGTGCGTATATATGCGTGTGTATGTGCATTTGTAGAAGGTAAATCTACAGTGTGTACATTAAGTATTTTCTATACAGGCATACATATACACTACACGTATATCGGCAAATATGATAGAGTACGCTTGCGGGTTTGTGTGTGTATGCATTTGTAGAAGGCATATCTGGTAGTGTGTATGTGTATGTGTGTGTGTGTGTATTTGTAGAAGGTAAATCTGATAGTGTGTGTGTGCATTTGTAGAAGGAAAATCTGGTAGTGTGTGTGCATTTGTAGAAGGAAAATCTGATAGTGTGTGTATGTAAGTACATGTGTGTGTGCATTTGTTGAAGGCAAATCTGGTAGTGTGTGTATGTAAGTGCATGTGTGTGTGCATTTGTAGAAGGAAAATCTGATAGTGTGTGTATGCACTTGTAGAAGGAAAATCTGATAGTGTTTGTATGTAAGTGCATGTGTGTGTGCATTTGTAGAAGGACAATCTCATAGTGTGTGTATGTAAGTGCATGTTTGTTTATTACTATTATTATTAGATATAATTTTATATTATATTACATTTATTTCAATGACTGGAATAATACTATCAGATTTTCCTTCTACAAATGCACACACACATGCACTTACATACACACACTACCAGATTTGCCTTCAACAAATGCACACACACACATGTACTTACATACACACACTATCAGATTTTCCTTCTACAAATGCACACACACTACCAGATTTTCCTTCTACAAATGCACACACACACTATCAGATTTACCTTCTACAAATACACACACACATACATTTACATACACACTACCAGATTTGCCTTCTACAAATGCATACACACACAAACCCGCAAGCGTACTCTATCATATTTGCCGATATACGTGTAGTGTATATGTATGCCTGTATAGAAAATACTTAATGTACACACTGTAGATTTACCTTCTACAAATGCACATACACACGCATATATACGCACATATAAAAAATATCATGTATTTGACTTCTACAAATACACATACTCACATTCATACACGTGCACATGAACATAAAATTGCAAAATTCAGCATTAATAAAATTATTTCTATGTAGGAAATTTTCCTTTTTCATCAGGATCAAAGTAATGAATGAAAAATCTTGCTCATGGTGTCCTTTTTTTTTGCAAAAAATTTGAACCGATTATCCTTAGTCCTTTCTGAGAAATTGTCAAAAATGTGAAAATAGCCAAAAATCACAAAATGTCCTTTGTTATCCTTCTACTAGGAGTTTTTGAAAATTTCTTTTTTTCAGAATATAGAACATCTTAAGACGCATCTTTTGAGATGTAAAACATACCTGTATCGTGTACCGTTACAGAGATATTGCTAAAATAAGAATTTTGACAAAAAATTTTAAATGCGAATTGTGACCGATAGAGGGCTTTCCGACAAAAAATATTCCGTGACTTTTCTGATATTGTCGAGTAGAATCTGTGGTCAAAATTTCAAGAGGATCAGAGGGAACACCTTTTCGGAACTCCAGCCTTTTTTTTTTTTGTATTATTTAATTTTTAAATTTTTCTTTATTTTTTATTCTTCTTTTTCTTCTTCTTGTTTTAAATTATGCTTGTTATATGTATGTATATCGTTTTAATTTATTATTTTTATTATTTAAATTTATTAAAATTATATTTTATTATGTATATATATATACTATTTATATATAATGTATAAGTATAAGTAAATATGTAATATATGTATATATATATATTTATATTTTTTTTTTAATATGAGTGTGTATAATATTTTTTTTTTTTAATTATTTTTAAATAAACTGCCACAATTTCATGATTATATTTTAATACATATTAATATTTTACAACACAGTTTTTTTTTTTTTCATTTTTATTTTCTTAAAATTTAAATTTTATTTTTCAAATTATTATTTGTGTTTTTTTTTCTTTTTAATAATCAATATGTAAATGAATTTTTATTTTTATTTTTTGTTATTCATTTTATTTTATATATATTTTTTATTTTGTTTTCATATTTTTTATTAATAATACATTTTTTATGCATATCTCTTTACTTATCATTCTGTAAAAATTAAAATTAAAATTTAAAAAAAAGAAAAATCGATAATTCGTAAAATGTATTTATATGTAATGTATTTTTATTTAAACTTTACATTAACAAATACTTACATACATAATTTTCATCTTTTTTACTGATTATATTTATTTAATTCAGTCACATAATAAAATACACACACATAAAATAAAATTATATAAAATTCCTAAATATCTAGAGTCGTATTTATATAATCACACATTTTAAGAACATTCAAAAAATTTAATAATCAAAGAACTGAATTATATATTTAGGTAGAGCTACTGTCAGCTACTAAATAACTAAAAATTATTATTATATGATTAATTTTATGCTCATCATATTTTTCATAATTTTAGTTTTATTTTATTTTATTTCAAGTACAATTTATGTACATATTTTCTTGCCTAAAAAAAAAGCATTAATTAAAAAAAATATACAAAATTTCGAAGTTATATCAACTGTATTGTATACCTTTCCAAAGTCTTTAATTTGAATTTCAAAAAATTTCAATAATAAACATAAATATCCTGATTAAGACAGGCGCCAAACAAGTATAATAAATTGTTGTCTAACGTCCAATAGTCCCAGAAAAGTATTCAAATGAAAATTTCATTCTTTAAAAATGTTAGATCTTGATAGATGTTGTATAAAATAAAATCAATTATTTTTTTTGAGTTTAATTTCGTTTGATTTTTGAGTTACTATCAAACAAAAAAAAACATTTAATAAATACAATGATCATAAAATTCATGAATTATAAATAATTCTATTTTTTTTTCAGGATTTCAATTAATGAATTTGCATCATCACCAAAAATTTTGAATAACATTTGCAACCTATTTACATTATGTACGAATACTAAGTGCATATGGATAATAAATGGCAGTAAATTTATCAATTTACTTTCGATACATTTCAAATTGAAATTCTCTTTTTCGTGAAATAATTTCATTTTCTTTGTCATTATAGATAACGAATAACTTTTTTGTTATATAATTTACTAATTTATGTATATGTATTTAAATTCAATTAGAAAATAAATTATAATTTGTAGTAGTTGTAGTGGTGTCGTAGTGATGGTAATGGTATGATAGCAATGAATTCATTTCATTCGATTAATTATTATTTATTATTTTATTTATTGATTTTTTTTCTTTCTATTTTGATTTATTACATATTTATTCAATTTTTTAAATATGTATGTATTTTATTTTATTTATTTTATTTTTCTATAATTAAAACTTAATTTTTAAAAATTTATTCATTATTTCTTTTGTTTTTGTTTTATATTATCATCGATATTGTAACGTGTTATTTTATCTATTTTAATTTTAACATTGATATCATCATCAAATAAATATACGACGTTGTGTGTTTAATGTTGGTATTAGGGTATTAGTAAATGTAATGTATATGTACGCATTTCCTATTATATATAATACTTATTACATTATTTATACATTACTTATATACTCGTATGTAAGTAATTCATATTCATATAGGTTATACAAATGTTAATGTATATGTAGGCATTTTATTTTTTTTTTTATAAATTTCATAAAATTTACATTTTATTTTATATGAAAAATGTATGCAAGTTACATGAAATATCGACATAATATGAATATGAATGTAGTAGAGTAGTAGTTCTATATTTTTTAATTACATATACATTATACTCATTATACTCATTATACTTGTGTATTATAAATTTATGTTTGTTTGTATGTACATTATTTGTATTATTTTAAAAGTAAATTTATTAATGCCTATTTTACACTATATTATTTTATATGAGAACTAAAAAGTGCATATGAGTCTTTGATATTTCAAATAGGTATGTAATTTATGTGATTAAAATACAGATTTATTAGGGCATTTAGTTTAGTCAATGAATACAGAAAAGAGGCAATCTTAGGAAGTTCTCAAAAACAGCTCCGATTTTTATGATTCTTCTCTTAAAATTTTTGTTTTTTTATATTACATATTTAAAATCAGAAACCTTTTAGAGGGGCAAAATAATTATTTATATTTTTTAAACAACATCTATGCAACTAGCAACTTATACAGGGTGTCCGCCCTCGAGTGGTGAATCCACAAATAGTGGATAGGTCTCATCGAGACAAACAAAAAATCGTACCACAGAAGAGGGGAGGGGGTGGATGTTAATCTCAACCTAGAGGGCGATGAAGATTTTTCGCACTTACCCTACGAAACGCCCCATAACAACTACGGTGTAATAGCTACAAGAAAGGAGTCTAAGATAAATCTGTAGAAAACTTCCCCTTCTCTCTAATGACACCTTATATGTTCCTTTACGTCTTTTCTTTTTGGTAAACCTTTATTGACGCGACTAATTTTAATAAAATCAAAATTGCCGTAATATTTTTTTAATGGCATTAATTAAGTTAAAATATTGACTGTAATACAATAAAGGTTTACTGTAAGCTGTGACTTGCTTCTATGATTTCACATTATACATTTTTGGGTGTAAGAAGCTTGCATTTATACGAAAATTGCCCTAAAATTGAATTAAATTTTATATGAATTTTTTCAAAGTCTTCTCTATATGTACTTTAATTTAATGATAATATAGTGTAAAGTAAAGCATCACATCACTCTCAACTCTCAAGTAATTGTATAGATTTTTTTGTAATATGTAATTAGAATTTATGAATTAATAAATACAAGAATAATTTATAATTTATTATTGGTTTTTCAATATCATCATCATCATTATCATCGTTATTATAATTTTAATTATTTTTAATTAGTATATGTGTATTTACGTTAATAAAATTAAATCGGTTTAATTAAATTATTCAAGTAAATTAATATTGAATATTTATGAATTAATCAATTAAATTACACAATACATTCTATAGATATTACATTTATTATGTATAATTCATTTTGGATTTATAAATCATTTCTATGTACTTATATCAGATATCAGATATCAGTCATTTTAAATTCATTCATTTTCATTTTCATTGTATTCATTTTACATATTTATTTATTGATTTACTTTTCTTTTTTTTTATCAACGAGGAGACGACTGTACGACTGTCGACTAGTATAGGAAATTAATATGTAAAGTAAAAATTTGTAATTCATTCTGTTGGGTAAATTAATTATGATTTTTATTGTATTTCTATTTGTATGAATTAATTTTATTTCTTACATTTCGTAATATTATATGTACTCTAGTTCTATTGTTTATTTTAATTTATTTTTCATTTAACTTTTTCCTTTATTTTCTATATATGTATGTAGTATATATTTTTTTTTGTTGCATTAAATTTTATAAATTTAATTTTAAACATTATTTTTTCATTTATTTTTTTGTCATCTCATATTCAATATACTGAGAGCATTAATTCAAATTCATATACCAAAACTTACCAGTTAATGTACAATTTATTATTATCCTTATTTTCTAGTTATTATTTATATTTATGTATGTTATAATGTATGTATAATGTTCAAAATGATAAATATGTACGATAAATACTATATATACATAATATACTCGTACATAGTTATAATATGGGTATATTAAAACGAAAATGAGAAGTATTTCATTTTTTAAACTAATAATTTTCACTTTATTCTTCATATAGTACACGTTATTTTTCATTAATTTCTTTCTTCATTTTTTTTTAAACAATTCAATAACGATTTTTTTTTCATTTATGTACATATTTCCATTGATCTCAAAATGTTCATGAATTTACGTTTTTCACAGATAAGAAAAATTTAAAAATTTCAATGAAATCATCTATGATGAAAATTTAATGTGATTTTTTTTTTTTAAATTCCATATTCATTGGGAGTTATGTCGCTTCTACATTCAATTGATTCAATGCAGATTCAGTGACTTAAACTTGGACTTCGACTTTCGGCTTCACAGCATGCTTAACAAGTAAAAGTGCTGTCAAGTCTACTTTATTGAATGTAGAAGTTCTAATATACATTCATTAAATCAAAGTCGAAGTTGAAGTCATTACATTGGATGTAGAATCGGTATTAACCTGCAGCTGAAATTAGAAATGCAAAAAAAAAAACAAAACAAAACAGCCAACATACATACATTTAAAATAAATGCACAAATATACAGCCATTTTCGTTAATTTGTAATCTAAGCCTTCCTCTTCTAATTCTTAATTGGTCTGCATTTAAGCACAGCTCAAATTGAACTGAAATCTTCACTCACTGAAGTGGAAGTGAATTATTTATGGACTTATTACTGTCAAATTTAAGTGAATTTTTTTAAATATAAGTTTGGCAAAAGAGAAAAATGAAGCTTAAATTTACATCAGATCAGTGTAAAAATCACTCATTTTATAGAAAATATCAATGAATTACTGAAAACGGCCAGAGTAATGCAATAATTATACATTCGTTATTTCTCAAATATATTGTTTAATTGTGTTTTGCTTTTATTATGATTTTGCTTCGTTTTTTTTTCTCGATTTTTTTCGTATGTGGTCTACTGATAAGAATATATTATATGTATACATATCAATCACCTGTTTAAATTAAAATTTTGAAACTGGAATTTACTTTTTCCTCTCTCTCTTTCAGTTTCATTATTTAATCGTTCGTTATGTATTATTTCTTTTTTTATAAATTGTGTGCATATTTTAATATTATTTTATTGCTATGATTATTTTTTCTGTTTTTATTTTCATTTATTGTTTTTTTTTTCTCTTGTGGTAATATTTTATTTTTCGTCAATTTGTAATGTATGTACATATATGTATATTTTCATTCTTTAATAAAATTACATCTTTTAATATTCTAATACAAATATCCATATTAAATTCTGATTTAATACAAGAACATACCAAATTTATTTACATACATAAATTTTTATTATTTATACTCTAATGTATTAAATGTATTTAATTTTAAATTTACATAACTTGTATAAGATTTATGATTATTGATTTTATGTAATTAGATTTATTAAAAATTTTTAATTTTAATTCTTTCATGTACAATATATGTATATTTTTTTTGATTCTATCAAAGTGTATCTCTAACAAAAATGAATGAAAGTAAAAAAACAAAAACAAAAAAATATATAAAGGTGAGCATTAAAAAAATATTCGCAAACTGAAACTGAAACTGAAACAAAGAAAAAAGAAAGAGAAAAGGCAATAAATAAGTACGAAATACAAACAAATAAAAGTTATGAGAATATGAGTATAATTGAAACTATCAGCAGTACAAAATTTTTTAACGAACGAATTTATACCGAAAAACTTGATGATTTCAAAACATTTATGTATATGATTGAATATTAGACAAATTATTGTATATAGTTGATGGCTTTTCCATCAAAATTCCAATAAATAACCAAGAAAATTATTAATTTAAATTAATTTTGTTTCAAGTGGAATTAAAATAAAAAAAAAAAAAATTTCCTCATTTTACATGATTAACCAAAATTCGGGCAAAATAAATAAAACCCAATCAATCCAATCATAGCACCAACATAAACAACAGCAACAATAACAACAAAAAATATTATAAGATAAAAATAAAATACAGTAATTAATTATTACAAATCAATTTTTTTTTCATTTATTTTTATTTCAATTTATTAATATTTTACTAAAAAATAAAGAAGAAGAAAAAAAAACGATTATTACTAAAAACTAAGAGCAAAATACATATTTTACAATAATGTAATATCATTAAAAAGAAATAAAAACTAAAAAAGAACGCAAAAAAAAAGTTTTGAATTAAAAATAATTTTTTAAACATAACAAGAAAAATGAGAATAGAAAAATTAAGAAAAAAAAAAAAATAAATTTTTATATAATGATAAAAGGAAGGAAGAAAGAAAATTACGTAAATTAAAAAAAATAAAATTAAATTTACAATAAATTGAATTTTATGTTTGTGTAAAATATACATATACATATATATATATACATATACATATGCATATACAATATTATTTTAAAATTATTTTTATTTGATTTTATATTGTTAATAATTATACTACATATATTGTTTTTTTTTCTTTTTCATTTTCATTTTTATTTAATTTAATTGTTTGTAATTAATTTTCAGATTTTTTTTTATTGCATTTTTATTTATTTTATTTCAATTTGTATATTTTTGTTCTCACCCTCTCTCTCTCTCTCCCTCTCTCTTCAATTCTGTATTTTAATAATTTAGTAAATTTTTGTTGTTGTTGTTTTTATTTCAATATAAAGAATCTTACTTGAGCTTTGAAGAACAACTTGAAGATGAAATACAATAATTATTTTGTAGTAAAATGTCATATTTTGAATATGACAAAAGAAAAAAAAGAAAAAAAAAATGTGTAAGAAGAAAACAAAAACAAAAATATAATATTAGTAGATATAGTACAGAGTACATAATAACAAACAAAAAAAGAACAAAATTTTTTTTTTTTTTTAATTTATATATATGTAATAGTTAATTTAAGATAAAAGAGAGAAAACTTATATGTAAAATATATATTTAATTATATTTAAAAAAGAATTCATCAAAAATTTATTTCTATATCATCATAAGTTGGAAATTTTATTTCTAAATTCACTTAACGCTTTCTATATGTATGTATATATGTATATATATATTTTTTAATCGTTTTCGTTATGTATATTTTATATATGTATAATATGTATGCATACAATATTTATTTTTATTTTGTTTGTTTGTTTGTAAACAATAATACAATTTGTTGTTGTTGTTGTTATTTTTCACATTAACGTTTATTATTAATAATATAATTTTCAAAAGATTTTTTTTCTTATTTATTTATTTATTTATTTTTCGTAAATCTTATTTTAAATTTAAATTTGTATGCATATTATGTATGTATATATATATATGTGTATTGTTTTTTGTTAATTATAATAATTAGATATTTTTATACAATTATTGTAATAATAATAATAATAATAATTCATCATCATTTTTTATTGTGTAGTTTTTAAAATTTTAATCATTGATTTTAATTTTATTTTTTTAATTAAATTTCAATTTATTTTTTATTAAAACCACTACTACTAATATTTTTATTAATACATATTATTTATAACTCTCATACTATGTAATATTTTCAATAAATCAATCGTCGTTATTTATCATCATCTTATGAAAACTTTTTTTTTCTCTTTTTTTTTTTTGTTTTTTATTTAAAAATTTTATTGTAATTATTGTAAATTATTTATGTGATATATTTATATGTATAGATATTTTTTTTTTCATATTATTTTTATTCAATATACTAGAGTAGTAGGGAAGATGATGACGATAAAATGGAAAAACAAAAAATTGAGAAAAGCATAAAAACAGAAAAAGATTTACATTTTTACTTCAATAATTTCTTTCTTTTTTTTTTATCTCAATTAAATATTTCTACAAAATCATTATCCATTTAATTTATTTATTTATTTATTTTTAATATTTAAATCAAATTACTAACTAAATTATTATTTTATTTTCATTTTTAATATTAATTGTAATATAAATGTAATTACGTGTATGTATTTATTTATTTTTTCTTCTTTCTTCTTCTTCTTCTTCTTGTTTGTTTATTTGTTTTGTTTCTCTGCTTTCTTACAATTTTTCTTTTATTCTTTTGAAATGGTGGTGTTTGCTTTAACTATCATTATTTTGATATCAATACATTTTTTATTTTTTTTTTTCATTTTTATCCTTTATTACATCAAACATTTTTTCATCATCCGTCGCATGTATTATTTATTTATTTTTTTTTTTATTTTTATTATTTATGACAAATGGAAAGACATACTACCCTCATTGGCAGCTGTTTTCAATTTGGTCCGCATCATTTCACGATTCGAATAATCTGGTAATTTTAAATAATTAACGCATGTCATCACAGATGGTAAATAATCGTTTGGATTTTGATTTGTATCCAATGTTTTTCGTACAATTGTTAATGGTGGTGATAATGATTTAAATCCACCAGTTGGTAAACGTGGACTACCAGTTACAAATTGTAAAAATGCTCTCTGTTCATCTTTATTGTATGATGATAATATTTCATATAGATATTGTATTGCCTGAGAATCTTGTGTAAAACCATGATCAGTACGACAGCATTCCTGTAACATTCTAATATCCCATCGTTGATAATTAGTTGCACCAGTACCACAAAATACATTCTCTAATTCTTCTGGATAGAAGATACGTAAACGTGAAGATGAAAATACAGTATCGAAACCTGTACACATAACATACATTGAAAAATTAAATTAAAATTAAAATTCATAGGTATATGAAAATTTATTAAAAATATAAGAAAAATTTTATATGAAATTACCTTCACGTAATGCTTCAAATTGTTTTTGAACTCCTTCCACTAAGAACCAATGCGTCACTAATGAAATATATTGATGAAGATTATGTATGGTAACTGGAATATCACGTCCACCACGTCGTAATTCGATATTTGCATGACCCGGCAAAACAAAATCAAGCCCTAAATCAGCAATTGGGCAACCATCTAAATCTAGAGACTCAATCTATTTGTGATTGATTGAAAAACGAAAGATAAATAATAATCAGTCAATAATAAAATTTGAAAAAAAAAAAAAAAAAATAAAATAAAATTTAATATGAAATATTCAGTTACTCTTTCAGTCTTTTCCATTGCATCTAAAGTGTGTTCATTCTGTAAGGAGTCACGTTTTCTGACAACCTCTTGTAATCGTACTAGAGTTGCTTGCACTTCTGGAGCCACACGAGCCAAATCAGATAAATTAAATGTTTGCTCCTCGCATAATAACCATCGATAGAATGGTATTGATAAAGGAAGATCAAGCTGTTCAAATACATCAGATGAGATATTACATTTTGAGATACCTTTCATTATCATTTAAAATTTTCTTACCATTCGGCTATCCATAACAGCTTTTGCCATAAATTTCCCCAAAAATTTGAATTTTGATTTTATTCTAGATATTTGTGGTAATTTTGTTGCTTTTCCAAGTGGTAATGGGAATAATCCATGCGGAGCATCTACATATTGAATAGAAACAGTTTGAGCGACTGGCACAGATGGTGGCGGTGGGATGATTTGTTGCTGTTGTATATACTGCTGATGCTGCTGCTGTTGTTGCTGTTGTTGTTGATGCTGTTGTTGTTGATGCTGTTGCTGCTGTTGTTGGTGCTGTTGTTGTTGGTGTTGCTGATGGTGTTGTTGGTGCTGTTGTTGTTGGTGTTGCTGATGCTGTTGTTGTTGATGTTGTTGCTGATGATGGTGATGATGTTGATGCTGATGTTGCAGTTGTTGATTATGAATTAACGTACTGTTTCTTGTTGCTGGCCGGTTATAATGATTGTTACTAGTAATATTAATCGAAGGAGAATGCTCAATGATTGATTCTATTTGCAAATTGATATTGTTAGATGATCGTGGCACAATATTTGATTGTTGTTGCTGATTGTTATGATTATAGTGATGATGGTGATGATGATGATGATGATGTAAATAATGTGAAGATGGTGTTGTCGTATTATTTATATTATTACTGTCAGAATTTTCAATAATCATATTCAGAGCGTTGTCATGTAATATGTATGATGATTCTGTTTCTGGTGCATTCGATTGACTATTTAATGAGTTGTTCGTTGCAACCACAACATCTTCAGCATCACCGTTTTTGTTATTTCCGCTGTTATTTTCGTTATTATCGTCGATTTGTGATAAACCAGTTTTAACGATATCAGTAATTATTAATGACGAATTTTGCTTATAGCTATCACTTCCGTTCCATAAACCTAAATCACATCTTTGTAGTTCAGCCGAAACTAATGCGTAAAATTCTAATGTTGGTCCTAATCCCGTACCAACCTGAAAATTTAATTGAAAATGAAAAAGAAAAATTTAAAGGTAAATCATTTGTTTTTCGTTAGTTTATATTTTCGTCAATATTTCAATGATAATGATGTTCGTGTTTACCTCATTTTCGTATTGAATTTCTAATAATGCTTTAGAATGACCAAAATCTTGAATAATATGCTCAGCTTGCTTAAGTATATCATCCCGAGATATTGCACGTTTTCTACGATCAAGTCGTGGTGTTACACGTTCTGAAGTATCTGAAGAATTCAAATCAGGAGTTGTATCAAGTAAACGCTGTAAGGCTCTATCACGATCAAATGAGATCGCATAAAACAGAAGATGACGTGTTTCAAATGGAAACAGAAATGGACATGCCATTGCTATCTGCTGTAACCATTGCGGTAAATTTCCAGTCATTATCACTAAAGGATCTTGTAATTGCCGATTCGCTTTTGCTGTTATTTTGGAATGAACAAATTCTGATTGATTCACGATATTCTCGTGTACAACATAACCATAAAGACTTTCCCAGTGACGATTTAAAGCGTTTATGATACGTAACATACATAAAGCATCCAAAGAAGCATCCTGTACCGTAACAATATCGGTGGGCAGTAAACTTGCTAAGAATGGCGTTAGTGGTGATGTTGATGGAGATACAATACCTTCTTGCCAAATTTCTGTTTTTCTTCGCATCAATTTTGATGAATTCTTACTGCTTTTACGTGAATTTGATACAGACGAATTACCACTTTTACTGCTGCTTGCTCCGTTGTTATGTTCATCTTCAATTGGTCGATAAAAGATTGTGTGTTGTTGCACCCAAATGCTGGCATTGCCTTAAGAATGAACACAAATAAAATCAGTAATAAGAAAAATACATTTTTTAAAGATTCTCTTACCTATTGGTGTTTCTGTATCTGTATCAGTCTCAGACTGGTCATTGACCAAAGGCGAATATTGTTTAACAGCTTGATAAACTGTCATATTGTACGGTAGTACATGCTCTCCGATCAAAAATTCCAATTTATGCTTGAAACCACTCTGTGAAATAAATTTATAACGAATTTAAAAAATGATATTCATTTTTCATACGAAATCTATTTGCAAGAATTATATTTTACCTGTGACATAACAACAGCTGCCACATTGTCATCCATATCTTCTTCTGAATCATCTTCAGAGTCACCGCGAATGCCTCCATAACCTCTTACAACCAAATAACGTTCAATTGCTTGAACTAAAGCTAGAGGATCTATTTTTACAGTGCCACCTTTCCATTGCCTTAAATTAGTGCAATCTGGATGTCGTTGCAAATTACACTAAATTACAACAAAAATTTCAGGTTAATGAGAGAGGTTTAAAAAAAAAATCATTTCATCATTATGCTCACTTTTAATTGGTGTGTGTTAAAAAATTTAAGTGCACTTGTATTGGACCGTCCACCAGGACCTGCAGGAAAATCGTGTACCTTAACAATGAATTGTTCTAATTGAGTTACACATCCGTTCAATTTAGCCACAAATGTACTAAAAGCAGTTGACTCAATTATTGGTGGGTATGCAATATTTATCGTTGGTGATAATGGAAGTCCAGCAAAAACATGAAGAAATGCTCTTAATCGTGTATCACGTGGAACGATTCCTTGTTCAGATGACATAAATGTTAGCATGGCTTTTATTAAACCAGAATGATTCACTTCAAACGGTGATATATCACTTTCCATTAGGATACTTTTCAGTTCTTGTAATGCTTCCAGACATTCATCTGAATTTCCATCCAATTTTTGAATTACATTTGATAAACGAGACAGCACTGATGCAGCTGAATGCGAAGTCTTTGTGATCTCTTGTTCAGTGTAACGTTTTACAAATGATATGGCTTGATCTCGAATCCATTGTCTTGCTTTTTCTCGATTTCCTGAATAATAAAAACAACGAAAATTGCCATTCTCTTTGCCGTGTTTCGGTTTCAATATTCTATGATACAAACCTGCAGCAATTAAATTCGTGTTTGAAGTGCTCTTTCCGAGATTTGAAGAATTTGTACTATTGTCTTTGGTAAACGAACTGTGATGAGATCCTTGTCGGCCCCAACGGGCTGGATTAAGTGAAGCAAGAAAAGATGATTTTGTGCTACTGCTACCACCACTTGCTGAATTACTACCACCACTGAACCGAGATCGAGGTGCTGATCCACTACCGCTACTACCATTCGAACTTGGTGTGTTACGTCCACTGCTCATTGCTATTGCTCTGGTAATCAACTCTTGATACACTGAATCATCTTGACGTGATTTTGAACGACCACTTGACTGTGATTTCCTCTTCGGTGGTACTTTTCTACGTAACATATCTGACATTTTATTCTGAATCGCAATTGTGGAGGAAGTTGGTGGTGTTGATGAAGAATGTGCTCCAGCCGTTACAGCACTTGACAGTATATCAACATGATGAGTAGAATGAAATTGGGGAGTGTGATGGGTATACTGAGCGAATTGTCGGGGATCTGGTGACGATGCTGAATACATAAAAAAGTTGCCATTTGTTGGTAATGAGCTAGCAATCGTCTGCGTTTGTGTTTCTGGAGAACTAGCTGTTGCATTCAAACTAATAGCAACAGCTGAAGAAGATGTTGATGGCATTTGTAGAGATGTCGCACTTGTGGATGGCATCGATGTACTCATTTTTGTATTTAAAACGCCCATTGCATTGTTAAGATTCTTAACATGACTACCACTTCCATAG
This sequence comes from Villa cingulata, assembly GCA_951394055.1. Taxonomy (NCBI): domain Eukaryota; kingdom Metazoa; phylum Arthropoda; class Insecta; order Diptera; family Bombyliidae; genus Villa; species Villa cingulata. The sequence continues at coordinate 1,256,105 of OX596023.1, forward strand.
CTCTTTGACGTACTTGGTGTAGAAGCATCGAAGTCGAATGGGTTTGTTGACAGTCCGGAAGCAGATGCTGGTGCACTTAATGCACCTCCATTACTTGGCGTTATTTGTTTTGGTGAAGGATTTGAACAAATCGGATTATTCGGATCGGCTAGTTGAGTTATTTGATGAATTACACCCTCGCGTCTGAAGTGAACTCCAAATACATCAGGTAATTTCTGCATAAGAATTTCAGCCATTTGTAGAGCACCAACAACTATTCTGAGATCATTTGAAGCCATCATTCCAGCGATATGGCTAGATACTATTTGATTTTTAAGTACATCTTTAAGGAGGTCAGCACTTGCATAATACACCATACGAAGAAGGGCTCTCAAACATTTATAACGAACTGCTGGACCAGCAGATGAACTATAGACTTCATACAAAACACTGAACAAATTTTTTATGAATTCTGAGGCGAGACCACGTTCTTCCTTAAGACAAGCAATACGCGCATCAATTGCTGTTGATCTTGTGTCATAATCATTTGTTGCAGCTCTTGGATGTGTCATTGAATTATTCAATAAATCCCTGTTAGCAGAAGGTACATAAGTGGCATTCACTTTCCTTTGCACTGGTCTTGTTGTTCCGGTATCTTCGTTAATTTGCTGCATCGAATGAAAATCAACTGTATAATTTCGATTTAGAGTATTTAGACTTATTTCATCGTCAGAATTCATGTGAGCTGTTTCAATCATTCGTGAATCTAGAGCTGAATAAGCATGCCAAACACCACGATCATCTCTCCATTGCCATTGAACTTGATCTTGAATACCTGAATTTGGTCTTTCTAAAAGCATATCAACGCTGAATATTCCATCAGTTGGTAATCGTGGCATCAGCTCGCCTATGAGGCATGTTATTTCATACAGTTCTTGTGGACTTCTAGAAACTAACTCAACGTCAGTTGATGAACTTGGTTCTGCAGATCCCGTAAGTAGATAAAGTAGAGTTGATGCTATGTCACTCTTTAATAAACTTATTGCCAAATCAGGTGAATTTGCACACATTACGCTCAACATTCGAACAACATTTGTAAATGTGCTTGAACTCAAAACCGAAGGGGTTACAACAAGTAGCTGCTGGCAATTTTTCAAAAGTTCTTTACTGGAAATTTCTTGCAATTTTTGTTGATCATGTTGGAAGCTTTCTATTAACCGATAAAAAGCAGTACAAACACTTTCGACACATTTTTTGTCCTGTTGTGATAGCAATCGCGCTAACAATGGTAGACTTTCGCTAACAAAATGAAATTCTTCTGAATGTAGATTAAGACAACAGTTTGCTGTTATTGCCAAAGCAGCTCGTTGAGCGTTTATCGAGAAGAAATCAAGATAAGTTAAACAAGCTGAAACACCATTAGCCTGCAATATTGATTTGTTATGACGTCTTGACAAAATTTCTAAGGCAGTAAGACTTTGTTCAGCAACATCCATACATTGTATCACTTGCAATTTTTCTAAGAATACAGGAATTGCGTCAACTACAGTTCCAGAAGAACGTGGAAGAGCTTCTAGCATGTAAGCTAAGGCTCTGCAAGCATTGTTCATTATGTCGAAATTGTGTTCCATACGTAACAAATTAATAAGAGCGGGAACTACTTGTTTAATAGGAAATCCGGCCAAAGTGTCCTCGTTACCCATAACTAACATTTGACACATTTCAATTGCTGCTTGAAGTTGCTGACTCTCATCGTGTGACTGTAGACCTTGCAATAATTGTTGTGCTTTAGAAGAACTACTGGCTCCGATCGTACGATGGAGAATATGTGTCATTCTTGGTCCCAATGCTCCAAAAAGATGAGGAGGTAGTCCCCTGGCTTCAAGTAGGGCTTGGAGGCGACCCACTTCACTGTCATCACTTTCTGAGTCTGGATGAGCAGCTCCGGCACCAGTACTCGTTGTATTTGTTGCTGTTTGAGCTCCATTCGTATTTGCCATTGCACCACTTGCTGACTGCTGAGCCATTAAATGAAGATTTCCAACGTCTATATTTCCACTAGAGGGGGCTAAAGAAGGTTTGTGTATTTTAACATTTGGGTTAACATTATTTGTATCCCCTCCTGATGGTCTAGTACCATCGCTGGCCATTACGGCTGTTGCCGATGCAAACACTTGAGTCGAAGTCGATGGTCCACCAGTAGCACTTGAAGGATCGTAGTGTTTGCTTCCGTTGCTGACTTTTGTCGATGTATGAGTTGAACCGGCAGCAGTTCCTCCTCCAGAACGGTAATGGTGAAAATGGTGGTGTGCTGTTGATCTAGTAGATGTACCAGGTCCTATCGCTGCCGAAGACGATGCTGTTGAAGCTGCTGCTACACCACTTCCACTACCTTGTGCTGTTGAACTACTTACGCAAGAACCCGTTTTGCCGCGTGAGCTTCGTCTTAGAACGTGTGATGACGTAGACGTTAAATTACTTGCTCCACTCAATAACGAGGGATCGTTAGTTGCTACACCTCCAATGAATCCCGTTTGATAATTTTGATTAATTACAGAATGAAGTAAATGCCCCGACTGTTGTTGATGCTGTTGCTGCTGAGGATGTGGGGCTTCTCTACTTGCACCACCACCACGTGCTAAACGTGCCCCCAGGTTCGGGGCTTTACTGTAACCCGTCGTCGTTGCTGTTGACGATGACGCTTGTAGCGGTATTGGTATAATATTGTGATTGAAATTGTTATTCCCACTGGATGGATAAGCCGTTGTTGTAGATTCTGAAGACAATAGTCCAGATCCAGATGATATTGAAGTGGCTGATTGAGACGAATAATATCCGTCTTCTACAGGAAAGTCACCTATTTTTTGTCTTTTCTTTGGTACTGCTCCGCCTCCAAAAGAAATCGTATACGATACTAATGGTGAAGATGAGGAACTGTGTATTGTAGCAGTCTGAGATGGTCTCGCAAAACTATCGATAATCGAATAGTTACGAAACTGATATTGTTGTTGCGGCTGTTGCTGATGTTGTTGCTGTTGCTGTGGTCTATATTCGACTGATGCTACTGTTCCGAATGCTTCAACACTATTATTCGATGATCTAAGATTTCGAGTAGTTCCTGAGCTACTAGCGGCAGAGTAGTGATGTTCAGATTTATTTTTGTCCACTTTTGAAGACGATATGTACTTCGGGAGTTTTGATTTACTGAGTTTGCTCTGTTTCTTTAGATTTTGTTCAAATATTTTATCTTTTGGACTTTTACGACTATGATATCTACTTTTTGGTGATGATTTTCTAGGGTCTGGTTCAATAAGCGATACTTTAAGTTTCAAATTATTTTGTTTATTGTCTTCGGACGATTCAGTATTTGAATTATTTATTTTTTTTATTGAAATATTGTTACGATTATTTCTTGTTTTACGATAATAACTTAACAAATTTTGTTTTGTTGACGAGTTACACTCGATTATTGGCTTTTCAATTTCACCACCACTTGTTGTTTTAATATCGTTGTTACTGCTTGAATTTTGTGTACTAAAATCTAAGATAGATGACTGTTGTTTAGTAGTTAACCTTATAACTGGTGTGGATACAAATTTTTCAATACTATTATTAAATTTTGATCCAACTCCCGTTGTTATTGTTTCTGTTAATGACACTGATACTGCTGGCCGTGTATTTTTCTCTTCAGGTGAAAGAGTTTTTGATCTGGTTCGAAAAGCTACACAATCTTCAAACACTTCTATATTTGATTGTGAATATTCTTTTTTGTCTTTACTGTTTTTTCTGCCTTGACGTCTTTTTTTATTATTATTATCCAATGATTGTAATGTACTTTCAGTATTAACTGTAGCTAAAGTAGAGAAAAAAAAAATTGAATATTTTTTAAATTACAAAAATTCTTTTATTAATTAAAAAAAAAAGTTCTATCTTCCAAGAATCATCTACTTACCACTATTTACTGAATCTACTTGTTTCCGTTTTCTATTTGGTTTAATACTACTGGCTGTAGTTATCGTTTTTATTACGGAAATATGATTTTGTATTAAATTATTTGTTTGATTGTTACTATTGACAGCTGATTCTTTATTATTAATATTGCCGTCGTTATTTACCAATAAGGATGAAGAGGATGATATTTGATTTGATCCTGCTGTTGTTGTTGTTGCTGCTGCTGCTGTTGCTGATGATGATGATCCTCTTAAAAATATTTCCTTTTGGTCCCGATCTAATTTCTTACCAAATGAATGCTTTCTATTTTTATTACTACTTTTTGTTGCTATTGTGCTGCTATGATGCCCCTCCGTCACTGCAGAGAGCGATTGGTTGTTAACGGATGCGGCCATAGACGACACTTAAGCGTCCACTCTATGTCATTAAACATGCCACCAGTGGAAGTTTATTTTCCAGATTCAATTTTATTTTATTTCTCCTCCTCTATATTCCGTTTAATATTTAATTGAAGTTGATGAAAATTAAAAAATTTTACGTTCAAGTTTAATAATTGTAGCACTATTTTATTTCGACAATTTAAAAGCTTCTTATATTTACTAAAAAATTGTTGAAATTAATCTGAAATATGTTTAAAGAAAACAAAAAAAAAATAAATAATGATTAACGTATTGGTACCGTTGGTAATTAACAATAAGAAAAAACAATTTTTATTAAATGGAAAATATGTACATTCACATATTAAGTATATAGGTGCACAATTTTGACTCAGAAACAGAAAATATTACAGTAAATAATTTTATGATAAACGACGGATAACAAATATTGGCTAGTCAGTCAATAATAAACGGTCAATTGAACTCTTGGGTGCAAAATGTATATATTCGATATGTACATATACGATATACACCACGAACGAGTAATATTTATTTAACCGTCTCATATTTGACATAGGTAACATAGGTAAGTTTAATTTAAATGGTAGGCGCTCTTGTTAAAATTTCAAGTTTGGTTGATATAATAAGATATAAGGTATGGTTGATTTGATACAACTCTCCTCCTCGAAATGTTGGTAGGTTTAGGTTGCTTGCTTTCAAGTTTTTCAATGACGAGCAAACGAAATCATGAAATCTTGTATTTATAAAGGGGTACCTACTAAAATTGCGATTTGTGATATTGATTAACTGAAAATCGCTCACTTATCTTCTCTTTTGTATTTACGCGATTTATATTTTATTTTTTCTTTTTTTTTTTTTTCAATTTTATTTTAAACGCTTTTATCATTTATGTACATACATATGTACTTTATACCAATCACTTTGTAAATTTATGCTTTGTGGTGGTGGTGATGGTGGACAATATAACTTCTGCCTAAGCCCCAAGCTCACTCTGTCTCTACTACACGACTTATTTCTATTATTGCTGAACTCTAAGCGATAATAAACCAAAAATAAAATTAAGAAAAAAAAAAGTTAACGCGTTCATGAAATGAAAAATGATACAGTTTCAGATAGGTAAATACTTTTTTTATCGACATATCAGCCAACATTATCTATATGTGAACCTATTACATTATATAGATAGATTGTGGGTATAGAAAAGTTCAACTAAAGTGCAGAGGATATTGATTTGAGTTACCATCTGTTGTTGTGTAGTCTTAAAATTTTTCAAAATTTTTTGTGATTCATTGTGACTTTTTTTTTTACTTTTTAGTTAAATTACACAATGCTGACACTAAAGGACGTATCTACAAAACATATGTACTTTTAGTATTATAAAAATGTGATGTATATACTTTACTTTATTTGGATTTGGGCAGAATTTATTAATAAAATTATTAATATTAAATTTATCTCGAAAAAAAAAAATAGTTTATTCTGACAACCCCATACAATAATGTGTGTATCCACTCTACATTAGTGTATTTTTACAGTATATCGCCTTTGTATATAATATTTTTTTTACATTTCATACTCATATATTTTTCTGCTTTTGCTTTGTAATTTTGTATCTAAAATATGTACAGGATGTATGTATGCATTTTTACTTATAATATATCTACTATTCATATTCATATGGGCGCATGTAAAGCAAAACAAAAATGTCTCGTCGTCGTCGTCGTCGTCGTCAATAATATACGTCACACTTTCTGTTTTTTTTTTTACTTTACTATACATATTTTATTTTTATTTTCTGGATTGTATTGTATGTAGCGTCGTGTGTAAACTAAATCAGCTGGTTCGACAGCTTGTACTTTTTGAAAATATACATATATGTATACATATTCTTCACACATCAATTCAATTCTACATAACATATGTATGTAAAATGGCTGTAATTAATTTGTTAATCATATTCATGTGTAAGAAAATAAGATAGAAAAATGAACAAACTTATTTAAAGAAAAGAGAACACTAATGTAAATAAAAGAATTTAACTTGAAATAATGAAAAGAAAAACATGTCTACATAGGGCACATGCACAGCAAAAGCTACACGTACAAACACATATATAAATTCTTCTCAAATTATATATACATTTTATACATACATACATTACACATTTCATATATCAAATATTATTTGGAATCATTTATAGTGGCTTATGAAATTAACTACCACTATCATTTTATTTAAATAATTTTTTAGTTTGAAAGAAAAATATCGCCATGATTATGAAAATTTAAATTTTATATTTTTTTACTTTGCTAATCATATATGTACATGTACACATCCAATTTATGTATTTACGCAAATATACTTTATTTATAATAATTATTATATTCTGAACGTATATCACATACAAATTCATGATTCATTTTCTATAATTATATTGCATTTTGTAAAAAAAAATAATAATAAATTATAAATAATGTGCAACTATTTGAATTTTATTTGATGATTATGATAAATTTGAAAATTTTCTTAATCATTTTAATTTTTTTTTTATATTCCACATAAATTTTTATGAAATAAAATTTTCCTATAGATTCAATTTTGTTACCCACTGTAAAATTTAAAGTCAATAATCATGAATACACAAAGGAAAAAAAAATTTTTTTCTTCGTGACTTTATAAAATTTATGAAAAAATAAAAATACAATCTTCGTCTAATTTATAATAATCGTTGAAATTAAGAAAATATTATATTTTAACATTTTAATTTAAAAAAATATAATAGGAAAATTATTTATTTTATTTTATGTACTTTTGCTGTATGTATATATATACGTACAACGTACGTACATATAAAATATTTTCAGTGTTCAGACATGTATGAAAAATTCTTGCAAAAAAAAAAGAAAAATCTTTCGACGATTAGAATTCAAATTAAAAAAATATGTATTAACTTTATTACCTCACTTATGTACATACGTATGTATATTATATTATACCACTTCCAATGCGTAAAAAGATGAAAAAAAAATGGTACCTATTATACTTTTTAATATGAATCCATACATTTAAGTACATTTCCAATAATATCAAACTAAATAATTTTTAAAGTTATTTCCCATTTTACAAAAAGAAAATGATTTTTTCATCAGTACTTTTTTTCATTTCGTAATTATGTGGTATGAGTCAAAAAACAATTTCATGAAATCAATACAGACAATGATTTCAGTAAAAAAAAAAATTTTTTTTAATATTAATTTTCTTTAAATAGAAAACATTTTTCCTTTTTTTAATTTATATTCAACACTAAAAAAAAATGAATTTCACTTTTCGAAAACTTTAATTTTTACTTTAAATCGTTTTAATGTACTAATTAAAATTAAATTGAAATAAGATTTAAAATTTTTTAAATATTTTACCTACCCAGCTATACTAGCACCTACATTATCCATATTGGTTTTAATTTAATTTTTATTTTAATATTTTTTTTTAACAAGCTTGGATGATAAAATAAAATAGTGAATTTTATTGAAATTTCAAATATGATTAATATGAATATGAATGACTGCCTAGTGTAAATTTGCTGGATTAAATGAAATGAAATCAAGAAAATTATCTTCTTCTTTTTGCAATACCATATATTACCACTACACAGGAACAGGAACAGTACATATATCACCACCATAATCACAAACAATTCACAAATCTCACATATACATACTCAATAATGTATATATCTATCTCTTACTCTGTCTATATATTCAAATGAGTGGATACGGATACACTATATGATGCGATGACTTGATTTTCATTTTTATTTTTTTAACTTGAATTTGTTATTGTTATATACAGTGTGTGTCTGTGTATATAATATTATTTGGTTCAGTGTTCTCTGTATATTTGTCATCATTTTGATTTTCCCAATTTATCATTAAAATGCGTTCATTCATTTTCACATGAAAATTGTCACAAATGCTGTCTCTTTTGTACAAAATTATATTTTACATCTGTACATCTGTACTTTTCTTTTGTTCTATACAGTTTTTCTGCTCTAATATATAATGTTATGCTACATACGCACAATCTTATATATGCATATATGCTGGAAAATTCAAAAACACATATACATATCCTACAACCTACACTCCTACAGTTCTTCACAGATCTGTATAGCTGTACATTCGTATTCATACAATAGAAATATAAATGTATTTTTATGAAAAAATTATTCAAATTTTCATTTTATTTTACCCACTTCATGACTTTAAATTAAAGCTGCACTACACAGTACACACACACACACAAAAAAAAAATTAACCATCCATTTATACCTACCTATATAAATTTTGAACAAAATCTTAATTAAGAAAAGAAAAAAAAAATCAAATATTGGATAAAAAATAATTTTCCGTTTTTTACACACAAAACCAGTCCAATGTCAAACCAGTTACAAAAAAGTGTGAAATGTTTTATATGTTTATCGCAGCACTGTTCTGTTATATATCTTGTTGTTGTGTTTGTGTTATATTTCGTTTCGATGGAAATACAGTATGTAGATATATACACAAAGAAGAGACGTAAAATAAGCAAAAACCTATTTATGTACTGCACTGCATGATCCATCCATAACCAGGGCTGTCACTTTTCAGAGTCATTATCGGAGTAGATAAAAGTAAAAAGAGGAGTAGATTTGAGATTTAGTGGAGTAGATCCATTTTAAAAGTGGGATCGATTTCCTTGGATCGACATATTCTAACAATTTTATTCTTTTGTCATTAAAATCAAAGCTGCTTTTTATTTGAGCACAAAGTTCAACATAAAAATGTACTAAGTTTTCTTTAATTTTATTTAACTCGTTATTTTCAAAACCTTCAGATGTCGCATATTCTTCAAATTCAATTCCAAAGTACATTTCAGACGATGGTAAGTATGGATAAATGGACGATGGTGGACAAATATTTTCTTCGATTCTATAGATATTGAAAAATAATTACTTAATACTATATTTCATTTTTATGTGTATGTATTTTACATAATTATTTGACTCAAAAAATTCATCAAAATCAAAATTCATATATTCATAAATCAATTCATACATAATAAATATAGTATATCTATATAGTATAGAATAGAAAGAAATACAAATAGTAATGAAATAATAAAATAGAACATAGAAATGAAACACATTTCGTTTGATTTCCTTATTCATTCAATATCTCAAAAGTAGACTAAAGAAAGAAACATAGAAATGGAAATGGTGTTTGGTATTTGATAAGCTATCAAAATTTTAATGAAAAGGGAGTAAAAAATAAAAAGTGCGGAGTAGATTTTTTCAGGCGAGAAATAGTAGTAGATCTACTCCGATCGTAGTAAAGTGACAGCCCTGTCCATAACCGATGATCAAGAAGAAAATCAAAAATGGACCATGATAAATCTATAACGTCAATACACAACAGAAAAAAAATACATATATAGGTATAATAGGTACCTACAAAATGAATGGATGTTGAGAATTGGATTGGATCTGGATACCTTACCAATATTTTTATTTACTTGTAGCTTGTAGGTACGTGAACTAGTACTTATCATATTTTTCCCAATATTATCCATATTAGATTTTATTTTTATTCATGTATTATAAGTTGCATGAAACCATGAAACTGATTAAAATTTATTGAAAACGATATGAATACACACAGTTTTTCTTCTGTCAGAATAATATACACCACACAATACACATCCGATAATTTTTTTAGTTTAAATTTTGAGAAATAGGTATTAAATATTTTTACTTGTAATTTTGTAGAATTTACAATATTATTTTTTTTTTTTCTATGAAAATACCTTACCTACTCGTTAGTTTGATACTCCATTACCACAGAATTATAATAATAGGTATCTGTTCTCTGTATGAAATGAAAATTAACGAAATGAAATAAAAAAAAAACAACAACATAAGATATGATGAGAACTGAGAATATAACAAACAAACAAAATGAGTAGAGTATGAGTTGAGTATACGACGAAGTTAAAAATATAAAAACCACTGATATAAAAACGAAAATGACAGAAAAATAAAATATTCTATAAAATGTACCTATAGAAAATATTTATATACAAAATGTATGTGTTTGTATGTACATACTTTTATCTTTATGTATCTGGGTATCTATTTATATATATATATATTTTCATTATAAATAAGTATGATCATATATGTATCCATTCCTATAAATTCAATATGTACCTATATCTAGGTAGATATATTCATATAAGAGAAAAACAAGAAATTATATGATAATAACACAAAGTTGTGAATGTGAATATGTACATGTTTACATACATTTTAAGTATATATTCTAAAAGGTAGGAATTGAAAATGATGACAAAAGATAAACAAAAATAAAAAAAAGATACAGAATCATATGTACATATGTACATACTGCACAACTATAACTTTATATAATAAAAAATGTTGCTCTACTCTATAAAGTATAAACATGTTATGTGTATGAATGTGATAAATATGATTAAAAAACCTTTTATCAATATATACGTACATATATTGTATATAAACACATATATATGCATGCATTCATATATGTATGTATATAGAAAGAAAGGATATTACATATTAAGGTACCTATATGTTTTATTTTTTTCCCTTAGTACCTATATTATTTATACACATAACAAAAATATATTACATCTATTATAATGTATACATACATACATATGTACAGTGTACAGTACACGAGAATTCTATACATACTTTTTGCTTTTATTTCAAAAAGGATACTGCCATTGCGCACAGGTTTCATATAAATAAAGTATGTATGTACCCTTATATATTATATATTCTTGATGTCGTATTATATTATACTTTATTTCTTCTTTTTGCTTCTTAAATTGAATTTTTTAAAAAATACTTTAAAATAATACAAAAACAAAAAAAAAAAAACAAAAATTCAGACACGATGGAATATAGAATATTATGCACACACACACTTCAGTCATTATTACTTTTATTATCCTATTTATTTGAATTCAAATAAGTAAATATACTCGTACAATTTTAAAATAATTTTAATGTATTTTCTTTTTATTTAAGTACTATTTATATACGTATCTGTATTTAGTATTGCATACACATCATATATGTAAGTATATTTTTCGATGATATTTTATATTTATGTACAAGGAAACCTTTATATTCCTCGATTTCAAATTACTGGGAAATTATAATTAAGAAAGCTTTAAAGGAAAAAAAATGGAAAACGTGCGTATAAATTTATTTATTTCTTTTTAAAAAAATATTTTTATACATTATGTGTATATTCATATACATATTATAAATTTATATAGGTATATGTAATGATTTAGGTATTTATTTTAATCTAAAAATATATATTTATTATACACGTTTATCGAAACAATACAAAAGAAAAAAAAAAATTATAAAAAATATATTATTTATACAAAAAACATTTTATAAAATATGCACGAATTGAATTATTTGATGAAAATTTTATTTATTTACACGTGTCTACATGTGTGCATAACACATATACATATACAAAAATGTACAAATTAAAACGAAAATAAACGAAAAGCATAAAAATATTTCAATCATAGATTTATGAGAATATTGGCAAAATGGATTCCATTTAATTTTGCTTTATTTAATTTTTGTTAAAATGTTCCCTTTAATAATGGAGTGAATTTATGTACAATAAAATTGTCAACTTTTAAAATACATATATGTATTTGTACAAATGGATGTTGATGATTATCTTGTTGCCCATCCTTTTTAGATTACAAATTTAAGATATTGAAAAAATCTTAAATAATTCTGATATGTTGATTTTATTATTCATCATTTTTCAGGGTGAACTAACTCATTTTGAAAAATTTTGTTCATATAAATTAAATAAATACATACACATACATAATTTCCTAGTCTTTATAATTTTGAATTTTGAAAGTTGAATTGAAGTTGAATTGAAGTTGCTTTAAAAAAAAAGTATTGAGCTATTTTGTTTGAAACCGATGAAGTCTATATTTTTTATAAAAAATTAATAATTATGATAACAAATTAGTGTAATTTGCAATAAGTTTTTTCTTTTTTTAATCTAACAAATAATTCCCAATTGTTTTCCCAACAGTTACTTCAAAATTTTTTCATCATTTTTTCAATGTAAATTTACGTAAAAGTAATAAAATTACATTAGGTTCATTCCATTCAAATACAAATCATTCGATATTTTCCACATGATATACAAATTAATTTACATCACTTTTAAAGAAAACGATTCAAATTGTTTGTTATATATTGATGGATGATTCATTTTGTTTTGTAGGTACTTACCTTCAAAATTATTTACTTGATTGTGAGTTTTTTTTTTTTCAAATAGGATTCACTTGATAATTCCATTTATAAATAATCTGAAAATAAACAAAAAATAAACAAAAATTATTATTTTATTAATTATTCATCATGAATGGTATGACACTGTGCATATTTGTAAAATTATTGTGAATCTTAAAGCGAAACCATAGACTACACAGTTTTACTAAACACACACACTAGTAATTCTATGGCGAAACAAAAAATATCAAAATAAAATAAATTCTAAATAACACATTTTAATTTATCTTTAAATGTAGTGATAAATTTTAGATAGTATTTAAGAATATTATTTGTTTATATATATATATACATACATTACATACATTTGTACTATATGTTGATATTTTGTAACATATTGTTTACAATATTCTGATTATTTTTTCTTAATCTTCTTATCTTAACATAGAGAAAAGTATATATGATATCATCCTTTTTGTTTTTGTTGTTTTTTTTTTTCGATATTTTTAAATGCAATAAATTTTAATATGTGTATATGGATGTGTGCAGGTGTTGCTTTTTCTGTGTGCGTGTCATGTATACAGAAATATATAATTTTTTGTAACAAAATTATATGATAATAAATATGTATGTTATGTACTATCTACGCATGTAATTTTTTCGTCTGCATTGTTTTCAACTTTTATTTTGTTGTAATTTTTTTTTTTGTTCTTTTTAAATCTTTTTCTCATATATATATATAGACAAAAATATAAATTGAATGTCAATAACCTTTTATTATTATTATTATTATTATTTATTTTAAATTCATCATTGAATATGGTAGGTAAGGTAAAGCAAAACACAGAAAGGAAAAAAAAAATGGTTGGATAGGTATATAAAATGTAATATTGTAGAGAAGATATTTACAATATTATACTCTCAAGCTCAACAGTCAACAGCATATAAAAAAATATAAATTTACGTGGTGCATACGAGATACGAATATATCGTTATAATGTATGTACAATGTACCTTTGTACGTCGTATACCTATGTATCTACTATACATATTTTTTTGTTTTTATTTTTTTTCGCCGCCCTTTTATTTCATACATGCATGTGCGTACATAAATAGGTACTATGTGGTGGTATATGTAATATATAATGTATGTAGAACAAGCATAACATACATTATGGAAAAAAAATAAAATAAAATAAATATAAATAAAAATCATCATCTCCTTTATTTTTATGATAATTCCTTATGCCTAGATTTATCTTATACATCAGGAGGAGATGCAGTTACCCAAAGTTTAAATCTTCCATTTTGTTAAAGAAGATAAAATATATACACAACTAAATATATATAAATACATATGTATATGCAAGTATGTGCATTATAATTCATACATAAATATGTATATCATACACTTAATATTGCCCTACGTTAATATACTCGCATATTGATGATAGCGAAATATATACAGACTTACATATTATGGTAGGTATATTACATGCGTACGTACATAAATGTAAGAAATGTTTATATCGACCACGATTATTTATTACTATACACATATGTATATACATATGAACATAAATATACAACTCTATGAGATGGTGTAGAGTAGATATGTATGGATATATATTTTTATTATTTTATTAAAAAATGTTACTGATATGATGATGAAGAGATGATGAAAAATATAGAACCATAACATATAATAGGTACATATATGCATTTTATTACATTGAAGGAATAATGTGTCTTGTCTTGTCTTATAATAAGTTCATCGACGGCTAATAATGAGATTTGATGAGCACATACTAAAAGTCAAAGTTAACTATACATATTATAAATTTATAACAGATAAAGATTTAAAAGAAAATAATAAAAAATCAAGGAAGTTTTTATTTATGCAGATAATATGTATGTACATATTTGAATATTTGCACATATCCTATATAATATAAATGTAGAGTAGATTCGTAGAATATTACATTATATGTATATGTATATGTATGTATGTCGATGTAGTAACAAATAAATTATTTTTAAGAGAAAGATTTAATGTTTAAACAATACGATTATAAAATATTCTATTATTATTATTATTATATTCTTAAAAAAGAATGAAAATGTCTACGTCTATCGTTATTATTGTTCATTGTAGAACATCATACAATCAATGTACATATATACATACATATGTAGATGTAATGTGATGATAATTTATTCGTATATAATAAAAAGTGATGATTGTTCTATATTCTGATTTTATAATAATATGTTCTAAATAATTTTAATCCTTCTTATTTTATGAATGAATTTTAAGTAAAATGTTTTCAATTCTATATATATATGTATGTGCTTCTATTGTATTCAGTAATCCATACATTAATTTAAAATTACTGGAGATTTATTTTTGAGAAATTATTCTCTAGATAAATTTGTTATATCCTGTATGAAAAAGTTATTGATTTATAAAATAAATTATGAAATTAACTAAAATAGCTGCTGTAATAAACCTAACCTAGTTTAGTTTGTTTCGAATAAATTTTAATTAGAATTTAACATTAAATTTTTCATGTCTATATACATACATTTTATAATTTTCAGTATAATTGAAAATATACAAATTTTAATTCGAATTTTGATGACTGTTAAATTTAAATTGATAATTAAATCATATTTTATGTTTATCGTAAGAAAAATGTACACAAAACCAGAATATGATATCAGCACTTAAGCATCAAACTTGATCAAACTCATGTCATGTTTGATTACATTTACTGCACATCCTCTGTCTGTTCTTAGTTACAGCATGCAGCACACCACTGACGTGTATAGGAAAATAAATTTTTTATAATTTAAATGGCTGAATTAAAATTTAAACATTGTGCACAGTAGTGGCATATATACTCAATTATTTATATGTATTCAGCAACATCATATTCATGATTTAACAAATGCTGAAACATATGATTAGTTTTCATAAAAAAATATATACATACAAGGTTCTTTTTTTTAATATGGGCTATAAAATAATCGTCACATGTAAGCACAGTAAAATTTTTTAGAATGCAATAACAAGAAAGAAAAATAAAATCTAATAGATAATCAAAAATACATTACTTGGTCCTTTTATAAGAAATTATTTTCCAAGTTTTAAATGAATTTTTCAATTCGGAAAAAAGAAAAAAGATTTTAACACCCTAAAAATAAACTACCATACCATAATACATATTTATTATTAATGAAATAAAACTAAAATTTTAAGTTTTAAAAAAATTGCTATGCATTTTATTTCTTAAAAAACATAGTATTTGTGTATAAAAATATCAAATTTCATATACAAACAGCTGGAATAATACAATACATTTTCATGCCAGAATGAAATTCAATTTCAATTTTTATGATATGGTCCTGTATAATACCGAAACATAATTCTATATTGTAAAATTGTAATGATGATATGAATGCAGCAAATTTTTTACAATCAATCACACAAGATACATCAATAGTCGATTGTTTATTATTTTTATTATGATCATCATTATCATTATTATCATCATGATCATTATTCTCATTACCATTACCACCATCATCATTATTATCTTCTTCATCACTGCTCATATTATTTTTATTTTTATTAAATTCATTTCGATCTAATTTTTTTATTTCTAAATAACGATAATGTGATGCAACCGTTGATTGATCTGTTTCTGATATTATCGATAATTCACCAGCACTTGTTGCACATATCGTAATTGTCGGTGATAAATTTTTAATTTTATCAAGTAAATTTTTTAAAAAACGTAAATTTGGCATTGTTAAAATAATTGGAAATTTTGGTAAACGTGGTAATTTATATAAATTCCATTCATTTAATGATATCAAATTAACTGGTACATCGTGTACAATTAAACGATTATGCATACTTGTATTTGATGGTAATTCAATTTCAATTGTTAAACATGCAAATTGTTTATTTGTTAATTTAATTTTTATAAATTTAACTGGATTACGTAATATTGTTATTGCTCTAGACATATTTGATGGATTAAATGATAACATAATATCTGGATAATTATCATTAATACCATCCATATTATATGCATTAAAATATGATAAAGAATCAATTTCTATCCACACTAATGGTGCTAAATTACATGATTCTTCATTAACGATCAAATTTAATTTTGTTTTACTTATTATCATAACACATTCTTTTGTTAATTTTGATAATGTTAATATTGTATTATGGAATTCTTTAAGAATTTGCGATTCTGATATTAATGCACGAAATTTCATTATGAAGAATATGAATATACTATTTTTTATTTATTTTTATTATTCCCTTTCTCCCTCCCTATAATACCAATGGGCCTACAATGAAAAAAAAAAAGAAAAAAAGAAAGAAATAAAGATAAATAAATTTTATATTCGCAATACTATACCAATAAAATGGGAAGGAGGATCGAAAGATATGACTGGATATAATAATTCAAAAAACCGATCTACAAATCATTGAAATCTGAAATTAATGATAAACTTAACTTAATTTTCAAACGCACGAATATATAAATTTATCGCTAAAATAATTTTTTTTTTTTTCAAATTCTTCCTCATAACTACTATAATACCAGCATTACTCGTCGTATTTTATAATTAATTTTGTGTCGTTTATCATTTTTATTTAGTACACCTACATGCACACTTATATTTTACTTTTAAAAATTATATTATTAACAATAACACATACATATGTATAAGTTACAAGAAACACTTTAAACGATAACGTCTGTTCAACACCTCAATTCTATATTAATTATTATTAATTTATACTCGTATTGTATGTACGTACGTATGTAATGTAAATACATAATATTTAAAATTCATATTTTTTTTTCTCCTAAGCGAAAAAAAAAAAAAATAGGTAGGTAGGTATATAAAAAGTAAAATAAATATGAAACGACGCAAATTTACTTTTTATTACATAACAAAAAAAAAATTACAATTTTTTTTTTCTCTTCTCTAGTATTTAATATTTATGTATATAACGTACTCGTCATTACATACATATGTATGTACATATGTACAATATAACAATTTTTTTTTTCCATTTACTTTAAATGATTTGTAAACGAACGAATATAATTTGTAGGTACCTATAAACTTTGACGGTCATCGATTTCAGATTCAAATTCAAATTGAAAATCATAATTTTTTGTCGAATGTGTGTATTCCATTTTATTTAAAATACTTTATACCTATACCTACAATTTTTTTTTATTTTCTGGCTACATTTATATCTATACATATTGTTGAGTATATGTTTGTTATCATTATTATTTTAATTTTAAATTAAAGTTTTTTTTGTTTTTCTTCAACGTTTTGTTTTTTTTTATTTTTTTATTTTACTTTTCAATTATATACATGTTACCTTCCATCCATCCATCATGATATTATGGTATACAGTATAGAGAGCTCAATGAATTTTCGTATGAACTCACATCTATGTATGTATGTGTATAAATGAAAATGGAAAAGTGCATATTTTTGTTAAATTTGTTGTTGCTGTTTTGTAATTATTTTTTTTGAAATTTTTTTTACACATATATAGGTATATATATTTTGCAATACAATACAAAAACGGAATACAGTACAAAGTACGTTAACAATTAAGTAGAACAGTAAGTACATATTATATATATATATATACATACATATATACAACATGTATACTTCAAATATACATTATTATTATTATTATTATTTTTGTATGCAATTGACATGTTTCTAATGTTAAAAAATCAAATATGTACATATTTTTCTATTCTTTATTTAATGTTTATACATACGTAATAAGAATAACAATAATGGTGATGATGATGAAGAATGATGATCGTGATGCCTGTTATACATTACTATGTATCTACATATATTTTTTCAATTATATAAATATACTGTGATTTTCATTATTATGAGAAGAAAAAAAACGTTAAGATTTCTTTAAACTTTTTGAAAGGATTCAATTATACAAATATGTATGCAGGGACGGCCCTAGCAATTTTAGCGCCCGGCGCACTTTTGAAATTTTGCGCCCTTCTTGTTTATGTATACATGGTGTCCTGAGTTCGGGTGTAGGCATTTTTCCAGTCTATAGATCTTGCTGAGAAACGAAAAAAATTTAAGGCGCGGGCGGGAATTTTGTTTCTAATATCAACGAGTGAGTAGAAAGAGGGCTCAGAAGTTTTTTTTGAGGTCAAGTAACTTGTTTCCTATTTGTGATCATAATTCACGAAATTGGTCGTTTCGAATTATTTTGCATTCATTGGAAAGATAATCAATCAGTCTTTAGTTTGATACTTAAATTGTACAGATCGGTCCAGTGATGCCAAAGATATGGTGCATCAAATTCAAATTTTCATAGAAAAAAATGTGAAATTTTGAGTTCAAGGTTAAATATCTCAAAACTTTGCCCTGTTTTTTTTTTAATTTTGTTTATTTAAAATATTGCCCAATGAATTGCCTTTCATTAGCATTTTATTTTATTCAATTATCTGTCGTGGATTTTGAGTTAAGGCAAAAAATGTAACTGTGGGTTCTACCAATTTAATATATAATATATATAATATATTTTATAATTGAATAAAATATATGCTGGCAAAATGCCTGCACCCGAACTCAGGACATCCTGTATAATCTTTTCAACGCCACCCAAGAGGTAAAACTTGATAGACGCGCTTTTTTTAATGAGGATTGTAGGGGATAATTTTTTTTTTCAATATTGCACTCATTTCAAATATTCAAAAAGAAAAATCTGATTAATTTTTGTTATGCAATAAAAATACGCGTAAAAAAACCAAATATAATTTTTGAAAAACAATAACTTAATTTAAAATAATTTTATATTATGTATAATTTTTTGATCTTGCATGCAGATATATATACTGATAAACCCTCTACCATGTATAAAAAAAAATTCATTCAAACATGCAAAATAAAGATGCAAATATTTAATAGGGTATTTCATCTGGTTTTTAAAGAATTTTAAATATGACTTGAACGTTGAACGGTTAAAAACGTAAAACAATAAAAAAAAAGAAAAATTTAGAAATTTTCACATCGTTTAATGGCTAAAATTTAAGATCATAAATTACCCTCCTACCTAAAAAAATTCAAAATTTAAATTTTTAAAAAGTTTTTAATATCATTAAAATTTTGAATATCATAATTAGAACACACAGTGTACAAAATAGTATAAATAATATGAAATATAAGTTATAGTCGGCGTCACAAAATTTTATTCTACATCTTATTTCGTTGAAAGAATATAATTTATAGAAAAAGATGTAGAATATAATTTATACATTGGGTTGAAAATAATATTAATTTCTAAAAATGTTTTAAAATATCTATTTTTTTTTTCAAACAAATTCTCTTGAGTAATATATCAAATATCATCTAGATTATATAGAATCAAACGACTAAAATGGTGTAAAATTTCTCACACAAAAATTATTATCAAATATCATATCAGTTAGTCTTATTTAACGCCGGCTACTGTGCAATTGTATATAACATTAAAGTAACAAAATCACGATGTATTTTTTGATAAAGTACATAGTATATGATATAAAAACAAAAACAATAAGTTCCTATTCGCTTTTCCTTTCCTATTCGCTATTCCTATACATAATACCACATGACAAGTAAATTGCAACAACAAAATATTTTGAGCAAAACAATATATACAATTGATTATGTACACTTATAAATATCAATGCACATAGAAAAAAGAAAAGAAAGAGAATGAAAGAAATAACAATTATAGTAAAGTCTGTACGTGTACAGCATGATTCCAATGATACCACAAACAATAAACATACGTATAATGATACACATTAATTTGTACAAACATTTGTGTATACCTAACCATTGAAAGCACTAAATTATAAATATAAATAATTATAAGAATTGATGCGTTGGAGCAAATTTTCTAAGTGCACCATTCTAACGCATACCTCATAGAAAAAACCAAATAATATTTGTATGCGATGCTTTCTGTTTTAATATGTAGATATTAAAATTTTTTCATGCGTTGGAGCAAATTTTCTAAGTGCTCCATTCTAACGCATACCTCATAGAAAAAACTAAATAATATTTGTATGCGATGCTTTCTGTTTTAATATGTAGATATTAAAATTTTTTCATGCGTTGGAGCAGATAATTTTAGTGCTCCATTACAATGTATTTATGAATTTAGATTTAGACTGTTTGCTTTGCAGTCTAATAAATAGAAATAATAATCAATCGAATTATGTTGCGTTGCTTTTGAATATGGATAGACAAGACAGACAATATACATAAATGATAATAGATGTTTGAATATTTTTATATAGATATACGAGTACATGGGGATGGGATATAGGAATATAAGAAATTATATCTACATAATTATTATCACAGACAATATATTGTCTGTGATATTATGTATACAGTATACGTATATTCAAATGTAGTACATATATTTTTAATATGTACATCATACTTATATAAGAATGATTTTATATTTTACTTTTAATTTTTTTTAATATCATTTTGGATTTGGCTCTCCATTCCCATATTGTACATACACATAAAAATTACATATAAAAAAAATTTTTTAATTTTTTTCTAAATTTGATATAAATTCATATATCAGTAATGGTCTAGAATACATAGATAGTAACATTTTTTTATTTTTGTATTATTTGCATAAGTCAAATATTTTTTTTTTTGAATATTTATATAAAAAGTTTTATAAAAAAATGTAGATTATTTTTGGCGCCCCAAGATTGCAGCGCCCGGAGCAAGTGCTCCACTTGCTCCTATGGTAGGTCCGGGCCTGTATGTATGGTACTACATCATACAATATCAACTTATATACATCAACATTACGTACATTATAACATTAAAAATGATTGTATGAATAAAAGAAATAAATAAATAAATACAAGTGAAGAAAAAAAAAGGGATTTTCATATTTTCATTACGATACAGGAATAAATTTTATATAAATGATAGAGGTGTGTATTTGTAGCAGAAATAATGTGTAATAGTAATAGAAGTTTAAAAAGGATAAGAAAAAAATAAATATAGGTACACATACACATCAAGGATTATATAATGAAATATGTATGTATCCATATAAATATGTAATTTTTCCTTTTATTATTACATATTTATTCTTTGTAAAATTACATATTTTGCACTTTTAATATTTCTCATCATTTTAAAATATTTTTCTTTTATATTTTCATTGGAAGAAAATGAAATGAAATGAAATGAAAAAATAAATGAAAATGAAAATAAAAGTATACAATAATTCTGTTCAATATAATGTATGTATAAATATTTTAATGAATTGCCGTCATTATTCAATATGATAACAGTTGCAGTAGTAATAAAAATAAAAATAACGATAACAGATTTTTTGTTTATTTAAAATAATTCTCAAGAAAATGTATTTTAAAATGATTTTTAATTGTAATTTATATATATGTACAATGATGAAAATTATAAATCTTATCGGAATAAAAAAAAATAAATAAATAATAAACAGTATAACGACAAAATTTATATTTTTATATTTTAATGTCAATATTACTGAAAGTGTATGTGTAGTAAAAATATGTAAATGTGCATATTGCAATTATCGGACATTATTTCTTACGAACAGGTAGGTACCTAAATACTTGCTATACAATATATACACTTTATATGATATTTACAAAATATCAAATTAAACTTTTTATAAAGAAAAAAAAAAAAAAAATGAAATGTGTAATGTAATACTAATATTCACTATAAACGGCTATTACTACTGCAATATTTAATAAATACTTAATAATAACAATGTTTGTAGTCTAGAATTTTATGATAAACACAAAGTTGATATGGTATATTATTTACACGTACATTATGGCCGTTTTCGGTAATTAAGATCTAAGTTAGATATTAAATTTCAGCGTGTTCGGTAAAGAAGATCTTAGTGGTAAGGCTGTTCGAAAAGTCAGATATGAATATTAAGTGTGTTCGGTAAAGTAGATCTGAAAGGTAAGATAGTTCGAAAATTCAGAAATCTATAAGCACTGACATAGATAAGATAGATTATTAATAGACATCTGACTTGACTTTTAAAGTGCCAAATTTCGTCAAATATTAAATAAAATAAATTAACTAATAAATTAATTATAATAAATAAACTAGATAACAGTTATTATAATTAAATATCAATTATTATTGCTAAAGTGACAATAAAATTTTCAAATAAAAATTGAATAATAAATTGCTCATTATTTTATCATAATTTCGATAGCCTTAATGGAACATAGCGACGAGTAAGTCAAACAATTATTTCATAATTTTATTTGTTTTTCACATTTCATTTGCATTTCATGTATTTCATGCATTTCATATTTCATTATTTCATAAATCATTTTTTTATTTAAATATATTTGAATTTGCAGTAAGTTTTGGAATCGAGAGAGGACGAAGAATTTATTGGCATCAAGATTTGATATGGAGGTTGAATTCAACACAGGAAAAAAAACTAAAAAAGTATTGTGGAATACTGTATTAAGAAAAATCAAGGAAACGGATGAAGCATTTCCATTCTCTGTGGATGAGATAATAAAAAAATTTCAAAATATGTATGGCACATATAAATCAATTAAGAAAAAGAACAAACAATCAGGTAGAGAATCAACTCGGTGGGAGTACTTTGACGTTTTTGATGAAAATTATGGTACAAAACACTGCATAAATCCACCTACAACGAGTTTAGTAGACACAAGCAGCGATTTATTTTTATCAGACGAAAGTTTGACTGAAACTCCACCAAAAAAGAAAAAAAGGATGGATACTGTAGAATGTTTGAGAGAATTAAGTCAAATAGAACAAGAAAGACATGAAGAGTATATGGCCTTGGAGAGGGAAAAAATGCAAATTGAAAAAGAAAAATTGGAAATTTTAAGGGTTTTAAAAGATCATATTTTAATTAATAATAACATTCAATATATTGAAGAAAATTGATTTCAAAAAATTTTAAATAAAAATACATCTTCTGAAAAGAATTGCTTTTTTAATAAAATATTTGCATATAGGTATATCATAAGTTTTTATTACACTGTCATTAGGTAACAAATATTGTTTCTTTTATTACGGCCATTTTCAGTGTCTGATATATCTGATCTTGTAAAAATGTTTGAATCTGTTTCTGTTGTATCTGCTACGACACTATCAATGGAATCTATCGAATTCTGCCCTTCGTATTTAATAATGAAATTGTGAAGAATTACGGATGCAATTACCACATACTTTATCGTTGCAATTTTTCTGAAGGGGATTTTCTCTAATATACGAAATTTTGATTTTAAGATTCCATACGACTGTTCTATTATGACGCGGGTAGAGCTTAATCGTGTATTAAACTGCTTTTGTTCTGTCGTTAAATGACCATTATTCTTGTATGGAACGAGAAGATACGAAGTCAAAGGATATGCAGAGTCACCTAAAAGATGTACATCTGCAGGCAATTTCAACTTCCCGGATTCTACATTTTTAGCAAGACAGCTGTTTTTAAATACTTCAGCATCATGTGACCTTCCAGGCCAACCAAAAAATACATCAATGAATAATCCTTCGCTGTCACACACACCCTAAAGTAAAAAAGACATACATATGTACATATTCATATAATTTATGCATCTTCTAGTTGAAATATTTAAATATTTACCTGCAAGATCATGGAGTGATAACCCTTTCTATTATAATAACTAGATGGGTCTGCATTGGGTGGAAATATTGAAATATGGGTACCATCAATGCAGCCTATAACGTTGGGAAAACTATCAGGTCCTCGTAAGGAATTAAATTTTGACACCACTTGAATTATATCAGAATTTGTTTTCGGAAATTGTATAAATTTTGATTTAAGTTTACTAATCAATTTGCAAGTATCATAAATGATCGCAGATATTGTACTTATTGATTTATTGAACCTATCCGACAATTCTCGCAAACTATTTCTATTTCCAAGTGCCCACAATGTTATGTATAATCTTTCTTTTAATATTTTTGGCCTACCTTTTCCACCAATAAAATGTGTTTGTAATATATCATTGAGAATCTGTAATCAATAGTTTTATAAAAACTAACTCAAGTTAAATAGTAAACTAAAATACGTACCTTGAAAGTGTTGTTATTCATCCTGAAGTGTCTATAAAAAACAAAAGAATCAAACTCCCGAATTGTTTCCAAATAATTATTTATTTTTGGTATTTTTGTTATTTGATGTTTATAATATTTTGTTAATAATAACGCGATTTTTTTCTTATGGTAACTATTTCCTCTTCCATAATTTCTGCTGCTTTCAGTACGCTTACTGATGTTTTCGAGGAAATAATTCTTAAATTCATTTTCCACCGCAGTTATAATTACCAAATTTAAATTTGAATAATCATTTAAATTCGCCATGATTAGTGCAGCTGACTTGACTGACAGGTTAGAAATATCTGATATATCAGACTACACAGCGCTTACAGAACTTTTTCAACTAAATTTACATACACTTTTTAGTCAGTGTTAAACAAGTCAGATCTGACTGAAAAGTCAGAAAAGATCTGAATTACCGAAAACGGCCTATATGTAACATATGTATTCACATAAATAAAAATTAATGTTTACTTTTAAAATAAAATTATCGATAAACATTTGAATAATTTTTTTTAAACATTAAACCATACAAGGTGGTGATGGTGGTGATATTTAGTAGAATCATATATTTTTTATTTAAAAATTTTATTTATTCAACAGGAAATTAGTATGTATACACGAGTCGAGTATACGATATGTTACTTGATACAAAAAAAAAAAATAATTTATACTTATGTACAATACATCCATAGAAAAAAAAATGTTTTTAAACTTAAGACTCGATAAGCGTATTTACCTACATTTATATGAATGAATAATATTTCTTCATGAATATTCTATGAAATTGAATAATTTTCAGATGACAAAAAGAACTATGTACATATATCGATATCTACATAAATACCTTTATACATACTGTCGTCGGTCAGAATTGTATTTTATGCATGTTCAATTTTCTGTGTAATTTTGACACATGAAAAGTCATATGACAAAGTCAAGCATTATAGTAATAAAGATGACATTAATTATTACAGAATGTTCGATCTAAAAATTAATTTTTCTTTGAAACTGAAGTAGGTACCTACCTAAAAAAAAATAAAAGAAAACAGGAATGAAAATTCGAGTTAAAGAAATTTTATTATGTTATCTACATAATTTATATAATACGATGTATGTAATATTTTTCCCCTTTTTATCTACTCTATATACAGTATGGAAATATAAATTTTTTGTTAGTAGAATGGTAGAATATACCAATAATTATGCAATAAAATCAAATCATTTGCAATTGAATGGGAAGTATTATTCTACTCTTAAAAAAATCTATAGGTATATTATATATTACATATGTATAATTTTGTATCATATAATACAGATCAGATGATTTTTTTAATCTTTTAAAATTATTTATGTAATAAATATACACAAACATATAGGTAGCTACAATAAATTTTTATATCATTCGAAATACCTACAACGTAAAACAACCAAGCTATTAAACTAAATGAAAGCATATTACATATATACATATATGACACATTTTATAGAATTGTATCTTTGGGCGCGTTCAGTTCCACGCAGCGATGTATAATTTTCCATCTCTGCAATAATTTCTCTTACTGAACGGCTTCGCTGCATAATCGCTACTTTGCAGCGATGTAAATATTTTGCAGCTGAAAAAAAGTTCGCTTTAAAAGTCATCGTAAACAAATTTTGACATATTTAATGTTAGAACAACAGACAAAGCCAACTATCAACTGTTTGCAGCGGGTTTTTCCGCTGTAAACAGTTCAGTAAATTGTATACAGCGATTATCTAAACATCGCTGCATTTTCATCGCTGACTTGCATCGCTGCATTGAACTGAACGTACCCTTTGATTAAGTAGAATTAGTACCTAATTATATATATACATATCTGTACATATATATAAATAAATAATATAAAAATGTGATAGAAAATTAAATTTACAATAATTGGTATTCAATATATTATGTATTTACTTTTAAAAAAATATATAGATGCAACACCTACTCTCGTATATACACAAACACTTCTAATTTCCATAGAAAAAATAACTAGAAATCGCATTTAATATTTACAATTCTAATATGTTATAGGTAGTTACTATTTTTAAAATTTATGTAGTACCTATAGATTAAAATATCAAAATATAAAATTAAAATAATATATTATTATGAATATAATTAGAACAATAAATTTAATTGGATAACAAAGATAAAATTAAATTAAAATGATAATATATAATATACATATGTATATTATTGTTGTTGTGTTGACTTAGTTTATTGAATCCAAAATAGATATTCTCATAAAATGAAGAAAAGAAACACCGAACTCCTTGTATACATAATTCTATTCGTTTAATGTTCTGTTGTATAGTGTATAGTGCTTAATCATTTACTATATATGCGGATATTATTTATTATATATAGATGTACATGTATTTATGCTTATCTATACATTATTTATGTATATAATGATATACATATTTTGTATTATTTATTATATAAAATATGTATGTATTTATATTTAGATACATATGTACATTTATATTTTCTATTGATCTTAACAAAATATAACGACACGGACATTTATTTTTGTAATTCCATACAGCTTTATTGTTTCTAAAAAGTGAGATAATAACGAAAAATAATGAAATGAAATAATGAAAAATATTTAACATTAACATTTTACTATAGTTACTACATTATATGTATTTCAAGTATAAATGAAAAATATTTTTTTTTCCTTTAAATTTTTCAATGTTTTAAAGAAAAAAAATTATATTGTTAACATATTTCATAGTATGTATATATATAGGATGTAATGTAATATTGATTCTTATGAAATTTATTTATTTATTTTTGGTACTACTATCTATATGCAATGTACATTATATACCTATGTGACTATATTCAAAATTAATAAAATTACACAAGTCATCAAAATCTAAAATAACCGAATTATGATAAATTGTAACCAGCAGTTGCATTATTTTTATGCATGCATCTCATATTTATACATATTTAAATTAATATAATAGGCGTAGAGTATGTAAGTATATAACCTATTAGTAGGTATATGAGATTATAAAAATAATGTAAAGAAACCTATCATCGGTTTAATACGAAAATAGAGCAATTAAAACAGTATACAAAAACAAAAACGTGATATAAAATGGCAAATAATAAATAATGCAGTCACTCACACTAACAGTAGTGTAGTGAATATTTATTTATTATTATTTATCCGTGAAATGGATGCATGCATATTGTACATACAAGGTGTAAATGAATTTATCGTAATATCAATAATATGCAATAAATATAATAATATAGAAATAGGTACGCCTAGTATTTTATTTGCAGGTGTATTGTATATTACAGCAAATAAATGTCCGATTATAGACGTATTATTAAACAAAATTTGCTATGTAATAACATGGCGCATATGTATATATGTATCGTGTACATTATATTATTATGTATGAATATGTACATGTATGTATATATACAATTTTTAAGCAACAATTGCTCAAAATATTAAAGCTAGCCAAATCATCCACATAACATAACTAGTGGATATCTATGCATGTACATACCATACATACCATGTATGATGAATGCATGCAACATACCTGTTTGTTCATGTTTCATGCATATTGCAATTGCACTTATCAGCATTTGTATTTTCTTTTTTTTGTCTTCATTACAATTGAAGAAAAATATAATGTACTGTGCAGTATATAGTATCTACATAATGATACATCTACATACATATGTGAAAATTCTTATATACATATAATCGTATAAAAAATATATTTTTTTAAAACTACAGAGCAATGTTTTTATTTTTTCTGAATTTGAACAAACGACAAAAACAAAAGAAAAAATAATTCTCGAATCAATATTTTTGCAATCAATTTACAGAAAAATAATTTTTTTTTTCACTTTTTGCTACATATATACCTCCCATATGTGTTTTATTTTCATGTTTAAAAAGGAAAAAAAAAAAATATATAAATCGACATTTTGTTTCGAGGCCACATCATATTATATTAAAACGGAATTGAGTAACTACTCATACCCACGAAATAAAAATGCTGTATGAGATATTTGGAAAATT
The DNA here is from genome assembly GCA_951394055.1 of Villa cingulata. Taxonomy (NCBI): domain Eukaryota; kingdom Metazoa; phylum Arthropoda; class Insecta; order Diptera; family Bombyliidae; genus Villa; species Villa cingulata. The sequence continues at coordinate 1,285,132 of OX596023.1, forward strand.
TTCCCGTCATCATATTCCATATTTAAAAAATATTCAAAAATTTTTTAAATTAAAAATTAGTAGAATAAAATACAATATAATATATTTTTACCAAGAAAAACAAATATTCATATATGTACTTACAATATACGATGTTTTAATTTAAATATGATTATATCTTGAAAGCACAAAATTTTTAATGTCCAAATTTTTATTAAAATATTAAATTCTAATTCACAAGATATATGTAATATATTTTTTTTAAATACTTAAAAAAGAAAAATGTCAATGAAAAAAATTATTTTATTTACTTTATTTTGCACAAGTCAATACTTGAAAAATGTTGAATGTTTAAAAATCTCAAATTCTGAATATAAAATATATATTATAAAAATGATATTTGATTCAATAGTAGTACCACTAACTGCACTGCAAGAGTGCAAGGTAAGCTGATGAGTGATGATTTGAATTTGATATTCATTTCATACACAATACTTACACACATCACACACTACGACTGCACGTACGCGTATATTTATATATATTCAACACGACATGATGATAATTGATATTGATAATATAAATAGTTGCGTTCCTTTTGACCAAGCAAAGTACTCCCAACCCCAAGTACTCGGGGGTAGATTGTAAATGAAACGCAATTTTTTTACTTTGAAGTAAAAAGTAACCTCAAATTTCAAGGCAATATAAATATTGGAGTAACAGTTGGCCGTACTCAAATTTCAGCTGTCATGTATTTCAAATTTGTTTTGTTGATTTTAGATTCTAAAGAAACGTGTAATGAAAATATTACAGACTTTAACCTATTTCTTTAATCTCTAACGATTGAAACACAAAAACCTCTGACGGCGAATTTTGGCGTAACTAACCATACAACTGTCGGCAGCTGTCAAGTAAATTACTCGAATACAAGAGGTGTGTAGATGATCACTACTACAAGTACTTGGGGTTGGGAGTACTTTACTTGGTCAAAGGGAACGCAACTAATATAGCTCGCAAACAGAATCAGGCAGAAACAAGCCAAGACAAATCAAAGCAGAAAGCTACCATAGCACAGATACAGAGAGAGATAGACACAGACGATAATTGAATTGATATTTTCTTTTTCTACCATATGAATTATATGTTATATATGTTATCATCTGTCTGTTTATACAGAAATGTAAAACAGACAGCCTGACACCTGACTGACTGACACTGACACTTTACTGACTGGTTGCGTTTGGTTTGTCATATTTTCGCGCAGTATTTTGAAAACTGACAGACAGAAAATTATTTTCAAACAGAAAGAATAAAAAAAACCCAAATCGTGAAAATGGAATATTAAGGGAAATTTATTTTATACATGAACCTTAAATTAATAAGCCAAAAATTGTACTATTAAAACAGAAATAGCATAATTAAATTTTAATATGTACATATTTGAAAAATTTCATTCTTTATTTTACGAAGATAATTTTGTTTTAATATTTGTTTTTAAGAATTTAAAATAAGATTTATTTGTTCTGTTTTATTTTATTCATATTATATATGTAGATACATTTATGATTTTCATCTGCACTGAATTTGGAACATTTTGTCACCACATTCAGTTTTCCCTTTATAATCTATTGACCTATTTTTTACAGACTTTATTTAACATAATTTTAGATTTAATATCGTAAATACTGAAAAATTATTTTGATAATTCTAAGATTAATCTAAATAATTTAAAAGAAAAAAATAACTATTTTAATTTAAAGTGTTTACCTCTTTAATGCAGTATCTAGGAATGGAGTTATACTTTCGAATAAAAACGATTAATAGATTAATAGACATGTAATGAAGCCAATTACATATTAAATTTAATTTTAATAGTGTTTACTCTTTAATTTTAAGTCTTTTTTTTTTAAATATTTCCTTGTTGTTCCTTAATACAAAAATTTCTGAATTACAATACATCATTATTCTATGGTTGGAAAGTAATAATTTTGTTATTTCACATGGACTTATTCAATTGTTTTTTATTTGTCTATTTTCTAATCTATGTACAATATATAGTAGATTTTTTTTAATATTTACAGACATATTTACATAAATTTTATTCCTTTAAGTATTATGTATTATCTGTGATATTATCTAAAATATTCTACTTTATTTCCGTGTACACCGTGTAGGTGCATATTTACTTGACTACTTTTTTTTCATGCTACTAGAATAAGTCGATATTGCAAAATAGCACTTGGATTTTTGTAGATAGAACTAGAAACACAAAGGATAACCCAAATAACATTATCCTTTGTTTTTCATTGAATCTTTTGAAATACCTTCTAATTTTCTTAAATTGATGCTTTTTTCAATACAAAAACATTATTTAAGGATATTGTTTTATACATTTACGTCTATGCAGGTCAAGATTTTTCTAAATGCCTCTTCCTTTATGATGATATACATATGTACGTGCATGTGCTACAAAATGCAATCCATATGTGCATAATTTAATATGATAAAGGAATTTTTAATTTTAAATTGTTCTAATTATTCAATTCATCAAAATTTATGTATGTATCTTTGAATGTATGACATTAATAAAAATAATTCTATTTATATCTATGTATATTATTTTATAATTTATATTTTATTTTGAGATTACATTACATACATATATTAACATTTATATATGCATGAGTACGTATTCAATAATGTAATTATTTATTTTTGAATTTTTTAATAATGTAAATTTAAATAAATTATTCTTACCCTTTATCGAATTTTATCCACATACGTATATTTACATATGTACAGAATTTCAAGAAATTTATTTTTTTAAAATATTAATTAAACAAATATAACAAAGAAAACTTGAAATTTTGAATATAATACTACAAATGCCACTAATGATATATATTTTTCATTTTGACATTTTATTAATGATCAAATTTGATATTAAAAACAAGTGTTACCAGAACGAAATTAACAAAGAATTTTTATTTATTCTTCATGTTATACACATGCCTTTTTTTCACACCAACGCGAATGAAACGAATGTGAGTACTCACCGTTACTGTGACTGTGACTGACTATTGTGATCTCATGATGAGTCTGTAACACTTTAATTTTTTTTTATTTTTCACTTAATATAAATTTTTATCTTGTTTGTACGTATGTATAAATGTATATGTAGTTTATTATTCTATTTATTTTTTGAAAAAACCAAAAACAAATTTTATTTTTTGAATGTTTTTTTTTTTTTTTAAATATATTTGAATGCACCACAAAAGAATTGAAAAAATTTTCCTTTGTTTAATTTGAATCAAGAAAAAATATTTTCCTACTGTTGTTGTCTTTATATTTAAAATTAAAAAAATAATCAAGATACACAAATCACAAACACATGTACTGCCTAGTGCTTCTGCCTATACTTCTGCCCACTTACACATGCTCTTCGCTATGTCTATTCTATTCTATTGTCTATTCTATGAATAATATAATACAAACAAAATACAATCCAAAAAAAAATACATTTCATTTTTCATTTCATATAAATAATTTACATACTTTATAAGCGCATGTGATGTGACGCTTTGAGCTTTATATTTGATTTTTCTCTAAATGCATCTTGCTTTCGTAATGCAAGATTGCAACTTTGCAAGTGTGTAACAGTGCAAGAAAATCCATTCCAATTTCCAATTCAAAATGCAACTTGCAGTTGCAGTGCAGTTGCTTACAGGCAGGCACAAACCACAAAGATGCAATGCAAATGCAACTCAACTCACCTTTCCTTTCACCTACTTTCCAGCTGTTTTAGCTTTTAAGTATAATCAAGTATGTATAATGTATTGTATATTTATATAATGTATACTAATTGCCAGCCATACCAGTCAGTAGAGTAGACAAGACAGGGCATGTCAGTTAATTTATGAGAGAAAGTGACGTCATTATGGTCGACTGTTGTTCGAATTTCGAGTTTCGATTTCGACTGGCAGTAGTAGTAGTAGTAGTAGCAGTAGAGTCAAGTCATTTGCAGATTGCATCTAATTATTATCTATTTATTTTAGTTTTGTCCAGTACATTAGAAACCAAAGATCAATCAAATTAAAATTATTAAACATTTTAACATTGGTGCGCATATAGTATGTATTCATTATAAATATATAAAATATATTACATGATAGTTTTCATTTTAAATAAATACATTATAAATAAATGATTTAAGTTAACTAATTTTGTATTAAATAAAATATATTAGGTATATCTGATTTACCAATTTTCATCGACATTAAATAAAAATTGTTTGAGTGGATCTTCATTAATTGGTTCCATTTCAATTGTCATAAAGGACGACGATTGATTTGTTGTCGGCGAATATAAACATAAATTCTGTAACTTTTCCGATGGTGATGATATTCTTTTATTACCTTTATGTTCTTCAATTTCAGTATCTGAATTCATTTTAATACCCATTATATCGCATTGCTCAGCAACGATGTCATCAATTGATTTTGCAAGATCATTATCATCATCATGATCATCAGCATCGTCATTTAATTCATTTATTAAACATTTATTATCATTTTCTATAATCACATTTTTATGATTATTTTTAATCAAATCGGATTCTTTAATATTATCAGATGGAATAATTGATGCAGCTTGTAGTAAATCTTGTAATAAATCTGTAGTTGTTGATGTTGCTGTTACAGGTGTTATTTTTGTTTGTGATAAATTCATATTGATCTGTTGTTCTGTAACTGATGATATTAATCCGGCATCAATTGCAGATTGTTGAATGGCTCCAATACATTTATGTGTTCTTTGCGATACTTTATAACGAAAACTTTTATCACATACCGAACATTTATATGGCATAACACCTGTATGAATTCGTTTATGGACTAAATATGAGACACGTTGTCGAAAACATTTACCTAAAAATAGAAATTTTAATTTAATTTTTTTATATTTCCATAGTTTTAATCATATGTACGAGTATTTAATATTGAATTACCACAATTTTCACATTTAAATGGTTTTTCACCACTATGAATCCTTTCGTGATTATGAAGAGTTGAAAGTTCTTTAAATGATCGACCACATGTTGTACAAGAATGCGGTTTTTCGTCACTATGATATAATAAATGTTTGTGATATGATTGCTGGAAAGTGAACGTTTTTCCACATAATTCACAAGTGTATGGCATTTCACCTAAAATAATCAATTTGCGCATATGGAACATAGAAGATAATATAAAACGAAAAATGAGATAAAATTATTATAATTAAATTTTTCTTTTTTCTTTTCAAAATATTATAATACGTACCTGTATGAAGTCTTTTATGCTTTTTTAAAAAATATTTTGTTGTAAATGATTTTGAACAGACATCACATTCCCATATTTTCGATGTTGAATCATTGCTATTTGTGTTGTTGTTACTGTTATTATTGTTGTTGCTGCTATTATTATTTTGATTAAAATATGTTAATGCAATTATTTTATTTGAATTAGTTTTAATAAAATTTTCTATAAATTGAGAATGAATATTTTGATTACTATTATCATTAGGACAATTAGGATCAGTCATAATATTATTATTATCATTGCTCGGAATTGATATAGTAATTGGTTTTATCAAATATTCTTCTTGACTTCGGTTTGCTATATTGACTTCGGTTTGTGCTGTTATCATTGATGAGGACATTTCATCATTTTTTTGTAATTTATCAAATATATTATTAAATAATGTTAAATGATCATTATTGATTGCATGTACAACTTTTAAATGTATACGTAATGATCCTTTCATTTTGAAAATTTTTGAACATAAATGACATTGAAAACGAGAATGATCTTTTTCATTATTATGAATAGTATTAGTAGTAGTAGTAGTAGTAGTAGTAGTAGTAGTAGTAGTAGCAGTAGTAGTAGTAGTTGTATTATTAATATTATTATTATTGCAAATAGTCCTCATATTACCATCACCATTACTAATGCTGCAATTATTTGGATCATTATTGTTGTTACTGTTATTATCATTAATTTGAATATCATTAGATATTTTATGAATTAATTTTCTATGTACTTTCAGTAGATCATTTGAATTGATAATCAATTTGCAAATTTCACATTTTATTTGTTGTTCTAATTGTTGATTTTGATGATGATGGTGATACTGATTTTGATTATTTAATATTTTGCAATGATTATTGTCAGTTACTTGTCTAGTTTCTGATGGTACATCGATTGCTGTTAAATTTATTAATGATGGCGACAAAGATGATGATGACGCCAATAAAGTTGTTGCTGCTGGAGATGATGATGGATTTTGATCTTTGAATGAATTAATTACGATTTGATGATTATTATTATCATCATCAGCATTGTGACCATTGTGAACATTATTTATATTATTATTGCTGTTGTTGTTATTACTGCTTCTGTTATTATTGTCAGATGTTTCGTTATTCGTAATTTTTATGAAATTTTGTTTTCTTTGATCGTTTTCCTTATTCGTTATTGCATTTATCATATCATGATCATCGTTATTACTTTTATTTTTATCACAATCATTGTGTAAACCGTCTATAGTCGTCATAATATTTGTATGACTGAATAAATGTATCGTTAATTTATCTAGACCAAGTAAAATATCTTTACATATTGGGCATATTAATGGGCCATTAGCTGCTTTTATTAAACGAATACGTAATGTATCAATATTTGAAAATGTCATTTGACAGCATACTGGACAATAAACTGTATTTATACACATATTATTTTTTTTATATTTTTTAATTTTTATTTTAATAAATTATATTACATATACACATATGTACATTTACACAAAACTATAAAAATTATTCCAATATCTATATACATGTATGAACTGTGTGTTGTTTAAAATTATAATAAATACCTATTCTGTATTAAATTTTTTTTAACGTAATTTTTAAATTTTTTGGATAGGTATTGATAATTATAAAAATTAATATGATATTTTAGAACTTTTTTCATTAATTAACAAAAAAAATTTTATATTCTAAAATCAGAAAATTATTTGAACAGGGTAAAAATTTTCTACATATACGTTCTAAGAATAATACAAATTCACTAATTTTCTTATTTTGATTAAAAATAGAATTTGTATCCGTATTTACGAACCTGAGTATATGTATATGATGCCATGTGTATATTTCCATTTTTATAATCAGAGCAAATATTTTCCACATGATTTAGGCAGCGTTATAATCGAATACGAGTATAGCTATAGCTATAGGTGCAATGTGTATATAAATAAATCATTTGCGCATTCGCATAAATACAATTATAGATGTGGTCCAAATACATTCTCTAAAGGTATACAAAAAACAAAAAAAAATCTTAGATCATTTTTGTTTTTTGTTAGAAGTATTCGTTCAATTTTCTCTGTTTACATCTAATAGCTTGATCATATTCATATACATATACATATAAGTACCATATGGTACCATATACATAGCAAACGGCAAAATGTGAAAGAGTATTTATTATTAGTATTTGATTGAGATATATTATGAGATCTGATATATTCCACCAAACCAAAATATATTCAAGTACCTATATATTCAACCAAAGAAAATCTACTGATCGAATTTTCTTTTACAATTTTCACATAGAGAAATTTTCTCAATCAAAATTTGAGAGAATAATCTGAATATGCGTGTAATTTTTTTATAATTTCAATCAAAATCCTGATACTGATGTCTACACACTTGAAAATAATACATCCATATATACAAATATTCATCAGGTACATACACATACACAACTGTGTAAATATGAATCCAGGTTCTTGATTAATTGCCAATTATACTTTACACACCAAGTTCATAGAAACAAATCAATTAAAAATTTTACAAAATTTTCCTTTTTCTATATCTAATTTTTTTTTGCTTATTTTTGAAATTATTTTATGACATGAGTTTTGGTATACCGAACTCTAATTTATATTATGATTTAGTAAATAATAATGTATTTAATATTATATTTGTGTTACGTGTTACCCACATGTTCATAATTCTTAATATTCATAAGTATACTTATACAATATAAAACGTAATATTTTTTATATTTTTAGGATATTTTGTATTAACACATTATATATTTAATTTTCTTGATTAAAAATAAATAAAAAATTATATCACAATAATAATTTGGATTACAAAACATGTACATTACATAGTACATACATCAGTATATATGTATGTATTTATTTGGCCTTCAAATATTGTTTTAATCATTTATTTGTAACATGTGCATAATCGTATTTACGTGCATATACATTACATACATATTATAAAATAATTTCAAAAAAATATTATTATGTTTTTGTGCAATTTAATGCCACATTTTACAAAATCACGAGACCGTATACAGTACGATCTCGTCATTCGTGTACTGTATAAAGTTTTAAATTTTGAAAATATTTTTCGAAGTGTCAGGATTTTCGTATGCTAATTTTGGTTCGCCTCGAGTATTTCATTTCCTTGGTATCACCCATATATCTGGGAGGTATTCCCCTATCCGCCACCTGCAACCCCTCACGGGATCTCCGTACTATCTTTGTTGCAGGAGGCTCAGGTCCGATCAGAACCGATTTCATATTATGAAAAACGAACTTATTTTGAATGGCGGTTAAATATACTTAAATAAAAAAAAATGATTGCAAAAAATTTCAAATGTCTAGATACTTTACTGTAACATTTGGCATAATAATAATATCTCCTTCAATATATAATATACAATATTTGAGCCATTTTACTAATTATTTTGACAAAAATGTTTGATTTTATTTTAAAATTTATTTTATTTAACAAATTAAGTCTAGCCAAAATTTTTGATTTTCATACATACATAAACATATGTATAATCGTGTAAATATTCGTATATTATTTATCTTTGGTTTTTATTATTGAAGGAAAACAAAGAAAGGAAAATTTTATACAGAAATATGTAAAATTTTTAAAATAATATTAGAACTTTGTATTTTTATAATATCTGAAAATATTTTCAGATTACTAAATTCCATAAGGAAAATGATGAATTCGTGATTTAAATTAGAATTTGAATTTTTTTTTTCAATTAAATCAACAGTCATTTGTGGATAATTTTGAATATTTTTTTTTGTATTTTTTTTATAATTACACAATTATTTTGTAATGAGTACAATTATATAGTATAGATATATGTATTATGTACACATTTTTTTATGTTTTCAATTGAACCAAATTACTTTATATAATTTTATTCGTTTTCCAACAGTTAACATATTCATAAGAAAATCTAAATTTGATAAGTTTTTACCATTTTCTACTTTTATACGTACATCATGTACATACATACACATATTTCCAGGACCATAGACATCTCCCCTTTTTCGAAATAATTGTATACGAGGTACGAGCAATATTTCTACTATTGTTGTTATGTACAAAGATGCAAGTGTATAACATGCCAAATGAAAAAAAAAAAAAAAAACAGGGAAGAAACGGATATAAATATAATAATCATCGAAACAGTATATAATTACTATGCATTTTCTATAAAGAATATGATGTTATTATAGTCGTGTACGTGTAGTCTCTAGTGACTACGTTACGTTCATATGTACATACTCGTACGTTGTATAATTGCACATAAAGTATGAGTACAAGTATCTATACACCATGTGACCATGTATATAAGTGGGTAATAATTTAACATTGATCAAACAAAAACGTTGCCTTATATCTTATATCCTATATTTACATACAATAGATATATAAAATAAAACGTAACAAATGCATATTTAAGTTCACTTTGAGTTTATATTCGCTCGTGAAAATCCTTCAACTAATTTGAAGTTTTCTCTTTTCATTTTAACATTTTTCTTCTTTTTTTTTTTTTTGAAAGAAACTGAAACTGAAAATCAGTAAATTATATCTTATTATAATTTTATCGTATTTTCATTATAAAAAAATAAAATTAAAATAAAAACTGAAAATATAATGGCTCCATTACCATTACCATCATTCATGAAACAAATCATGGATTCAATGGGATGGACTGACACCTCATATATACCAGTTGCAAATCAAGATAATCGTCAGCTATTGGAAAATATCGATCAATTAATGAAGGATAAATTGGAACGTGCAACTTATTTACAAAATTTAGATATTCGTGTTCAACAATTGACTGATCATAAAAAGAATGCTGAACAGGATGTAAAACAAAATTTGGTACATATCCAATTACTTATACATAGATAATATAATTATGCTATAATATTTTTTAAATAATAATCTTTTAATATTCTTTGCATGTACGTTCGAATTTTTATATAGAATTTAATAGCGACATATCGTTCTCAACATGTAACCGAAACGAATATGTTACAATTGGCCGAAAGAGAAGATTCAAAATTACACAGTCAAATTAAGGAGATCCAAAAGGAATACGATGAAATGAAAAAATATGAAAAGAAAACTGAAAGTATGTAACATGTAACACTATATATATAAATTTCTTGTGTAAAGTAATGTAAACTAATTTCTTTTTTATGGTATTTATTTTTAAAGATGATATCGAATATATTTCAAAAAATATTGAAAAAAATTCGAATAAAATAAATTGGACAAAGACATGTTTAATGGAATGGCGTCAAGCGATGATAAAAGGTGAAGAAACAAATAATTTAATAAAAAAATATTGCAAAGAGGATGAATCAAAAGCGATCAGTTTGGATAATCGAAGACGTTTAATGCAGGATCAAATAAATAAACAGAAAGTTCAATTAATCGAATTGTATGAAGAACAAAAATCTTTAGAACAAACTTTAGATCGTACAGCAGAATTATATAGGCAAGCACATTTAGAAAGACAGCAATTAATTAATACATGGAAAGATGCTGTTAATCAAATGAATCAAAGAGAAAATGATATAATCGAAACGGAAAAATATTTAGATGAAGCTGTTAAAGAGACAAAACATAAAGAAGAAAAACTTAAAGAACAAGAAGCAATTTTAAATGAACAAATTCTAAATAATAAGGAAATCGAAATCGAAATGAATGATCTGAATCATGAGATATCAGTTTTGAGACAGCATCTAGAGGATAGTATCGATTCAGTTGCATTGAAGGAGAATGAAGTAATGGACTTTTTGTTTTTGGAAATATGTTTAATTTTTATATTTTTTGAATTTTAATTAATTTTTGATGTTGTTTTGTTGCTGTTGTTGTTGTTGTTATTCTTTCAGTTGGATATAGCAAGAAAATCATTTCAAAATTTGGCACAAAAATTGCAACAACAACGAAAAAAAAATCAACAATTAATTAAAGATAAAATCGAAAAAGAAAAAGAAATCGAACAATTCGATGCAAAATATGAAGAATTAAAGAAACGTTATGATAAATTTCGTATTGCCAGTTCGAATGCAACAGAACGTATAAAACAATTTGATGAAATGATCGATTCCGAAGAAAAAATTAAGCAGCAATTAACAAAAGATATAACAAGATTGAATAATTTATATTATCGGACACAATTACAAATAAATTCGATGAAAGATCTTGAAACACAGTTGACGGTGAGAATTTTCAGTTCAGAGCAGTACCATAGTACGCAGTTTAAATGTTTAAAAAATTATTTCAGAATGATAACCAAGGGATAGAGATAAATATTAAAACGATTAAAAGTGAAGTACGAGATGCTGAAAAAGAATTACCAAAATTGACAGTGATGACTTATGATTTGGTTTGTATATGCCTTCAAGATACTTTGAACTTTTAAAAAAAAAATGATTAACTTTATTCTAATTAGAATTTTAAAATTGGACAAATCAAATTAAGAATAGCAAGAGTTCAAGGAATTGTACCAGAATCAGATGAATCTGAAAAACAAGAAAAATTATTAAAATTGAAAAATAATCTAGAAATTCGTTTAACGGAATTTAATCAATTGGAAAGTAAAATCATGAAAAATGAAGAAGATTTAAAAGTTGTTGCACAATGTTATAGTAAGGATATGAATGAAATTGAAAAAGTGGTAAGTTTTTTAAAAAAACAAATCCAAAAAAACTATTTCTATTCTCTCACATTTACATTTTTTGAATATTATTTTATTTCCTTTCGTTTTCCAAATCAAGAAATCAAAAATTAAAGAACTTCAATTATATTGTGAAGGTGGCGAAAGGCAATTAAATGATATCATATCTGAAAATCATGAAAAAATTGCTGAATTAAGTATCATAAAAATACGTATTAATGAAATGGAAAAACAAATTGAAAAACATGAAGATAAATCGTATTCATTGGAAAAACATCGTTTAGAATTAGAGAATGCAATTAGAAAACGTTTAACTGATATACAGGCACAACAAAAAATTTTATTCATTAAGAAAAAACATTTACTCGAAGAAAAAAGTACATTGAAGGCTGATATTGGTGAACGTTCAATAAAAATTGAAGCATTAAAAAAGAGACATGATTTAAGTGTTGAATTATTGGGTAAAAATGATGATGGTAGCTCATTAACGGCAACACAAATTAAAATTGCTGCTGCACAAGAAAAACAAATGCTTCTGCAGGAAGGTAATGAATTAAATGAAAAAGTATTGAGAGCAGAGGATGATATTAAAGCTACAGAGAATACGTTGGCGTTGATTAATTATTCGAATGATTCGTATAAGAGAACGTTTGAGAAAGTCGATGAGAACAGTTGAGTTTTATAATGATAGTAAATTTTTGAATAGATTTTTTTTAAAAAAAAAAACTATTTTTCATGTAACAAATATTTAGATCCAGAAGTACAAGAATTAAGTGCACTACAGGATAACTATGCGAAAGCAGTGGTTCGATTGAAGAATTTAAAAATTTGTCTTACGAATAGAACACAAAATTTGGAAGAAAGCATTGAGAAACGTGACGAAATTGAAAAGGATCTGGAAGAAGCATGTCATATGCGGTATTTTCATTGGAAATTACATACAGAAATCATTTTCGATACAAATTACTAAGTGGAATTAAATTTTTTTTTTTAGTATGGAAAGAAATGAAATTCTTTTAAAAATTCAAAAGGAAATATCAGATCAATTGGTGAAAATATCAAGAGCTGAACGTGAATTAAAAATGGCACACAGAGGTGCTAGACACAGATGTTTAGATCCAGATTATTTAGTGAAATACGAAAAAGATTTAAGTCTACGTGAATTAGAAGAGAAAAATATGTCCGGTCTACAATTATTAGCTGATTTTATTGATGTTAATATTGAGCTGGCACCGATAATAACGCAATTACTGTACGAGAAAGGTATCAAAATACCACAGCAAGTGATTCGATATAAATCACAACAGACAATTTATCGTAGTGAATATTCAGATTATTCAACAAGCGAAACAAGTCTCAGAATTTTTAGTGCATCTTCGAGAGGTGAGCAGTAATCGTCCTAATATTTTATATTCACATATGCATACTCATGTGCTTATTTGTTTTATATTAGCTTCATCTGTGGTTTCATCAAGTTCATCGAAAAATCTGAAGACGACTGGATCAGCACCAAGTGTAGTTTCAATTGATTTCCCGAACGAAAATGTTACTAATCGACAACGAATACAAAAGAAAAAATTTTCTCATAAGTAAAAAAATTAATTCACTGCATAGTAGTGTTATTGGACATTCTCTTTTTCTAACATTTCTTTTATTTGTAATCCGAAACGTAACTATTTAATGTATTTTTGATGTCACAAATAGATTGTAGGATTTTTTAAAATAAAAATTAAATTTAAACACAATTTTATAATACTAATGACAGCCAACCAATCATTAACAAAATTCCTCCAATCCATGCTGTTTCCAATATTTGTTTATTTCTACCGTGAAAAGTCATGTAATAATTAGATCCGCTGAATCCTATTATTCCGGATGATACTATAGTGAAAGGCTATATACAAAGAAAATTTTCAAATTTATTTTCTTACAATAATTTATCTTTAAAAATTTTTATACTACTCACAATTAATGGCCTTTTAGAGACAAATGGCGTAGCCATTAATAAAATTGAGTGCATTAAATGAGTTCTATTTGCATTTGAAAAAGTCTCTTTTGATTCCAGTGTTGGTGTTGGTAATTTTGATGGACTCGATAAACCGTGCTCTTCCATTCGCCAACAACGTTTCACGTATACATCAATTCCTAAAGCAAGAGCTCCACTAAATGCAGCCAATGCAATGTATTTCATACTACCCGGAGGTGGTTTTATCCATTCCGAAGCATATATGGATGCCTGCCTCAATGGTATAGTTTTATTGGATGATAATGGTGAATTTGAACAATCTATATCGCAGGCGTTTTGTGTACAAATATTTAATTTTTCGCTTATCTGTATCATATCAGTCGAATTATTGGACGCATTGCTAGGATGTTCTTGTAAATTTTTTGCTCTGTCGTTTCGTAATGTTTCATTGCAGCAGTTCGTTGCCGTCTTTGTTATAACTGCTTCTACAGTATTTAGAGGTGATTGTGATTTTTCATCTGGAGTATCTGAACATTTTTCATTATGCTTCGACATTGTACTTATAGATCGGAATGGAAGGACATTTTTTCGTGATTGTGTTTTTAATAATAATTTTTGAATAAAATACGATTTTAGAATTTCCGATGTATCTGATGGTTTTTTGATTACTTTACAAGTGTTACCAAAAACACTTGATTTGCCATCCATCGACTTTGTAAACGAATGATTCAAATAATAATTATTATTAACCGCAGTTATCAATTTATTGCGACATAAACGACGATAAATTTTTCATAAATAAATTTTACAAAAATGTATGTAACATGTATATAAAAATAACGGATTTTTTTTTTACATTTATTTAACAAATTAATTATGAAAAATTAAGTACATATGTATGTACATTTTTATAAAGAAAAAATAAATATTGGAACATAAAATTTTGAACAAGCAACATGAAATTCAATGCCTATTATATATGTAATGATAGATTTTTTTTTTCTAATTTTTAATTTAAAAAATCCTTAAAATCCTCAAGTACAATTGTGGATAATAAAAATCTCTTTAAAAATCTATCTATTAAATGGAACTGAAGTTGAGTTTTATCACACATGTTCTGAGTTCCAGTGTTTCACAATCTACTGCCTTAGTGTCTATGGAATAGTTAAGTTTATATGTTATGGTTTCCCTTAGCAACATGTTCAAACAATAACAGAAGAAAAATATTGCACAATTTTGAATTCAATCCGTGTCTAAATTTATTTTATTTTTTTTTTGTATTAAATACAAGAACACAAAAATTATCCGAATTCTAAGCGAATATAAAATCAAAATGGAATCACCTATTTGGGAAGACAGACAAATCAAATTTGATGTAGCAAATTTGTAAGTATATTAGATACATAAAATTATAATTAGAAAATTACCAACATTTTGAAATTTCAATTTTTTAAAGACAAAATAAATTAAGAAGTGGCGAAAAAAAATTCATTATAATCGATTACATTGAAGATACAAAAGGTAATCCTGGAGATTCTGGACAAATAATGCTAACAAATTTAAGATTAATCTGGTATTCATTGGTTAACAAGAAATTCAATTTATGTAAGATACTTTCTCTGTTGCTCTGTAGATATACATATATATAGTTTTTATTTTCATATAAGAACTTAACATTCATTATCCTATAATTTTCAGCAATCGGATATTCAAGAATCATAACAATATCTGTAAAATCAGTTTTTTCAAAAATTCGTGGAACAACTCAAGCATTATACATACTTGCAGCTGGAGTTAATATGAGATTTGAATTTCTTTTCACTGATGTATCATCGACATATAATCAGAAAGAAATTTTTGATCCAGTTTTTGATATTCACAAGTAACAATGATTCTCATACATATGTATTTACTATGTATTCATTTTGTCAACTTCTTATTATCTATTATACATTGCCTCTGTTTCAGAATATATCAAAAATCATATCTTTATCGCGAATTAAAACTTCGTAGCTCAATTATTCAATCTGGTCAATTGATCGTTTTACCACAAGAAAAAGTCTACAGAACATTAAATGGTGTTTGGAATTTATCAAGTGATCAAGGGAATCTTGGTTGTTTCATAGTGACGAATATACGATTAGTATGGTTTGCTGATATTAATGAAACATTCAATATCAGTTTACCGTATATGCAAATTTCATATGTAATAAAAAGAAAAAAAAAACATTTTAAAAATTCCATAGTCATTTTTATAAAAAAAAAAAAAAAAATTTGTTTTTTTTTCACAGTTAAAAATTCGTGATTCAAAATATGGTCCAGCATTAGTGATTCAAACAATGGAAACAGCTGGTGAATATATTCTTGGATTTCGTATTGATCCAATCGAACGTTTAAATGAAGTTTATCAGGAATTAAAATCTTTGTATACAGTTTATAGTGAAACACCAAATTTTGGTATTGATTACAATCCAATTAAATTAAATCGAAAATATGATGAAAATGAAAATGATTTTATAAAACAGCATATTGATGATATGGATGAAATTGATGATAAACAAGAGAAGGAAATTAATTCAAAATTTAATGCATATTTACAAGAAGGTACAACAATAACTGGACCAAGACCACCATTCTATTGTAAAGAATTGGGTTTTGCAATGGAAAAATTACGTGATGGTTATAAATTGAATGATTTATGGGAAATGAAATCAGAAAATGATGAATAACAACAGCACTGAGTGAGTGGGATGGGTATGGAATGTGGTGAAAGTTATAGCAAATACTTGTATACACTATGAAACAGATTATATACATGATTGAATTTTAAAGTAATATATAAAAAATTATATTATTATTTTTGCATTTTTATTATTAATTTTTGAAAGTTTAAATTTTAATATTTTATATATTATTTTTTAATTTTAATTTATATTTTTAGTAATTAAATGTATTAAATTATTTATTTATTATTCAAAAAATAAAATAAAATTATTTTATTTAAATATTTATACTTCACAATTCATTTTTTTTTAAATTTTGTTTTGTTTTTTCTTTTTTTTTTTTTTCAAAATTAAATTCTACTGTTTATCAACTACCTACATTTATTTAATAATAAATTATCATAATACATTTTTTATAATGTAATTTTTAGTATCTATACATATTTTTTTTTTTTTAATTTTTTATTTTTTATTATGCCATCATATACATATTTTATAATACAACACACTGTGGAATAGTGTTTTTCATTTAATTTTTATCATCAGTTTTTACTTCTCGTTTATTTTTTATTTCTATAATATTCTGTTTTTAAAATATTTTTTTTATTTTTGTTAATATAATTTCTGTGTTTTTTTTTTTTTTTTTTTTTTTATATAAATCATTGTGTGTACAGTAGTATTTTAGTTACACAAATACATAAAACAATTTAATGTTTTTATATTCAAGGAATGTCTTATAATAGATATACATATTTATATTAATATTCTATAAGTTAACATTATGTATGCATTTTTAAATTGTTTTTTATTGTTTTTTATTTTTATACATTACATATGTACTGGATAGTTTCTCATATTAAAATTACATTTATTTATTTTTTTAATAAATTTAATATTATTATGTAATTGTTTTGTTAATTATGCAATAGGTATAATATGCACATACGTACATACATATTTATGTAAGTATTTATTCAGTTTTCAATTCAATTTTATTATTATGATGTATATGCGTTTAAAGACACACCACACCACACCGTATTATTAACCAATTAGTATAGTCTATTCTATAGTGATCAAATGACATAACTAAACTATTACAAATCGAAAATCGAATGACTTACAGTATGATAGATATTATTTTAGTTTACAACAACGTTAAAACCTAATGGTTAGTTGAACCAGGTTGAACTATCAAACTGTATGTCAAACAAATTTCTAACAATTGAACATTTTGTTAGAATTTCGAATATATTTTTGTGTAACTGTTACAAAAAATAATTTATATTTGGAAATAATTAAAGAGTTTTCAAAAATTATAAACAAAATTTCAATGTTAACTAATCATGTGTCATTATCAGTACAAACTCGATTATATCCGGGTTGTTAGGGACGACAATTTTGAGTTCCCGGATAATCAAGTTTGTACTGTAGTTTGAAAATTAGTTGTAATGTAAACGAAATAACAGTTTAGCTATTTATTCGGTGTATCTACACTATTATTTGGAAAATCGGTTTGTACAACCAAATTTATTGACTGTGGAGGTACATTATACGATTGTACACACAGTGCAGTAAAGTATGCATACATTTTCAGATACACACATTTTATAAAATTATAAATTTTCAAAATTTTTCAAATTTACTGATATTTTTCTGCCTTCATTTATACATACTAAAAATTATTTAATTTAAATTAAACTACAAATGTAAATTAAAATAAAAATAAAAAAAAAAAAAAAAACAATGAAAGCTATTATGTACCTAAAAATATGGTCTATCGTATATTGTTGAATTTCTCAATATTTTTTTCTTCTTTTAAATTTTATTCTAAATTAAAATTTTCTCTTTATCAAATTAATTATTTTATTATTTTTTTTCTTTTATTGTTTTTTGTACATTTGTATATTCTGCTACTTATTTTAAATTTGATTTGATTTAATAATAATTTCGTTTTTATTTTAATTTTTTATTAAAATTTACTTAAAAATGAAAAATTTTTTCATTATTAATTTATAATTAATAAATTAAATTTTTGTTTAAAAACAAAAAAAAAAAAAAAGAAAATAAAATAAAATAAATGTGAATATTTCGATTTTTCTTTTTTTAATTAAATTATCACAAAATTCACAACAATTTTTCTATACGAGTATAAAAGGATAAAATAATTTTTTATTTTTGTTTTTGAATTTTTTAGTTTCTAAATAAAATCAATAAATTAAATTAAAATTTTTAATTGAAATTTACATTTTATCTTATTTATCTAAAATTTAAAAACACAATAAAAACCACAATAAAGTATAGAACAGAGAATTAAATAAAATATATGCATGTACGTGAAATGACTATTATATTAAATTCTTTAGTAAGACAGGCGCGAGGCAAAAAAAAAAAAAAACAAAGAAATGAAAAAAAAAAAAAAATATGTTTGTTGTTTGTAAAATATGAATTCGTTCAAATAATCTCTCAATTATTACTGTACTATTATCCATTTTAATAAATAATATACAATTAGCTGCTTTCGATTTGGCAATTTCAAGTACTTGCGAATAGAAAAGGTAAATGTCTGTGCTAAACCATCTACTCGCAGCCATACTCATGAAAAATTTTTCAAGTAACCGAAATTAGATCAAAAGTAGATGCAAGTAATGTTGTTACGAATAATTTTTGTGTCTTTCGTTTATAACAAATTTATCCTAGACACATTTTTGTACTTGCAAGTATTTGAAATTGCAAAATCGAAAGCAGCTATTATGCACATATTTCTGTTATGAAGAAATTTTAATATTTTTTTTATATTTGTGTTTGAAATATTATGAGATCTTATCGTTTTTAAAAATGTTTGTTCATTTTTTACAACGAAACAAAATAAATGATCTAAAAATGTATTAAATTTAAAATAAATCTAAATCCAAAATATTTTTAGATTTGATACTTTTTGGATACAAGCTCCTAACCATCCTAACCATAGAGCTATCCAAATCAATCGTTTTATGTGCGTACGCATTTCAATTAGAAAAAAATTATTTCAAAATCGAAACAACATATCCCCTTTAAATCAAATTATGTCCAATAATTACTAAAGAAAAAAAAAATGTCTTTAGACTATTCTAACCCTTATACAATTAGAAAATATACAAAATGTGATGTTAATAATGAATATAATTTCATTACAAAAGATACATTATATACTATTTACATAAGTATACAAAATTTATTTTCCATCAAACTTTTTTTTTCAATTTTCCTTTTTCGAGATAATCAATAATTCCAAATAATAATGAACATTTTTTTCTTTTTTTTTTACTAATAGCTATTGAAGATTTTGAAAGAGTAAAATACTATTTGACACAATGTTCTCATGTTCATCATATAATAGTTACATGATCTACAACAGATTTATATTTTATTTTAGGAACTTTTTTTCTTCATTTTCTGAAATAATTTCATTTTAATATTTTGAATCTCAGAGTATCAGAATGAATAGTATGTAATTGGAACTTTGAAATATTGATTTCATTTTAAAAATAAAAATAAAATAAAATAAAAAAATTAACTAAAATGTAAAACACAAAAGAATATCATTATAACATTTTAAATTTGACTTAAATATTTAAAAGTCAAAGAATATTAATATTAATATATTCTGTGATGATTATAAATTATTCAATATTTTTTTAAATTGATTAGAAAAATATGAATCCATATTTTATATGTATGTATTTTCTAACAAATACAAAGAAAAATTTTTAAAATGATCCATCATATACATATTATATATGTACTCCACCAGCAGCGATTCATATACATAAATTATAATTCTATAAAAGAAATTATGAATTTATCATTTACATTGTACGAGTATTTATATGTATAATGAGGATATTCACTTAATGTAGTAACATGTTCGCAAACTCTGGTAAATCGTGTAAATACGTGTTTTTATTACATTAATTGAACACCCTTATTGTCTGTGGTTTTCGTACATGAACAAATTTAGCTAAAATACTAAAAAAAAAAAAACATTATTAATAATGGCAGTGAATATGCTTCTACGATCATCTTTCTGTCTAACTAATCCATTTTGTAATATTGTATAATTTGTCTATATAAAATTTTAAACGAAATTTCATTACAGGAAGTGAGATACATACTAGTATTATTTTTGTTGTTATTACTACTAAATTTTGGACGCAATTAAATTACATAATTTTTTGCTATAAATGCGTTATAAACATTATTTTAAATTAAATTATTATTAATATTCTTGTTCTAAGCTCATCAATTCAATTGATAAACTCGATTTTTTTTCATTATTTTTCTTCATTCAAAATTCAAATTAAATCAATTAAAATTTGATTAATTTATAAATTGGAGAAAAAAGAGTAATTCTACAATTGAATTAACATTTTTCTCTGAACAACTAACAGTGCTATCTATAAAATACTAACAGACTTTTGAAATTTAAACGTTTTTTCTTTTATCTAAATGTAAATAGATGATGTTCCAAATAAATCAGTTCTGATTCTGATTATATATCTTTCAGTGCACAATAAAAATATATTAATTAACTGATTAATTCAAATTTGAGAATGGAATGATGTTTCTTTATTTTATTTTTTTTATACATATTTTTTCATATATGTAATCACAAATTGTTAATTATTTTTATTTATATTTTTGTTTTATTCTGTTCTGTTCATTTATTTATTTCTTTTTTGCTTCGCTCCTCCCATCGTTTTATTATAAAGTGTTGATGATTTATTTAATTTCATTGAAAAATGAAAAAAAAAAAAATATATAAATATGTGTACATTTAAAAGATAAATGGCATTATGATTGTGTCGTCATATTTTCATTTTTTCTTTTTGTAAATAAATTAAAAAAAAAATATATTTTAATCTATTCAAGATAAGAAAAAAAAAATTGTATATGCTCTTAATTTTTAAAATAATGTTGTTTTCTTTAAAGGTGGAAATATTCTCTTCGCTCATATTTTAATTAAAAAAAAATAATTTGTTTTAAAAAAATATATATTATTTCTTTTTTTTTTCAAATAAATAAATACATTTATATGTAATTGAAAACGAAAAAAAAACGAAAACATAAAATAATAGTGAAATTACTTTACAGAATTATAAATCGAAAAATAGTGAAATTGTAATTAAAATAACAAAAACAACAAAAAAAAAATACCTAAATTCTATAACACACTAAAATGATTTTCATAATCATATCTCTATTTTTCTATGTAGGTAATTTTGTAGAAATAAATTCATCAAATGAATGAATGAAAATGAAATGATTTTCGTGTATGTACGCATCTACTAGTATACGAATGTATGTACATACATATATACTTGTATGGATTCGTTTTTCATTTTCATTTCTTATTATTATAGAATTTTTTTTTCTTTCTTTTTTCTTTTTCAATAATTACGATTACGATAATTATTTTTGAACTCTTGGCCTTAAATTACGTACAGATTCTCCTCTCGTTGTTACGGTATTATTATTATTATTAGTAATACGATTTGATTTTCTTGAGGTTTTTTTATCAGTCAATAATGATGACGATGACGATTTTGATGATGACGATGATGTTGTTGTTGTTGTTGGAGATTTTTTATTTTGTTGATTCTGTTGTCGTGTTCGTCTTCTATCATTATTTGACAATATTATCTGTTTTTGTTGTTTATCATTGGTTTTTTCTACTTTTTCTAATAATGATAATTTTGATTTAGCTGTTAATATTCTTGTATTGTTAGATTTATTATTTTTACGTTTATTTGTATTATTATTTGTTTGTTTCTTTTTCTTTGTCTTACTATTTTTATTTTCATTATTTCTATTAACATTTATATTATTATTATTATTACTATTACTACTATTCATTTTATTATCATCTGTTGATGATTTTTTTACACATTTACGATAACTATGCTTTATTTCGATAATTGGTTCAGATTTTTTTTGCACATTGAAAATACTCTTGTTTCTAGTCATTATATGAAATAATGTTGAATTTGTCTTTAAATTTACATTCGAATTTATATTGTTTGTAATTGTTTTAAAATTTTTTAAATTACAATTACTTGTATTATTATTATTAATATTATTAATTGTATACGTATCATCATTTAAATTTAAATCATTTTTTAATTTTTTATTACGAATTCTAATACTTCTACGTTGTCCATTTTCTACAATTAAACCATTTGGCTTGTCATCATTATCATCTCTTTTTCTATTGTTACTATTATCATTATTAGCAATCGTAATACTATCTGTAATGATATTTGTATTTGTAGAAGAAGAATTATTAGTAAGATTGGATGATTTTCGTGTTGTTCTTGTTGTTCTTGTATTATTATCTAAACAAATTCTTTTTGCATCAATTGTATTCGCTGTAGTTGATGATGATGACGATGGAGAATGACTCTCATTTCGATTTCGTTTCAAACGTTGACAAGTCGTAGTATTTATTGGACAGGTTTTGTTTGGTAATAAATTTATGGTATCAGTTCTTTTTAATTTTTTATCATTGTCTTTTGATAAAACTGCTGTTGAATTTGTTTGATTTGATGTAGTTGGCTGTACGTTTGTGTATCTAATAATATCTTTTGAACGTTTCACCAAATAAAATGCTGAATTTTGTGATGATAATAGTAAAGAAACCGCGCTGTAATAATATTTATTTTATTTTATTTCTTTTTAAGTTTTTTTTCAGATCAATTAAAAGGAATTTTTTTTTTTAACATTTTCATTAAAAAAGAAAAGTAATAATCACAAACTAATGAAATCAATATTTAAATGTCTGTTTAAAATATTCAATAATTGTAAAATATTCAAATATGAAATAAAATCTTACCTCTTTATAGGTAACGAACGAGGAAAATCAATTTTTTGAGCTCTTTTTGCTTTTGGAGTTCTTATGATAATTTTAGTTCTGTAACAAAACAAAAATTTATGAAATTTATTATTGTTATTGTTTTTAAAAATAAATGTTTGAATGATTTAATTTTATATAAATGTGATATTTACTTTTTATTGGGTGTTGTTGGAACTGTTTTTATCGGTTTAAAATGGCACATTTCTAATTTAAGGCTATCCGTACTTTTTGTATTACGATCTGGTGATTTATGAATTGATGTTGGCGGGACGGTTAATAAACCTCCAAATGCTGGTGTAATTTTTGAGAATAATGCCTTATTTACAGTTTGTTTAATTAGCTCTGTACCACGATTTATTCGAACCGATATCGAATTTATAACATCATTATATTTCAATGATGATGAATGTGTTTTGATTACATCAAAACTAGTTGATGGTTTATCTCTTAATGATGATGATGATGATGTTGAAGCTATTGCTGCTGTTGTTGTCGCTAATAATGTTGAAGATGTTGATGGTTTTTGTTGATTTAATAAAATCGAAGATGATAATGAATTAGTCAATGCATCATTCGAATTTTTATTAGATGATTTATTTGTTTGATTAGTACTTTGAATTTTACTTGTTTTAGAAGTAAATGAATATGGTGTATGACCAGGATTTGCGACTAGCATAGTTCAATTTTATTATTGAATTATTCTTTTGTTAGTATTAAATTTGTTACATAAATTCTTTTCTTTTTTTGGATTCTGCAAAATAATATAAATTCATATTAAATTCAATTATTTGTTATTTGATAATTTTAACATTTTTACTTACATTTTTTTCTCTTGTTTTCTTTTACATGAAAGTTTGCATTTAAACTTTTTGGCTCATATTATAATTTTTAATTTGATTAAATTCTGATAGATTCTACTTTTTAAAATATTTATCATTTGTATATAACATTAAATTTCTAAATAAAAAAAAAATGAAAATAAAATAAATGAAAAAAGGGAAAATTTAATGAAAAAATATTTAATTACTCTTTACCGCGAACAAAGAATCATATTGCTTGCAAAAAAATTATTCAAAAATATATTAAATTGAAATTTATATAAACAAAAATTTGATAGTATTAATTAAGAGAAATCTTCCACAATTATAAAAAAATATTTTAAATTAAATATTAAATATAAGTATCAATATTTTCAAATATAGCTATAGATATTATATCAAAAATTATATTGCTTTGATTTGAAATAAAACTAAGGAAATAATTAAAATTAAATCAGTAGTTATATACACAGAAAAAATATATATGTATATCTTTTAAATTTTCATCTCACACTATGTATAATATGCATAAATTTCCAATGAAATGAAAACCATTTTCAAATTTCAAGAATGTAATAATTATTCTCATATCTCGTAACCATAGTAGTCTGTGACTATTTGTACCCGGTTTATGTTAAAATTCGTCCTTGAATCTTGAAAATTCAAGTAGCAAAATGTCTATGTATGTACGTACATTATATCTATTTATCTATATGAAAATGTATGCATATTTATTATAATTTGAAGATGCGATGGATGATGATGAATATACTGTTCGCTCAGTACCAACAGTACACAATAATACACATTGTACACACAAACAAAAATTACATGTAGGTATATTACATAGTATTTCTAAACAAGAATCTCCCTACGATTAAAAACAATTTCACAAAATTTGCAAGTAAAAAATTATATATCGATTTTTGAACTTTTGAAATTAGTCGAAATATGAAAAATATTTCATTTAAAAATTTTCTTATATAAAAACACCGGGTCACCAGTGTAAAATTCCAAATTACAAACAATAAATTTCATATACTTTTTATACGTACATATGTATGTGCATGTAATTAATGTAAAGCTGTAGTTACAATGTTAAATATTTTTCATTTACAATGCGTGGTTTTCGAGTAGTTTCAATTTTTACTTTTTATTAATTATTAATTTCTTTATTTTGATTTTTAAAATAATTTTTTCTATAAAATTTATACAGTAAATAAGTATAGTTTAGTTACTATGATAAAAAAAAAAAAAAACTTTTTTCTCAACAATCAAAATGTCTTGTCAAAATCACCTGTCAACCAGCCATCTATGCAGATGCACTATATATGTAATATGATTATGAATGAGAAAGAAGAATATTTCCCTTTCTCATTGAAAAAAATTTTTTTTTTTTACTACACACTACACAACTTTTAAATTTGAATTATTTTTAGAAATTCTATGAATTTCTGTAAATCTTTTAAATTTAAAAACTTTTATAGAAATATTTTAATTACTCTAATCACTTTTACCTTTTACCTATTTTTTTTTCATATTTAAAATAATATGAATGATGTGAATTTAAAAAAAAAAACAAGCGAATAATATTCTGTGATGAAAAATTACAACTTTCTTGATTCTTGTTTTGTTATATACACAAACCCAATACACATAATTTTAATTGTATATAAGTGTATATATATATATATATAAATATATATCCATACTTACATCTGATTATAAATATAAACGAAGAAACAACAGCGGCTGCGGCGGTAAAATAGATTCCACATCCACATACACATAGTATTGTCCGACATGAAAAAAAACAACATCTTGTAGTTGAAATTGCATTTGCATCAAATAAAATACACTGTAAAAAAATTTTTTTCACACTATTTTGTAGTATCATAAAAACAAAAATAAATAATATTATTTACTACTTCGCTTCGAATAAAGCATACAAAAATGAAAAATTGAAGATAAATTACAAAAATATAATAAACATTATATTCGAAAATATTAAAATTTCTAATTATGTATGTATAAATTGTATTTTATAATTTTTAAAAATTAAAATTAAAATTTCAGATATATGTATTTTCAATTTGACTATGTTAATACTGTTGTACTGTGATGTAGTGTAGAAATGTTCATTCATAAATACAAGTTCCACAAATTGTGTTTGTTTACGTAAATTCAAATAAATAGTAAATACGCACGTAGGCACATATAACTATATACTATTATATTATATATTATATGCATTGTAAATTGTAATATGATACGCATTTGTATTGTCTGTCTATATGCCTTTGCCTATACGATATCTATATACATATGTATATTCTCCTCTTTTTGTTTCATTTATTTTATATTTTTTTTCTACACACCAAAAAAATTATTTGCATTTATGCTAAATTATATTAATACTACATATTACTATATCATATTAAAAAGGTAAAATAAAGTCAAGTATATAATGTGTTATATAAAAAATACGATATTGCAACAATAACCCTACGGCGAATATTGGAGCTTGCAGTTGTAGGTGTTGAAAAATATTTTGAATTAAAATAGTGTTACCCACAATATAATTTTAATAACAGAAATTGCAGAAATAATTCAAATTCAAATAATAGTTTTATTAGAATTGCATAGTTTTGGGATAATTTAAATGTAAATGACGTTAATTTTTGAATTTAAAACATAAAATGTCCAACAGATGTCAGTAAAATAGTAAGGAAAAAGGAAATTAAATTGTTTTAATGTGAATTGGAATTATGCCCATAATTATGAAAATGGTCTACATCCTGATTTCATTGAGTCCAAAATAATGAAATATGATTTTTGAAAATGAAAATTTGTTCTGCTTACACAATAATCATTTGAAAAATATAATTTTAAAATAAAATTTGATGTTGTATTTGCGATTATATTGAAATTTATAACAGAAAAATAATTAATTTTTTTAGAGTTTAATTTCTTTCAGTAGTTGAGATCCATTTTATTAAATTTTACAAACAGAAAAAAAAAAAACAAAAGTTACCTTTGTTCTTTATCCTTTTATTCTCTTGAATGAATTCAAAAGTGCATTCAGTATATAATTGTGTATATACGCTTATTCAATTCTCTTTTGTATAGGTATACATACGTTTTTTTTTATTATTGTTAATCAAAATCTTTTTATACATATTTACAATGGAAAAGGATAAAAAGGATTAAGAGTCAAGTAAGCGTATTATGATTACTTAAGTCTTCAAATTATTTTCAATATAATAAATATATTATGTACTTATAAATGTTATTTTATTGCAACAATAATTCAAATAATTTTTATACATATGTACATATATATGATTTTAATGTAGGTAGGTAGGTACATAAAAGTTAAATTATTTTAGAATGAAAATTCATATATTTTTTATGGATTGATTGAAACAATTTAAGTGTATGGAATTGTAAAATAACGAAAAATTGTAATGCAATTGAAGTATAGTTTTCCATTAGATATTTTTTAGTTATAATTCAGGATCAATCTTAATATGAAAAATCTATTATATTCAAATTCAAATCCATTATATTTGGCACATGAGTGTTAATAATTTAGGTAGTTACTTAATTTCTTCAATAAATTTCTTTATGAAAAGTACCGTAATTTATATTTTGGTGTATGCGATATTTTTTAAAAAAAGAAATTAATTGATAATTTTCTTATATGAATATGCCTTCCTTCATAATTATGAAAATAAATGTAAAATTATTATCAATTGAAATTGAACTGAATATTGGGTAGGTATTTTCTAAATTAATACAAACACAATTTTTCAAAATGAAAATTGATACAACATGATAGAAAAGAAAGATACGAAAATTATTTAAAATTACGGTATTCGTATTTAAATTTTAGCTATAGTGACCAACCATAAAATTACATTTTAAAAGCAACTACGTATGGAGAAAATGTATATTTTTATATGTATAATGAAGGTATACATATTATTTTTCTGCAAAATACACACAAATTTATAAGTATAATGTTGAAATAATTCGAAAAAGAAAGAAAATGCCACGAAAGAGAGAGAATTTATCTGAAAAGATTTTTCATTTTAGCAAGTTAGGTAAGTCAAATATAAACCAAATATTAAAAGGTATATAAGAAGTGTGATATATCTTCGAAGATGTGACGAAGTAACAGAAAAACCAAAAACAAATAAAACGAATTCTAAAATGAAGATAAAATATACTATACACGCAGTTCATTTACATTTTACACATACAGGAAGGTACATATATACTTGGCCAGAGCCAGTCATTCATTCACTGTTAGTTGAGTACCACCACCTTAAGTATATATCTTTTCCAGATGAACGAAGAAAATAGGCGTGTATCTTTTATCTTGTTTATTAAGAAGAAAATAAAATAACTATAGAAAAAAAGGAAATCTTAAGGAAAATGTTTTGATATGTAATATGCAGCCAATACAAAACTACTTCTATACAGCACATGCTCCATTTGAAAAGAAAAACAAAGCCAACAAAAAATAAAGAAAAGAAAAAAATAAGATGATATCGAAGAAGATGTGGCTGGAGTTCCGAAAAGGTGTTCCCTCTGATCCTCTTGAAATTTTGACCACAGATAGTCCTTGTGACGAAAAGCACAGAACTCTAATATTTTTTGTCGGAAAGCCCTCTATCGGTCACAATTCGCATTTAAAATTTTTTGTCAAAATTCTTATTTTAGCAATATCTCTGTAACGGTACATGATGCAGGTATGTTTTACAGCTCAAAAGATGCGTCTTAAGATGCTCTATATTTTAATAAAAAGAATTTTTCAAAAACTCCTAGTAGAAGGATAATAAAGGACATTTTGTGATTTTTGGCTATTTTCACATTTTTGACAATTTCTCAGAAAGCAGTAAGGATAATCGGTTCAAATTTTTTGCAAATAAAAAAGGACATCATGAGCAAGATTTTTCATTCATTACTTTGATCCTGATGAAAAAGGAAAATGTCCTGCAGAGAAATAATTTTATTAATGCTGAATTTTGCAGTTTTATTTTCGTGTGCACGTGTATGTATGTGAGTATGTGTATTTGTAGAAGTCAAATACATGATATTTTTTGTATGTGCGTATATATGCGTGTGTATGTGCATTTGTAGAAGGTAAATCTAACAGTGTGTACATTAAGTATTTTCTATACAGGCATACATATACACTACACGTATATGGGCAAATATGATAGAGAACGCTTGCGGGTTTGTGTGTGTATGCATTTGTAGAAGGCAAATCTGGTAGTATGTGTATGTAAGTGCATGTGTGTGCATTTGTAGAAAACAAATCTGATAGAAAATGCTTAATGCACAAATTATCAGATTTACCTTTTACAAATGCACATACGCGCACGCGTATACACAGGCACGCACGCACACACAACACAAACGCGCGAGTTAGATATGAATCTAACACCCAACACATAAAAAATATTAGCTTCAGAAGAATTATGGACAAATACCGGACAAACAAATAAATAAATAAATAAAAGAAAAAAAATAATTTTCCCAACTCAACAGAAAGACAGGAAACGATATTTTCCCATAATTCTATTAAAGAAATGCAATATACAAAAATGCAGAAATGTAAAAAAAATTCTAAATTTCACCTTGAAATTTGAAAAAATGTTTTTCAAAATTTTTGGGTAAAAAGAAAATAAATATATTTTTTTTTCTAATTTGATAACATTCAAAAATTTTGTGAAAAAAAGTAATAATTAAAATCACGTTTTTGTAAGAAAATTAGCTTTAGTATATAAATAATCTACTAATAATAACAAGTTAGTCTTATTTTAAAATTCGACGGAAAACATTGTATGTACATATCTAAATGTACAAGAAATTTTAAATAAATAAGTTTTTTTTTTAAAATTGTAAAAACTTGTGTTTTTCTTTATCCAAAGATAAAGTTATAAAAACTATTTTTATCTAAGATAAGACACACTATCAGATTTTCCTTCTACAAATGCACACACACACATGCACTTACATACACACACTACCAGATTTTCCTTTTACAAATGCACACACACACATGCACTTACATACACACACTATCAGATTTTCCTTCTACAAATGCACATGCACACATACACTTACATACACATACTACCAGATTTGCCTTTTACAAATGCATACACACACAAACCCGCAAGCGTACTCTATCATATTTGCCCATATACGTGTAGTGTATATGTATGCCTGTATAGAAAATACTTAATGTACACACTGTTAGATTTACCTTCTACAAATGCACATACACACGCATATATACGCACATACAAAAAATATAATGTATTTGACTTCTACAAATACACACACACACATGCACTTACATACACACACTACCAGATTTTCCTTCTACAAATGCACACACACACATGCACTTACATACACACACTATCAGATTTTCCTTCTACAAATGCACATGCACACATACACTTACATACACATACTACCAGATTTGCCTTTTACAAATGCATACACACACAAACCCGCAAGCGTACTCTATCATATTTGCCCATATACGTGTAGTGTATATGTATGCCTGTATAGAAAATACTTAATGTACACACTGTTAGATTTACCTTCTACAAATGCACATACACACGCATATATACGCACATACAAAAAATATCATGTATTTGACTTCTACAAATACACATACTCACATACATACACGTGCACACGAAAATAAAACTGCAAAATTCAGCATTAATAAAATTATTTCTCTGCAGGACATTTTCCTTTTTCATTAGGATCAAAGTAATGAATGAAAAATCTTGCTCATGATGTCCTTTTTTATTTGCAAAAAATTTGAACCGATTATCCTTACTGCTTTCTGAGAAATTGTCAAAAATGTGAAAATAGCCAAAAATCACAAAATGTCCTTTATTATCCTTCCACTAGGAGTTTTTGAAAAATTCTTTTTATTAGAATATAGAGCATCTTAAGACGCATCTTTTGAGCTGTAAAACATACCTGCATCATGTACCGTTACAGAGATATTGCTAAAATAAGAATTTTGACAAAAAATTTTAAATGCGAATTGTGACCGATAGAGGGCTTTCCGACAAAAAATATTCCGTGACTTTTCTGATATTGTCGAATAGAATCTGTGGTCAAAATTTCAAGAGGATCAGAGGGAACACCTTTTCGGAACTCCAGCCGAAGATGTCTTTAATGATGAAGTTTTAGAGTGTTATAATACCACCCATAAATACACCATTGATGCTCAAGTATATACTGTGTAGAGTGTAGACTATCTGTTCTATATGTATATCTATGTTCTGTATATGTAATATAGATATACTTTCTGTGATTATGTTGATAATCAACATAGCTGATAAGTTGAAGAAAAATTAAAAAAAAAAACGATATAGGAGATTTACTAAGGCGGTTGGTCGATTGCGTCTTTCAGTTTTCAATTTTGTTTCAAAACGTCAGAGATACAACTTATGTTTTGGTTATTTGTTGTTACTTCTACACTGAAAAAACAAAATGTTTTTTCTGTTTGGGTGGCAGATGCGGCATCTACCGTAAATATACGCAGTGGGGATGCATAAATATATATTCATGTATTGTCGTATTGTAGACGTAAGATGATATGGTAAATGATACCTACAATTTTTTATTAATACATATAACATATGTATACAAAAATTCGCAATGCAAATATCATTTGAACACTGCAAAAATGTGTAAATGAAATGAAAAGCATAAAGAAAATATTGTACTATGAAAATGATACACAATATTTATATCTAATGTGTTTGCAAATACACTCAACGAAATTTCTACAGTTACAGTTTCAGATACATATTATATGTATTTTTTGTGCTGTATAAAATATAAATTCGTAAAATTTTATGATTGTATAGAATTTCTTTGAATTATCTGCCAATTGTCACATCAGAACTGTCTTGAATTGCCATATTGTTTTTTTTTTATCTAAAATATTATTTTTGTTTAATTAGAATAAAATTTTGTTTGAAAAAATGAAAAAATAAATAAATTTTATTGAATTACTACAAAATGTCTTGTATAGCCAGATGCAATCCCCCCATTCACTATCACGAATTTTCATTTTTGAGAAAAATTCATTTTCTATCTCTCTGTAAAATATGTATGTATATAAGAAACATGAAAAAATTTTCCAACAACAATTTGTGTTTACTTGTTTTATACGCTATTCCACTGTACGCTCTGCTCTGTCTAATTAATGAGAACAATCACAAGTTGCGAGGTTGTGGTAAAGTGTAACAGCGTGGTGATTGGAAGCTGGCTGTAGTACTACGTGTGGAACTACAGTGCTATAGTAATTAACACCAATCTACTGTAGCAACTGCCCATTCATATACAAACAACATACAATATACTCGCACGTATATTATCATTTTTGAGAAAAAATTCGTATTCTTACTAATGAGGCACGGTTGATACAAAAAGTTCTAGAATAATTTTTCCTTATTAACTTGTAGATCAATGATATGTGTAACAATTTATTATTATTTTAATTTTTACATTTTCTGTGGTATATCAACATTGTGGCATCAACATTGCCTTTTATTTCAACAATATACAAATATGGCTATATACCTTTGTGCAGCAACAAGTTGCATTTATAAAATATTCTGTATCTGAGCATGAGGAGTGTTTTGACTTTCAAAACTTTAACTATGTAGGTATTTATAGAGGTGTCAGTATAAAGTGGAATTTCGTTTAAAGAAATTATTAATTCAATATATTTTTATTCTCTATAATGTGACAGGACAAAAAAAAAAGAAATGAATAATGAAATTTCATAAAACAAAATTAGTTATACGTGGTTATACCTATTTATGAATATAATGTATTACAAATGAAGACCTGCGTATATAATATATATATTATAATTCTTTTCGTTAGATTTTAAACTTTGATGGCCTTTATGTTACACATATGTACATATATAGGTATATAGGTTATTAATTGTATATGTTAATGTTATATATACGTTATACATAAATTTGTATAATATCATAATTTTTCACAGGAAACTATATGTATCCTTCCATCCATCCAATGTCCATTTTTCAATTTACATTTTCATTTTTTTTCATTTTCATCATATACAATTTACATTTTACATTAATTCGAAATTCTTTTCTAAT
Organism: Villa cingulata; assembly: GCA_951394055.1. NCBI lineage: Eukaryota > Metazoa > Arthropoda > Insecta > Diptera > Bombyliidae > Villa > Villa cingulata. Next base: position 1,318,763 of record OX596023.1, read on the forward strand.
ATAATTTTGCTTTATGAACATGTATATGTATGTATATGTATAATATAAATTAAATGTATATTAAATGTATATATTTTTTTCTTATTTCTTTTATATTTATCCATTTTCTCAGCAGTATATCTATAATTAAATTAAAAAATTATGTGTATGTTACAATCATTATAGTTTATACAGTAATATAGTTGGCCTGGATGAAAAATCCTTCTATACAGATATATGCACCATGTCCATGTCCTCCACAGTGGCGTAGCTAGGTAACCAAGGGCCCTGGGGCAAATTAAAAAATGGGGGCCCACTGCTATGTAAACTGATTAGGTTTTATCAAATAAAAATATGAAATATACAAATACTTTAAAAATGCTAAGCTACTTAAGCTTTTTTTTGTGCACTGCAGGGCAGGTAATAAAAATATTAAACAGTAACAACATAAATTACAATTAATACTTGGTGTAGGCTTGGCTAATAAAACGAAATAAAGAAGATTCAAGGGTTTATTATATAACAATTATATTTATTATTAAATAACAATTATATTTACAATTTTTTCCTAGCTTTAGTTTTCGCAAAAGTATCAATGACTTCATTTAAATCCAGGCTTCATGCGGTTTTGTTTTCAATTGCTATTAGCGATAAATGTCGGAGTCGAGTTTGGCCCATATTATTTCTTAAATAATTTTTTATTATTTTTAATTTTCTAAATGACCTTTCAGCAGTACAGAAAGAATTTAGGGGAATTCCCTAGGCATAACTTTTGAATTTCTCTCAACCTAGTTGTCATGATTAAAGTGGGGATGCAACCTGTCATATTTATTTTGAAAACGGGAGAAATTTCCAAAAGTTCAGTTCGATCGAATTTCTGGTAAGGATTCGAGGGCCCCCTGAGCTTGAGGGCCCCGGGGCACTGCCCGCCTAGCCCCTAGGTAGCTACGCCACTGGTCCTCCAATATATATCCATTCTTTATAAAATTAAAATTATTACATATACTATAGATATATTTAATATTAATATAAAATACCTACACATACTATAATTAAATACGAGAATAAATAAATTTTATATATCCATCTCTGTTTTGTTTAACAATAAAATTCCTTATTTATATTTATTTATGACAAAAGACACAAGTTATTTGTATTGGATGAAATTTAAATAATATTCAAAGGATAAGAAATATAATTTCTTCTTTACATATACATGCGCATGTTTATATGTATATTCTCATTTTATAAGTATCTTTTTTATTTAGGCATGTATATACAGAAAATATATATAAAATAATTTTCGACAAAAATACACATAAATATACATATAAGAGTACATAACATATTTTATATAACGTGCATAGAATAAAATAATTAATTAATTTTGTATAATTTACACAAAACACATTTTATTGCGTATATATAGTCTTTCTATAAAATAAAACAAATGGCAGATACTTATATATACATACTTATAATTCATTATGTAATAGTTTTCGTTTTTCCTTATTTTCTTTTCTTGTTTCGTTTGGTATAATGTAAAATACTCATAGCATATAAGTACGTCTATTGAAAGGGAAAAATATCTTTTATTCATTTTTCGAATTCACTATATAATAAAAACCAGATAATTTTTTAATATTAATTACTATTACAAATATACATGTACATTTATATACTGAATTGTGTGTAAAAAGAAAAGACAAAAATTTATATCTATATATTTGTTTTAAAAGTATAGGTATATTATATTTTTCTTATCATGATCTTTTATATACTAAATACCAACATGAATGTACGCTCAACTCAAATCTCAAACACATGTAATTTGTTTTAATTCATTTATTTGCATAATTAGGTATACCTATACAAATTTTGTATTACGATTAATTTATAATCGAATATAAATAACAACATATATACCTTATATAAGGTATATTATGGTATATTCTTATATTATAGAGAGACATTTGTTAAAAGATATATCTTTAAAATATTTTTAGTAATTTGCTTATGTATTTGTCTATAAAAAAAGCAAAACAAAGGCGAGGAATGAAATCTCATAAAATTATATTTTAAGATATGTCATAATAAACGATTAGAATATTTAGTCAAAATACAGCATGGCGCCATTTAGAGGTTTACATAATAATATACATACTCGTATAATGCACCTATATCTAGTATGTGGATGTCATGTACCTATATGATATACTTATATGAATAAAGGAGTGTTTTTTTTTCCATATTATATAGTTATTTTATTATTAACATTTTATTAAGGCACATTAAGGCATTATTATTTATAGGTTATGGTATTTGTATAAGCATAAAGGAATATATGTATGTGATATACAAAAAAATGTCTTTTTTTATATTTATACTTTGATGGGTTGTCGTTAAGAAAACAATGTAAACAAAATGATTAAGGATTTTAGTTTTTCTTGTATTTTTATTGCATGTTTGTTTTTGCTTTTTTTTTTCTGGAATGTTTATTTTATTTATATACAGTATAGCTATATACATAAAACTAGAAATAAAATATATTTATAGGTACCTACATAGTAGAGTAGGTATAATCATTTTTTAATACACGAATACTATAATGTATAGGTAATAATACATAAAATATTTATTTTATTATAAGAATATAAGTAAATATTTTGATTAGAAAAATATGCAAATGAATAGGTGTGATTACGTTATTATATTCTTTGTTACATATTTTTCAAAATATAATTTACACATAATTAGTTTTTATTTAATAAAATTTTTCATAATTTTCTACCAGAACTATATGTATAAAAGTGTATAGGCACATATATGATTTTTGACTGTTTGAATTATGAACATTTTGTTTTTCCCTTTTTTGTCATTTTTGATTTTATCTATGCGTATAGCATATATGAATATTATAATAATAATTCGAATATAATTTTCGAAATAATATTTTTGTACAATGTCTGAACGAAAAATATTGTGGATCTTTGCGTTTATCCATATTGGGGCCAGTATCACTGAATTTGAATCTCGGGAATTATTGTATACTTAAATTACTGAACATACCTATATACGAATAGAATGATTATAGTTAATATATACACTTTTCCTTTGCTTATACTTTTTTGTTCCATTTATCGTTTAGAATTAATTTTTGCAACAATATACATGTATAATATATAGGTATATGAAAATAGATAATATAACAGGAAAAAGAAGTCAGGGAAGACCATAAGAAAACGCTGGTATGACGATGTATTAGAAGATCTATACGCGCGTACTTTAAAAGTAAAAAACTAGAAAACGAAAGCAGCAAATATAGATGCGAATGGAGGAAAATTGTTGAGGAGGACAAAACCCACTAACGGTTGTAGTGCCAGAAAGAAGAATAAGAAGAAGGTATATGAAAATATTATTCAGTTTTCGTAAATTTTTCTTATTCCAATAAATGTGAAAAAAAAAACTCATCCAAAATTCTTGTCTTTATTTACAACTATACATTTATGTATGTTGTTGTTGTGTACGTAATCAATGTATATGTATATCGTGATTATATTTATTATTCCCCCTCTTAATTACGTATGTATGGCAATGGTAATAATAATTGTTAATTTAGATTTTCTTTTCTGTTTTTTATTTTTTTTTTTTTTCTTTAATTTTTTGTACCATCAGATTAGTCTTTCTGTGAATGTACGTTTCATCATTATCATTATTATCATTGCGTCGTCATTATCTTTGCAATCATCATAATATTCATAATACAAAGAATCATAATCAAACTTAACATACATCTATGAATGTATGCATATGTATAGATGTAATCGTATTGAAATTTAAGCAAATATACGAGTACAAGTATATTATATACTATTTAATAACAAAAATGAACAATATCAAATATTTCAAAATGATCGCATTATTAAATTAATTTGCATCCACTTATCTTGATTAGTTATTATTATTATTAGATGTATACAATATATTCATATATGTACATTTGTTCCATTATCCTCTATAAAAAAAAAATATCTTTCTAAAAAAAAATATCTACGAGTAATATATTTGTATATGGAGATTGAAGATGAAAATGTATAATGCATTCGTTATTATACAAACCTTGATAGTACAAAAATACAATTATAATGAGAGGAGACTGAAAAATTATAAATTGACTGAACTGAATATGTGAATGACAATAATAAACAAGAGTATCATAGCAAAACAGAGTATAATAAAGATGATTATAATTTCAACGATTACAACAAGGATGATGATGATGATGATGATTATGATTATGATGATAATAATGATGATGGTAGTACTAGAAAAATATATACATACATACATACAATAAATAAGATTTAATCATTTATATTTTTGTCGTATAAGTACCTACATGTATATGTATAGATTTTAGTGAATGATGAGGTCAATTCTATTGCTCTTGTTTATTTGTAATTTATTTTCTGTGTACAATGTAACCACATTTTATGCAAACATACATATATGTTTATATGAATTTCATATATTGATACAATGATGATTTTTGTAATTTGATAATGTAACCATGAATTTGTTACTAATATATATGTATAGTATATGTAACATATACCTATAAAGTTTAAGTAACTATACGATGTATACTGATACGATACCATATACAAAATATTGTAGGTATACCTATAAAAAGGAAAATAATCGAAACAATAAAAAATAAAAATAAAATAAAATAAAATGTTAAAATAGTCTATTTCCTCTCTCTTATATTTGTATATAATGTATATGTATATATACACTCGTACCTCGTACATGGGTACATACAAGCATGTGAATGTTCTTTTGATTAAATGAATTTTGCAAAAACAAAAAAAAATATTTCAGCGATTTATTTGCAAATAGATACTTGAAGTTGTAAGTAATATCAAGAGTATAGACATTTTAGTATAGATATACACAATACACACAGTTAATAATAATAAGATTTCATCCTGTTCTTAATTTATTATAGATTTAAGTAATGCTTTACGTTTCTATAAGCAAATAAATAGAATTATATTGGTCTTTGGTATATGTATACAATGAATGTATAAATATAAATGTATAAATGTAGATATACGCATTAATGTATATATGTATTTATGGTACAAATTTTTATTATTATTTTCTGCATTTGATTTGTTTCAATTAATCATAAGAAGTTCTTCACTTTTATTTTGGTTTTTATTTATGTCTGGGTGATTTGTTTATGTTATAATCGAATAATGATGGTTAATTGTTAGATTATTATTACTATTATTATTTGAATAAAAAAGGGTTATATTTTCTAGACTTTTCCTGTACAAAATTTAAATATATACCCTTTCATGATTATTATAAGTTACGGAGTACGGATATGTATGTATATGTAATGGAAGACATCATTTTGACCCTTCAGACTATATATAGCAGAAGATGCAACACCTTAGAGCTTAGAGTATAGAAGAGTATATAATAAATCTGTAGAAATGATTTCCTTTTGGTATCTAAATGTAATAAATTCTACATGTATATGGGCGAGAAAATACTATCTAAGTATAACAACGGAACAGTAGTAAGATGTTTTCAAGGAGCAGAAAAAAAAATACAAGAAAAACAATTAAATTAATTCAACTACATTTATACACAAACACAATCATAATATTTGGAGAAAGGATCTACATATTATTGAACTATTTTTAATGGATATTAACGGAACTTTTCAATCTTTATCCGAGCATCTAGTATGTACTCTACATCTATATACAGGGTAGAAAACCTTTAGTTGTTTCTTTGAAGTTTTTTTTTTTTCAATAAAAATATCTTTTATTTATCTCATTTTCTTTTGTGTAAATTATATGAAGTGTATCGAATAAAATAATTTGAAAAACAAAAACATGAAAAAAAACTACAATTCTTTATATATTCATTGTGCTACAAAACATTATTTGGTTAACACCTTTTTTTTTCGGGAAGCTTTCAAAAAGTTTTGAATCTTAAAAAAAATAAACGTAACAAAAAGAAATAAACAACACACATATGTTCATATATGACTATACATTATAAAAGTTCTCACATTATAGTTGCTTTTTTTTTTTAAAATAATTATTTCATTGATATTTCGGCATTTTTTACCTTTGATATTGGGTTAAATCAAATTTCAATTTTATACTCAGTTAGGGGGCAATAAAACATTGATTGTAATTGCAACTATTAACACATCTTAAAAATTTAGCTGTAAACTACATATATATATACAACATACGTAATATGCATCACGAAAAAATAACTATATAATAATCTGAAGAAAAAAATCTTTAAAAAAAGAAATAATCATAGAAATGGTCAACAGCAAATTGACTTTAATTAAATCCACGTACGAGAACACATACTAGATTTATATATACAGAGGTGGTGCAATACATAAAAAAGGAAGCCAATAAGAATCTTATATTTGGTAAACGTAAATACACAGTAAATCTTTCAAATAAAAATAAGAAATAAAAAAAAAAGTCTTTATCATTTCACTCCGGGATCAATCATTGATAACATTTTTAAGGCGGTTCAGATCAAAGCAATTCCTATATAGGTATACATAAAGTGTTAATAAATTATTTATATACAGAAAAAAAAGGAGAGCATAATTTTAAATCGTACTCGTACTTCATAGTACTCGCACTTTAAATTATATGTACTGCATATAATATTATCATAATACATACGAAGTTTTATAGAATTTTTGTGTACTTTATATATATACAGATATACACATACATGCATAGAACACAAGAATACAAGCATACAAGAAGAATAACTATATAATCGTAATTTTCACACCTGTAATTCGCTTATAATTAACCATAAACCGAAAATATAGTGTCGGTGAATTTTTGTTCATACTTATATATGACGGTATGGCGAATGGCACAGTATTTTTTTTTTTTTTTTTTTTTTTTTTTTTAAATTTTAGTCGCACTCCCAAGGTGTGTGTACATCACGTAATAATAATAATAATAATCAAAGCTCATTAAATGAACTCATATTGTGATGACAAAAAAATAAAAGATATTTCAAAATGTTGCCTTAATAATAATAGAGGTCATCTTATCTACATACGAGTATATACGTAAATGTATAACCCATATAAATGAGTATGTATATAGATATACGTATATTGGTCCGAATGATTTTTCATCTCTTCATCAAATTGGTATATACAAACAAGAACAATTATTATGATTATTATTATTATTCTTTTTTTTTTTCGTGTTGATATTATAAAATTCTAATGGTTACAAATTTGATAGAATTAAAGGTCTATGCGTAAAACGATTGTATTCGCGTATATACTATATGCGGAGATAAATATAATGTATACGAGTATAAAAAATATAAAGGTACGTATATACATATCCACATACAACAAATTTAAATTCTAACTGAATTTTTTTATATGATCCATCTCTCAATCCTATCTACATATACAATACATTTAGAATTGATCGATTTTTCGGATTCGATTGATGATGGATAGATGCGGATGATGTATGAATTATTATATTTCTTTGATTCAAATTCGATTTGAACTTGAAGAGAATAAAATAATAAGAGAATAATAATAATAATGATGATAGTGCATAGAGGTGATGGTGATTGCATATATGATGTGATGAATTTGTATATATTGTACTATTTTGTTTTGATTTTTATTATTACATAATAGTAATACATAATACATATAGATATACGCATACATATTGAATAAAAAAAAAAAAAACAACAGAAAAGAAAAACAATTTTGTTGTGAATTCATTTTTTTAAATATTAAAAATATTAAAAGAATATTTTATGAACTCTTTGATGTTGTTTTGTTAATTTCCGACATTATTATAAGTTTTTCTATTATATACATATACCTATACATAAAGATAATTAATATACTCATATGTATATATGGTATTATATTATATAGGAGATGTTTGAAATGAAATTAGCTGCGTATACATATGTACTGGCTTTATTATGTATGACATGTGTTTATGCATGGATTTCAAAATTTATTTTTCTTTTATCATCATTATTATGTGTTTTATTTTATTTTATTTTTTTTTAAATGAACAATAATACATGTATCCTTATTCTATTTAAGAAAAAATGTATAAACTATTAATTATTTAATATGAAATCATATGGAATTTTATTTGCATTTATATGTTACATATAAAATAAAATCACAAATATATATTTACATTCATATCTATCTATCTTCACAATTTCATTTATTTTCATCAATAAATATCAATTAAGGATTAAATTTGTTTTTATTATTATTTTTTTTGTTGTTCTTAATTCAAATGAATTTTCTCAAAATTCATTGTATGTATGCGTCCAAAAATAATTGTATGATTTTAATTACGTATACTCGTATATATATCTACTTTTTATTTATTCTGATGATGGTTTATTTTCTTTTTCATACTATATTATAATTGCTTCTTTTGTTACTGCGCGAAAATGAAAAAAAAATATACATACATACACATATTCATATATTTACTAAAACTGAAAAAAATGCAAAAAAAAAAAAAAAACAAAAAATAAAAAATAAAATAACAAATTACAAATGTCAAGGATAAAAAATGATAAAATATCGTAAATAATTTTCATGAATTAGGATAATAAATTGTAAATAACATTATGAAAGCATATATACATATACATACATCTGTATATAATAATATCAATTTTATATAAACAAAATTCTTAATAAGAAACAGAGAAAGAAAGAAAACATATATGTACATATAATGAAAATAAATAAATAAATAAAATAAATTTGATTTTCGCATGAAATTTATTATATGATGGTCCATTTTCAAATTGGAGCATTCAATGAGCTATCATTAATTTTAATTTCATAATGAAATAAATATAAAAATGAAAAGAAGAAGAAGAAGAAGAACAACAACAAAATTAGTATATAATCACTCATAACAAAACAAAAATAAAATAAAAAAAAAGGAGTGGACTAAAAGAATATTATAAAACATATTTCCACTTATCACGGAAAAATAAATATAAGTATGAGTAGACATTTATATTTGTGTTTTTATGATGTGTGTATAGGGCAGAGCAAGTAGGGTATAAAGAGAAAATGAATTTTTCTCATGAAAGAAAATACGAATGTATGGTATGCGAGTATAGTATACTACTACTATAGTGTATATCGTACTATAGTTAGCTGCCAGTGACATCATTGCTACCACTTTACTGTCTCTTTCTGTTCCTCAAATACTTATTATGATGTGTATAGGTATAGTCCAGAGCAAGTATAAAGAGAAAATGAATTTTTCTCATGAATGAAAATACTTACAAATAAATGCATGGTATGCAAGGTATTACTAGACTAACGTATTCATATATCGTACTATAGTTAGACGCCAAACACTTTATTGTTGTACTACTCATTGCCTCTTCCTGTTTCTCGTATACTTCTAATGGTGTATAGTACAGATAAAGTATTCCTGTTTCTATAGTATTATAATTCTTATGGTGTGTAGTGCAGAGCAAGTATAAATAGAAAATGAATTTTTCTCATGAAAGAAAATACGATAAAAGTAATAAAATGTATGTCGAAGAACAGTCAACACAATGACGTCACTCTCTCTCTCTTGTAAATTAACTAACATTACCTTATTTTTACTCTACTCTATATCATTTACACCACTATACACACATGTACTCGTATACGATTGGAATTTAAATTTCGCAATACCAAAAATAAATATTCTTTACTTTAGCATATATGTATAGAGAATTTTTTTTTCAGATTTTGCAATTCTATATTTTTATATCCTTAAACAAATATATGTATAACAAAAATATGTATTCCATATACATATGTAAATATGAGAAGCTTTTAAAAGAACAAATAAAGTTTATCAAAAACTGTAAACTATATATAAAACAAAACTAAAAAAAAAAATAATAAATAAACAAAAGTCCAGTATGCATTACCATGCTGTGTTCGAAATTGATCAGAGGATTCCCTGTAGTTTGAACTATGATGCGATATGTCATCATATTTTTACTTGTTTTGTGTATACCACAAATACATACATTCATATTTACATTGTATATTATACACATATAAACTCGTCCACATATAAAATACAACTCGAACTCGGTGGTATCGAAATGTTTCAGTATTTATATTTTATATATAAGATGATTCTTCCAAGTTATCCTTTGGAAGTTGGAACTATATTGACCACGACGACTGACACATCCATTAGTATAAAGGAGCCTCAAAATATATGTAGCTACCATACTAACTGTACTACTATAATACCTATCAAACTACCAACTAACAAAATATAATATTTTCCATTTATTTACAACACAAGACTTCATGTGTATTCATTGCATATAGTATATAAATGAATGTATCAAAATATATATGTGATCTCAAAAGTATCATAAACATTTAATCTATATATTTTTCATATAACAACAAGAAAATTCCATACGAGTGATACGAGTCTGTACATAATGTATCAACATTATCATTGCAAAAAAAAAAAAAAAATTGTTTTTTTCTTTGTTATAATTTTCATTTTCTTGAGAGAAGATCAAGTATATACAAGCATATATGTATTGTATATATATACATCATGTTTCATATACCTTATTTATGTACGAGCACACGAGTTTATAATAATGTCTAACTAAGAGCTAAGAGCCATTGCAAGGACGAAGAAAATCCATATAATAATGAATGTTGACGGCTCCTTCTTCTGTTCATTCAGTTATTTATTCTGTTTTCTTTATGAGATTTATTTTTATTATATTTTATTTTGTTGGTCATTTATGTTTTATTTTGTTATATCATTTTCATATGTTATGCCAGCAAATAAATAAAAATTATTTTCAATTTAAAAAGATTTCATTTTATTTATTTATTTTTGGTTTTTTATTTTTGATTTTTCTTTTTTTGGATGATATATTAATGTATTTACGAAATTTCTTATACCATAACTATAACTAATAACATTACACATATACAATGTTGTAAATATAAGATTTAAACAAAAGTATGAAAGTAAAAAATTGCTTTTATTAAAAATTAAAAAGAAATTTTGCTAGAAAAAAAAAAATAAAAAATAAAATAAAATTAAAAGAAAAACACAGTCAGAATAATAATAATAATTTTTGATTAATGTTGCAATTTGTTTTTAGTATAAAAGAAATTTGGAAGGATTCCTTTTTAAATTACGTGTGTGCATACTTATATATATACAATCTTTCGTTGGAATGTTTTATTTTTATTAGAGTATAAATTTTCATGTAATTAAAATATTCATTATACATATATGTATGCCCAACCACTATGTTGTTTTGTTGCTATTATAATTCTACTACTGTTTTAAAAGATTTTCAATTTATGTGCGTGTGCATATTATTTACTTTTATTCTCATTCTCAATTCTCCTGGAATTACGTATTACAGTTTTTCCATTTGGATTGCAATGTAATTCATTTTTAAACTGCTGTACATTATGTAATTATTTGTTGTTTGTTATACAACATTTTTTGATTATATTTTGATTTTTGAATCAGATGTCTGCCCCTATTCTATCCTCTTTTATCTAAAATATTTCGATATTTGATCATAATAATTAAAATTCAGTTTCAAAATATATGTAGTATGAGTACAGGTATTATAGGAATACAAATGAAAACCACAAGATTTTCATCAATCCATCAAAATCAAAAGTTTATGGTTTACAATGATTATTGCTATAGTAGTTAAACCTATTCCATATTATACCGAGACCAGTGGAGGAAAATTCTCTTAGAGGCTAAGGACCTGTTTAGAACTGCATAACCGGAGAAGAAGAAGACATAAATATACATTTTTTTTTTGCTATTACTCCTCGAGGGAGTGTAGCGCCTACACAAAAGCCTTCCATCTAACTCTATTAGGTGTCAATTTCTTTGTATCTGTCCATGATCTCCCTGCAGCTGCGAGCTCCCCCCCCTCTTGTTTGTAATGTGCAAAAGTTTTATTTATATTCATCCTTGATATGGATTTATTGTATGATATACCCATCTACATGCCTAAATACGAGTACTACATTGCCTATGCTATAAATATATTTGTATAGCAATTTTGGTCTGGTATAATAATAATTTAAAATTCGATTAAGTTTTTTATGAATTGCGGTTTCTATTTCTGTATATTTTTGGTATTAATGAATCATTTTGAACGATTGTGGAAATAGGAAGGATATTAAATCAAAATAGATATCAAAGTTTATTAATTAAATTCTCATTTATGTCTTTCTATTCATACATTCATACGCAACGTTTTGGTATGTGTATATATGTACATACGCTAGGTACTTCGAATTTGATTTATATTTGTAATTAAAATATGTTTATAAATATATGTATGTAAATACATATAGAGAATGTAATAATAGTAGATGGATACCTAATAATTGTGTATGTTATGTTATATGTACGAACTGCTATTTTTTTTTTTTTTTTTTTGAGATTTTATGTATGGTGAAAGGTTAATAATGTGTTGAAATTTTCTTTTATTTCCATTTATTTATTTATTTTTTACTTCAATTTCAATTACATTTACGTCATTTTATAATTTAATTGGATTTAATGTTAGTAATTGATTTCGTATTGCGGTATATACAAATTTTGTATTTAATTGTTGAAAATTCATTACAATTCCATCATGTATTAAATTTTTGTTTGAATGAAATGAATTTGAAATTTTAAAATAAAAAAGTCTATGATGGCCTATGACTGTAGTTATGATTTGAGTTGAGTCTGAGATTTCGTGATTGTTGTTAAACAAAAATAAATTGATTTGAAAGTTAATTAGTGAAACTTTTAATTTATCATGAATTATTGGTTTTTTTTTATTTTTTTTTAAATATTTAATAATCGTACATTTTCGAAAGTTTTTCATTTTTAAATTAACGTGAAATATAACTTATAGCAACTTATAGATAATGTGGTATAAGTGCTAATGTTATTCGAATTAGCGTTATTATCAAGGTGTGTAAACAAATATAATAAGAAATAAAAGTTACTTTTTGTTTTTCAGTGTTATATATGTAGAGAAAATTTTTATATTAATTTCTTTCCCTTGAAACTTTTGTGTATACAAAGTGAAATTTATTTATTTATTTTTTTTTAGGTGTGTTTTAGGATGATTTTAAGAAAGTTATAAATTTCACTTCATATAGTTTTACATTAAATCTCCATTCTTGACAGCAACATTATATAATTTTTTTTTACAATCTATCGTGAAACCATGTGAAATTTTTATTCAAAGACATAAATATAAGGGAATGAAATGAATCTTGTAGAAGATAAGTGATAGTAGTGAATATTCTTATATAATATATTTCATATCATAAATATAACTTTGACTAATCTATTTAATAGGTACTGAAAATTAACGATGAAACCAAAAGTATTTACAACATTTTTTTAAAAATCTATTAAAAATTAAAATTAGTCATTAAGGTGATTCATTTCACGTTTCAGTTTGTTGGCGTAAACTTCGTAATCTTCGCAGTTTTTCAATTTTCTTAATCCATTTCCATATTATTTACAAACGACGAAAGTTTTGAAAAACTACGGAGGTAAAATACTTTGCATAGTTTCTAAATTTTGTATTTCGTATAGTTTCGTAGTTATGTATATTTAAGGATGTGAAGGCACTATAAAAATACAAAATTGGACAGAAGTTGGTAAAGAACCGGACGGAATGGAGAAGAATCTTTAAGGAGGTAAAAACTCTGAATATGGGTTGTAGCGTCATGGAGTAGTAGTAGCAGTAGTAGTTTCGCAGTTAATGTTTGACAGTTCTTAGTTTGCTGTAGGCTTAGAAATTAAAATATTAAAAAATAAATAATAGCAAATGAAATAAAAACAACTATACGAGAAAAGTATAAATTACGAAAAAATTTGATATGGTCGTTCATTTCAACAGAACTATACGAAACTTGAAAACTGAAGAAATATATATAGTGAACTAAAAAATGACATGAACCCCTTTGTTGTTATGAGAATGAGATAGAATAATTTTTAAATTATTTTTAAAAATACTATACAGAAAAATATTTTATTGTGGTTTATGATTATGGTATCTATATAGTTATATTTATAATTAATTAGATTATACAAATTCATTAAGTATACAAATTGTCAATTATTAATTAATTACATTGTAAAGAAAAAATTTAATTGAATAATATGTATTTATTAGCTTCTAAACAATTACATTTATATTTATAAGCATATATAATAAGTGTGTATATAATTAATCTAATGAAAACCACTTACAAAACCGCTCGGCTCACATATAGAAGATAATAATATTATGGTTTAACAATAATCAAATAAAATTTCGATAATAATACGAATTTAATCAATTTTGTTTTATGCTGTGCATAGTGTGCATAATATACACTGTATGTCTCCTATAATATATTATTTAATTTTGACAATGTCATCATTATAACAATTTCATTATTATCAATAATTTTATATTCTACCCTCATTTTATATGTATATACGAAACATTATATGTAAGTAATAAAAACAAACAAAAGAATTAAAACACCTTGACGACACAAAACACCCTCATATTAATTTCTTTTCTCAATTTGAGATCATGTATAGTATTATAGGTATATATGTATGTATGCACAATATATAGTACTATGTAGGTATTTGCGTATATATATCGCCAACATATAGTGGCGGTGGCTGGATACATATCATATTGAAAAAAATAGAAAATATTTGAAATATATGTACATATGTAAAACGAGGGCTCTAAATAATATTATAAGGCACTTACTGACATGATATACATCATCCAGAACACCCGGAGGGTTGAATTATCATAGCAATATGGTATTTTTTTTTTCTAAATATTTTTTTTCTTATATGTATAGCATTTAGTATAGAGATAAGAAGATGAATAAAAAAAAAATGCCCAAAAGATATTGGTATACGAATTGTAATATGCATGAAGAACAAAAAAAACAACAACACATTCATGCTGAGTAATAAATATGTCATTTCATCTAATAAAGAGATTTATCTATTTTCCTGTGTATTACGTATACATATATGTATGAATCTATATATGGTTACATTTATATAAAAAATAAAATGCCAATATACATATATATATGTATGTATGAGCAAGCAACAATACGAATCGATTCCGATTCCTTTTTTTAAATGAATCCTTCTGATATTGTCATTTGTCTGTCCGTATATACCAATTATACGTATAAATGTATAAAGATATAAGGCGTATTATAAAATTTATCCAGAAGAAAAACAAAGCAATAAGTGCAAAAAGAAAAATTTTACATCATACATCAACATCGCTATACCTAAATTATGCGAAATATGCATATCAATGTGTTAAACAGATAACTATGTATAATTGTAGGTCTATAAGTTTGCATTTTTTCAAAAATTTGAATTTTTCCTTAAAAAAACAAATCAAAAATAATGAAATATAAAAAATTTATTTTGTGAAAAATAAAAAAAAATTAGAAGCTAAGGATAATAAGAAAAGAAAAAATGTGTCTTTAAAAGCAGAGAAAAATAAATAATATAAACAATGAAGTATATGCGGAAAAAAGAAAAACAATTGAAAAAAAAAAATGTATAAGAATGAAAAATAATTTTTTTTTTCAAAAATCATTGTATATTCATATGTAAGAAAAAGGAAAATAATGAAAAACATTGTACACAAGTACATGTAAAATACATGAAAATTTATCACTTCCGGTTTAAATTTATCTGGAATATATAACTATAACGCAATCCGCAATAATAATGAAATATATCTATATGTATATATATAACATCCGTAACCCAATAAGGATCAAGAATAAAAAAGCGCACGCGTCTCCATGCGGGATACCATATACACACACACAGATACACATATACATCTATATGTTTACATCTAACACATGTGTATGTATGTATATATAGATAGATAATAATCATGAGAAGATTCTTCTATGCCTCCACATTCTTTTTTTTTTTGTTATTTTTATTGGTCCAACAAATGATGACAATACACACATTATCCCGTGGTATGTTCTACATATATATTATATAGATAATGTATAAAATGTATAATACTATGACGCATATACAAACCTATACATAAAATCTAATTTACCTTATTATATGCATTCATATAGCTTTTTATATATTATTTTCATCTCCAACTGTGGAGTATTTGTTTGTTAAATTCACACAAAACACACATTTGGTATGTACATAATATATTGAATGGAATTTTATATATATATTTACTATACCATGACGCGTTCTTGTATAACTTTATTATCATAAGTGTAAGCCTACAACAAAATGGTCAAAAGGAATTTCATAAATACAGATATACAAAAGATAACAAATAATCAAACAAATACACATGCATATACATATATCCACTTGTACATATGGAACGTAAACGTACACATAATATCAATGCTCATATTAGTATAGACACAAAAGAAGGCAATTCTGAATTATTGCCACAGCTATACACTCGTATAAAATCGTCAAAAATCACCACACCTTTTGTTCATTTTATTTATAACAAATAAAATAATTGTCACAGTGACAGAATAAGAATATCGTATACAGTATATTATGTGCGTGTATGAGTGTTTATGTGCTAAAAACTCTGTAGGATATCTCTATAGTTTGGTATAATTTTTTATGCTTGTTGGTTTCATTCTTATTTTGCTCGAAATTTGTCCTCTATATGTATACTGAATGACCAAATTTTACAATTTTCAAATTTATCGCATCGTATATCTGGTTGTCTATATATGTTCTATTTATAATAGGTTCCGTTTGTGTTTACTTTTGAAATTCAAAAAAAAAAACTTCTAATTGAAATAAAAGAAAATATAAAATCTAAATTTTATGTAATTTTTCCACCCTCATATTTTGAGCGAGAGCATATACCAAAAAGGAATATGAAGGTCAACAACAGAAAACAAACCAACAAAATAGAATATAATACCAAAAGGATATGAATGCAGATGTTTTAGTTGTTCAGGATATTTTCTCATTTTATTTATACTATATATATATATTTATTTTTTACATTTTAAACCAAAATTTTAACCAATAAGGGTTCAATTTGGAAGAGCTATAGGAAAAAAAAAATAAGTAAAATGGAAAACTTTAAATTAACTGGAAAATGAGTACAAATAGAGCGGAACTGATACTCATGTCGTGTACGAGTACGATTACAAAATGTTTATACGGAACAGAGTATTTATATAAGTAAATAGATACATAATGTATTTACATTTGTATATTATGGGAAGGGAGAGTGTGATGATAAATATTTGAAAACCATAACGAAATTGTTATAAAAGATGTACTGCGTCTCTGTAGTGTACGTATACACATTGTGTATATACATAAATGATCATACCACATGAAAATATGATGGCAACATGCAAGATTATTTATTTAATTCTTTTTTTTTGTATTTTTTTTTTTATATATATATTTTAGATAATTATGTCATTCAAATAATTGTCACAAAAGGATAATAAAAAGTATGTATTATTCTCAATTATTTATACTACTTAGTTATAGATATTTTATGTGCATATACAGAATGGCAACAAACATATAGTATATAAACATGATTACGACCGAAAAAAAATAATGTTTCTGGTGTGATGTTTATAATTTAATTCAGAAAATGTTGATTGCATTTTAATTTACGACAAAAATATATGAACGGAGAATAAGGAGCAAAGCGCATGAATGATATACGGAAAAATTTTCTCAATCACAGATTAAATCATAAATTTTACAAAAAAAAAAAGGAAAAACGAAAATTAGAGAAATCTTTCACTCCTTTTTTTAATTAAAAAACTTTTTATCTTTACATAAATATATCTATATACGTTCATAATTGGATTATTTAATATAAATACAAAGAAGGATTCTCTATAGATACTTCCTACGCGAAAATATGATT
This sequence comes from Villa cingulata, assembly GCA_951394055.1. Lineage (NCBI taxonomy): Eukaryota > Metazoa > Arthropoda > Insecta > Diptera > Bombyliidae > Villa > Villa cingulata. The sequence goes on from OX596023.1 coordinate 1,336,844, forward strand.
TTTCGTGAATTGTGATTTATTTTCAATTTAAAATGAAACTCATAAATTTTAATAATTAAAAGTATATGTATATGCGGAAGAACTGCGAGAATTCATTATTATATATACGGCATTGTATGTATATATTTTTTGTACTCGTGTTGTCGTGTATTATGTAAGTTTGTACACACCTACATTATGTGTTTTTGGTTGAATACATATTTTTAATTATTTATTGTTTTGTTTTTTTATGCGCGCATATTTCATACATTTTAATTAATAACAATTTGTTCTTTTATTCTTTGTTGAAAATTTTTAAAAATTTGTAATTGAAAAATTTTATACAAAAAATTGTGTTACATAGTTGTTACTGGGAAATTTTAGAAATGATTGCGAGAATAAATTTGAAAATTCAATTAAGTTTGTATAATAATTTATATGTATAGTATTTATAGGATAATAATTGAATTTTTATTATTTATTTATTTTCATTTTGGAAAATGATTCTGAAAATTTGAAATAAATGTACCACAACATTTAAGGAAAAAAATTATTTGCAATATCCTGGAGATTATTATCAACTAACAACATTTCATACTTATATGCTCTTCTGTCGCCAAAAGGCTCTGCGGGTCGTGGTTGAGTGAAAACTATGACATTTACTGCTATAATTTTCTGTTAATAAAAATATAAATAAAAATAAACTTGCTTCTCTACTCTATACTCATACTCTGTAGCGTAGCAGTGGAAGTCATTACACTGTAATAGTACCTGTGGTACCTCCTATACGCTACGGTAGTACGAGTAGTACGAGTATTTCACACAAATTGTATACATACTCATTTTTGAATTTTCATTTTGAGACTTCGAGTGATGATGCCTGCTTCATCCGACTCCTTTTATTTTGTAATTTTTAATATTTATCACTATATAATTATTATTATATTAAATTAGACATAACATTCAAAAATTACCAAAGAAAAAAAAAATGAAAATCAAACTGAACAAGGATAAAAAAAATTGGAATAAACGTTACGTTTATTTTATATACTTATAAATTTTGTTGTAATTTTCTTCAATAGAATAACTTAAAAAAAAAAAAATAATTTGAGAAAAAAAAACATCCTTTTCGTAACCTATAATCAAAAAAATTTTTCAAAAGAATTTCCAAACAATGAACATTTTTTATCAAATTTATGAATATATAGGAGAAACACCAGTTTTTTATTTTCGAATATTCATTTTGTAAATTTTTTTCTCTCTCTTTATTTCAAACTCAAACAGATCAGAAGAATGCAATCAATTTTTGTGATTCAATCCAATCATTCATTCTCACATGAATGTACAACGTATACTCGTATGTGTAGTAGTAAAGTGTTTTTTTTATATGAATCGTATGTAACACTACGATATAATGTTATCAATATGTGATTACATTGAATCATCATCCTTTCGTCCCTTTTTGACTTTTTAATGAGTATACATATACACAATAAATACAAGATGTACATATTTTTCTATTTTATTATGTGTATCATAAGTGCGCATATTTTTATAAAATCATGATAAAATTCATATTTCGTATTATTATTTAATTTTTCTTTTATCAAACTCAAATTTTGTATGTAGGTATATGAGAACAATTTTATACAGATGTACGCGCACTGATACACATATGTAGATCGTGTTGTAATAAATTCATATGTGTTCTCGCATAGTTAATATTTCAAAAGTATATTAATAATAGTTTATTTATTGAAAATACATATTTGATATAAGTATATAAGTAATAAAAAAGGATATATTCTTTATATGTATACTCATAGTATAAATGTAATCGTATATAAATGGTGGAAGGGTGCTTCGCTCCAGGTGAACATTGGCCCCCTGGCATTCATACATTCATATCCTTTTAAAGTTTCACCATTGGGGGCATTCGTTTATATTTGGTTAGCACATATATGTATGTATATACTCGTACATGTATGCTATGTTATTGGTTATAGGTTAGAGACGATATTTGATCGGAATCAAAAGCCCAATATTTTTTTTTTTTTTTTGATTGTTATCCTTAATACACAATAATATCTAGGACATAGTATTGCTTTTGTGTTTTTTGCTTTTCAGTATATTATTTTTCATTTGTTGTTTTCCATTTTAATAATAATCATCTATAATGCAATTTGTTTCGTTCCGTTTTCTCTATAATAAAATATATAGTATATAAAATAAAAGTCATCATCACATATGGGCTATATTTTATTACATAATACATAATACATAATACCATAATACTTACATATACATATATGTACATTTTAATATTATTATTATTTTTTTTTTTATGTTGTTGCTTTTGTTGCTGATATTATATATTGTTTTTTTTCTGTATTATTTTTATGGGTGATATTGGTGAAATATAAATTGTTCGTCCTTCGATATTAACATTTACATAATATATCCGTTATAATTTGAAAAAAAAAAATATATATTAATAAAATTTTTGTTTTTTTTTTCTTTTTAATTTCAAATTAACTTCGTGTTGTGTAATCGTTCTTTAATACCTCCAACTGAGCTTTGGACTACTAATAAATAATAAAGGGTTTGTATACGGTTTTTCAAAAATCAAAAATCAAAAAAAAAATATTTTGCTATTATATAAGGTAAAATATAATAATAAAATATTTTTTTTAAATCCTGTTTTTTTATATTATTTTGCAGTTATTATATATAATGCAATATCCTTAAACAGGAAGTCAAGCAGGAAATTATCGTGGCTTATACTCGTATATATGTGGCTTTTAGTGTTAATGAAAAAAATAATTTTTTCTTATATATCATTAAGTAATTATATATTATCTCGACCATATATTACATGGGTCGTTAGTCGTTACTTTTATTATATTATTTATACATATACGCAACGTAAGTATGTTATACGAGTTTGGATATATATATAATGCGGGCTTGATGAATAGATAAGTTCCTGTAGAAATATATAAAAAGATAATATTAAATTAAATTAATTAAATTTTTATTATATTTGTTAAAAAATAATTTGAAAATAATTTAATGGATTTATTTGTGCTAATATATGATTGGACATTATTATTTGCCTTATTTGAAATGAATTTTATAAGAATTCGTATGCCGAAAATTGTATTGTTCTTCTTACTCACAAAAATGAAAAATTTTAAATCAAAATTGAAGTGGAAAATTATGATATTCTATAATTGAGACAGATTCTAACTGGTTTCAAACACTTAAGTCTTCTTCTTGTCCTCAAACTTTTACCATTTCTAATTGGCGTCTGTTCTTCTTCTTCCTCAGTTTATATCAGCCCACAATGAGCCATATATGGCTTCTCTTACAAGTCGTCTACATTCTGTCTTCTATCTTCTTCTTCAGTGGCATTACAGGACCCTAGACTCTCCAACAATCTCCGCCCATTCTCTTCTGCTTAGCGCCTTCTCCCTCTACTTTCTCACTCTTAGAAGCTTGAGATCCTCAACATCTAGCCATCTCAACCTGGATCGTCCAACCGCTCTTCTCTTATCGGATTCACTTTTCATCAGCACTCTCTTGGCCGCTTGCTCTTCATTCATTCTCCAAACGTGTCCTAGCCAACGCAGTCTGCTTCTCTTGATGTAGGTCCACTATATCTTCGTCCTCATATAGCGTGGTTCTAATATCTTCATTCGATTTCATTCTCCAACCATTATCACTAAGAATAGAATATAGTTCTAGAGTAAAAAACAAAAAAAAAAAAAGAAAAGAAAACAAAAGTATAAAAATTAAAATCCTTTGATAATAATCCATTGTTTTAATGTTTTTGACTATGATTATACTTTTGTTTTTGATTTGTATATGATGTACTTATTCCGTTAGGTATATATATACATATGTTCGTATGTAATTGTTGCTGCAACATGACTATTTTATATTGCCTTCTTAAGTTGATGAAATTACTGACAGTTAACTAAACAAATTCTCAAGATTTTGATATTGATCTTATATTATTTAAAAGAAATTCAAATGCAATATAGACATTTCATACTGTATTATGTACATATAATATATAATACACCATTGAGGTATTGTATATTTATAATAAGTGCAATACAATAGCGAAAACATTCTTAAAATAAGAAGGCAAACAAAAAATATTTCCTATATATACATACACATACTTTATGATGTATTCACTGTTTTGAAAATGTATACCAAAACAAAGCTATACGATGAAAATAAAAACTCAACTCAACTCCGTAAATATATACATAAGATATGTAATATAAAGGACTTAAAAAATTTTATGTGAATGAAATGTGTTTTTGTATATACATATATAGAAAATAAATAAAAAAAAAAATTATAAGAAATCTTGAATAATTTTTGTCATAAAAGTCGATTATTATAAACCATATAATGATTATGCGTTGTTGTGCATATTGACGTGTAAATGCGATATGTATAACAATCATGTGTGTTTTTTTTAGTATACATCATAAGTACCTATACATAATGCTTGTTATATTAACTGAATGATTGACTTATTTGATAGATATGTGTACATATAAATACAACTATTGTATATACCATTATGAAAAAAAAAAAATGTGCTTTTATTCTTATTATTAAAAACAATAGATTTTACTTTAATTTTTGTTTTTTTTTTTATTTTTATGTGTTCATTGTTTTGTGTTTTATAAAAATCATCTATATAAACGAACAAAAACAAAACAAAAACTATAAAATGAACAAAAAAGGGGATGAATATTTTTCACAATTCATTTGTTTTCAATAATTTTGTTCACTTCATTTCCTTAAAAGTGTTTATTCATATATATACGAGTACATTATACAAGAAGGTATATTATTATATACTAATTTTTTTATTTTCATATACGTGAGTATTTTTTTTTTTTATATATTTTTATTATTTTCTTCATTTGATTTGAACGTGTTCATTTAAATTGTTAAATGGCTCTTTTGTTTTGTTTTAGATGATTTTATACCTTTTATATACCTATATACTCTTCACATATACGACGAGTATATAAATTTTATAGGTATTTATTGTACCAAAGATATTTTTGTAGAATTGATCTTCATGTACACATAATAAGTGATTCTATATGCATATATGTATGTACATATATACGAGATACGAGTATATTTATGTTCATTATATTGTGCTCATTTCGAAAATTCTATAACAACAAAAAGATCATTTGATTGTGTTATATACGAGACGAGGATAATATATATTGTTCAGAAGTGTACATTATATATATACACTTCAATTTTGCATATATACATACATACAAACATATAATAAAATTATTTATTGAATGGAAAATTGTTCACAAAAAAAAAACAATAATTTTGTGTCCTTTTTTTTTGTATTTGCTCATGTGAAATTATTCACAAAATGACATGGCTTTTAATTACTTACATTTTTTTTTTCTTCATTTATTATTTCATTTCAAAAAATAGCATAACATGAATTTCTAATTTTTTCATATATGTATTATTTTTTTGTTTTTATACACATATGTATGTGCATATCAAACACATACTTATAGATACATATAATGTATGCATATATAGTAAAAAGTTAATCGCAGTTTTGTGTATAGAAGAATGGAACAAAAGAGAAATATCATCATTCACATGAAAAATTTTTTTCAAAAAAAAAAAAAAAGAAGCAAATATTTGTATGCATATTTTGTTGGTAAGTACGTGCAAGTAAGTAATATAAAATTGCAGAATATTACCTCTATAGGATAGGATAGGTATATATAATGAATGATCTGAATTATGATTTACGTGTGCTCATTAAGGTGCACTATAATATGCATGCATGCATAACAATAATCATAAAAATGCGCGCTAACTGAGAAAAGTCAATGATGAGAAATTATTCAGTCAAGCTGAAATTAAAGCCTTTTATTTTTATCCTTTTTTGTTGTTGTTGTTGTTGTTAGGAAGCAATTGATGAACAGAAGCAGTCTGCACATACATATTTAAACCAAATATTATATATGTATATACAGACAAAAAAGGAAAATAAAAACTATAAAGGTAACTATAAAATCACTAAAACCAAAACTCTAAAAAATCTGACTGATGTGATGTTATAAACGCGAGTATATATAGACAAAAAGTGCTGTTAATATATGCGCTCTAGTTAACTGGCAGTAGTTTCTATAGTGGTAGACCGCATGGGTGGCATAAAATGTGCAAATCCTCGGGGGGCTGTTTTTCTACCTCATCCATATAAGAATCTCAGTCTGATTCAGAAAATTTTCTACACAAAAAAAAAAAAAAAAACTGAAAAGATTATGCACATACGAGTACGCAACAATGTAATAGGCGTTTTTATATAATCATAAGAGAATATTATTCATATATGAAAAGGAGTACACATCATCTTCGTCCTCATCATGTTATAATTGTTTATTATTTTTTATTATGTAAATTCAAAAGAATCATCAGAAAAATCTATATACATACTACACATTACTTGTACTTGTATTATATACTGCTACTGGTTTGTATGCGCGTTCATTAAATGACGACGGCAGCAAGCATAATTTTCACATCTCATCAAAACTTGACTTTGACTTATTTGTTGTTTGACAATTTTTTTTTTTCGTGTTTTGTATTTTACACTGAATAACTACAAATCTACAACTCATCAAACATGAAAACAACTCATCATTGAAAATGAAAACGCGATGGTATGAAAAAAAGGAGGTTTTTAATTTTTAATTTTTTTTTTTTTTTTGTTATATTCAGTCGTCATATCGTCATTTTACATAATAAAGTCAGTTTTAAATCCATTTAAGCCTTCGATTATAATGCTCTACATATGAGTAGTACGTATACATATATACAAAACTCGTGTTTGATTAAATTTTTACAATATTATTACGAGGACATACTCGTATACGCATGCATGTAATGAATGCTCTAGAAAACCGAAAAACTCAGTTGGAAATCGAATAGGCCCTCCTATCGGGACACCTCAGCACGCGCTAAAATTTTGCCTACAATCATCTCAAGAAATAATATCATGACAAAAGGATAACAAACAACTACAATAACAACTAAACTACTACTGCTGCTAGTAACTGCACATAAATATGAAAATTTTAGAAAAAAAAAATGTGATATTAACGGATATATAGTATTTGGTTTTTTTTCTCTTGTTTTTGTTTTACATTTGATAATATTCCATCAACTATTTAACGCTCAATTTAATGCTTACTTAATATTTCAATGTTTTTCGTAAATCAAATATTATAATTTTTTATTTTTTTTTAAAATCGTGCTGTGAAATTTTATTTTAAGAGCAATAGCAACTCAATTTGAAAAAAGAAAAAAAAAAAAGAAAGAAGTACTCTCTTTTCTTTACGCATATCCTGTTTACTTCCGTTCGCATGATGATATTTTATTTGATCTAGAAAATTTGTTGTATTTATTTAATTTCATTTTAATTTGGTGCGATAATTAAAATGAAAGTTAACGGATTTTTATGTTGTTTGTAAGTTATACGATTATACCAGCAAAGTCTAAAGACAATGAATAACATCAGGGAATATAAGTATAGTACAGGTAATTTAAGCGCAGCATTATGACATTAGGATATGAAACATGGAAGAAAATACTAATTGACGGTTCTTCAGTTACTAAAAATTTTCTTGTAGAACCAAAGAGGAAATTTACTATAGTTCAGAACTAAGAAAGTTTGTTTGAAAAGAGTCAGTTACCGCACCAGGAAACACAAATAGAGGGTATAAATACTAACCTGTATCCTATATAGTGGAGATCTCCACAGATGATCAGTAATTCAGTGCCTCTCCTAATCTCATTCAGTCTATATTATATGAGTTTTAGGTTTTAGTAAGAAAGAATAGAAACGATGGAGTAAAATTTATCAATTAATTGACCTAAGAATCTGAGAGTGATGCATGTGTGTAGACACTTAACTTATATATGTGTAAAAGGACCAAATCTTCCATAATGAAAAATTAAGAAAATTTAAATTCCGCGTCTGTGCAGGTTATGAGTTCCATTCAAATTGAACTCATAAATTCTCTTGGAATTTTTATTCCTTTTTTCAGAAAAAAAAATCATAACTTCAACTCATATAGCCGTATAAAACTCAGATCTTAAATGTAAATAACTGCTGCGCTTTCTGTTTTCTGTTTTCATAACTTATTTGATCAAGCGTATATGTATATGTACATTATATGCACATCACGCAGACATACTATATAATATTTAATTTGATATTTATTTTTTATTCCTTTGTAATATTTCCAAATATTTAATGTGCTACTCTTTTTACTTTTCCATTCACACTATCAAATTTATTCTTTAATAATTTTTTGTCTTTTATTCATAATTCTTAAACATGCACATATTCGTATAATATAGATTTGTATATATATATATATACATGACTACATAGGCATCCTTACAAAGTAAATTTCGATAAATTTCTATCTTTGGCGTACTCGTACAGTTAGTACGATTTTTTATACACTTTGGAAAACAAAAATTATAAGACGCCATTTGACAGATGACCAAGTTGCACGCTAGTCAATAATTTTTTGTTTTTTTTTTTGTTTCATTTGGCATAAAAATGTATACAAAATAAAAATGATCATCATTCAGTTTTTCTCAATTCGTTTTTCTTTCATTTTTTGTTTTGTTTTTTTTTTTTATGGTTTGTGCTTTGCCTTCATGTTAATTCTAAATATAATCGCATAGGTATAGGCACATATATTTAGGTACATAAAAAGGATATTGAATTATTGAAACATTGAATGTATTTTATCAATTTGTCTTTTTTATTATTCAAAAAATGTTGGGAGCAAATTGAAGTTGGATTCGATATTTTTTCGTTTATCCTTCAAACAAATACAGAAATAAATATATACAATTGTATGTGTATATACATTAAAATTAATTTTTTTTTTTATATTTTTTGTACATTATATGCTGTTTATAAATACAAGAAATATAAACATAAAATGAGAAAAATATTTAACTTATATTTTTGTTTTGAATTTAGTTCCTGCATGTAAATTCATTATTTGCAACAACAAGGATTTGATTATGAATGGAATTTTTTAAGAGGAAAAGATAAAAGAAAAATTTGAAAAAGCAAAAGAATGAAAATAATTATTTGGATATGTTAGTCGAGTTTGGTTGGTTCACAGTTGACCATTTTCAAGATGACTTTTTAATGAAAAATGTCCAAATGACATCGAACATAATCCACTGTATAATTTACGGAAACAGTTACTCGTATATGTATGTAATATGTATGTTCATTTATATTAAGAAAAACTATAATAAAAATAAATTTTTACATTTCAGAAAAGCGAAACATATAAAAATGAAAACTGAAAATATGCGTATTACGTTTGTATGTAAATCCACTAGCATGAGGATATTTACAGAAAATTACTATATACGATATGAGTATGTATTCGGTACGAGAGAGTCACATAAGTATATGCATCATACAGAATTTTATCTGTAAATGGAACTGCATAACTGCATATAGTCTTCTGGAAGATGAATGAAGAAAATCCACATAAAATAAATAAAATAGACATATTATACACAAAAAATATGAATAAAAAAAAATCTTATAAAAACAAAACTAACAAAACTACAACAACAAAAATAGACTAAAAGAAAAGACAAAAATTTAACAAAAAAAAAAAAAAAATCAAACAAAATAAAAAAATGATAAAAAAAAATGTAAAGATGTTCTCGTAATGTTTGTTATTGATGAGATATGGTTGAAGGCGCCATTGGGGGGCTGGGTCTTAGTCGCACCACAAAATTATTAAAATGTGACAGCTGAACGATTATGAATAATCATTTTAGGCTCATGTTTATTGATTTATGTAATTTGCTCTGTAGCATGGTAAATGGTGAATATAATTTTTTATTTTTATTTTTTATGATTCATATAGTTTTTTCTCTTTTTTTTGGCTTAGTTATTGTTTTATTTTTTTTTTTTTTAGAAAAAACATTTATTTTTCTTGTTGTCCAATAAGAATAAGAATAAAAAGTTTTTTTTTTCCTTGTATTCTGATTTAATAAGAAAATACCTATGTGTAGAACCTATATAATACAAAATAAGACGACATCGAACTTGAAGGTCTGGCCTTTTCTTAATACACTCTGCTTTTTTTTGTACACAGAGACAGAGTCTGTTCGTTTATATGTAATGTAATTATGATGAAATCAAGAAAAAACAAAAGAAAAAGATTAAGTAAATTAATTACATTTCGCTTTAAATTCAGTTTTAATTCAATTTATCTCATACACAATTATTTAGATCTCGATTTAATCACCTACATATATCTACGATTTAAATATACTATGCATATTTCTATATATATTAATGCTGTGTCTGTGTGTATGTCTATACATATATAAAAGTATAGGTATGTGAACTGCATTAAGTTAAACAAATGATCCAAACAGTTTTAATGATTAATTTGTATCCTATGATGTGTACAAGATGCAATAAACAATTTATATTCAATAGTCAAATATATACGAAGACTAGTATATGTAAATATATAAATAAATATGCAAGTACCAATGGATATGGATATAAGTATAACGTTCGCGATATGTATGGTAGGTGGTAGAAGTGATATAGAGAGCATAGAGTAGAGATGTGTTTAGAATAAAATTAAAAAGGACATCGATTATAATACACAGACATAATTTCTGATTCTTATACGAGTATTTTATTGTAAAATATTTAATTTAGTTTTAGATTATTCGTATTCGTATTTGTATATCTTACAAAGTATTTATGTGTATATATAGATGTCAGTATTGATCTGTTACTTGATATATAATACATATATATTCCCACAAACAATTATTTGGCATTGTTTCACTTGTTATACTATATACTCTGCGATATTCCTGAGAAATGATCATGTCTATATTACATCGGATTTAAGAGTATTTTTTTCGATTTACTATTCAATTTCTACAGTTGGATGTGATTAAAACAAAGCGTCTACATCTACATACATATATGACGATATGTATAGTATGTGGTAGTATGTATCTATACACGGAATGACTTAGCGAAAAAATTTTTTTATTTCTGTTTTTTTGTTTTGTTTTGTTTTACGTTCACTTTTGTTTTGTTTAGGAATTTTTTTTTGTTTTTTTTTTATGATTTTTGTTTTAGACAAAATAAATTACTTTTCGACACCCGTCAATATTTCAATTTTCGATTCGATCGAAATTCGATTGATTCGTATAAAATGCATTTTACACGAAGGTGTCTGCTATTTGTCATGTTTCGTTATTATTTTAGATCGTATTATGTGTATATACGAGTACAGTGATGTATAGTAGTAGTGTAAGTAAAGAAAGGTAAATGCAGTGTTATACTAAAGTGTATCACGATCTCATATATATACAGTGCCTATACCTTTCTGTTTTTTTATAAACATAAATTTGTTTTATAGAATGTTACACTCGTGTCGTGATTAAACACTGACAGATATTAAAATTGTTAACATGATTATTGTTTATATATATAGAGAAACAAAAGAGGAAAGAAAAAAAAAAAACAAATTGAAAAAAAAAACTGATAAAGAATAAGATAAAATGTGTGATTCTGTATATATGTAATCTGTAACACGAAAAACATCTTCATGTATAGATTGTACAATATGTGAACATGATTGTTTTATTATAGCGTAAATATTTGTGCATGTTTACACACGGTAAAACGATTTGTTTGTCTATTGTTTTTTGGAAGGATTGTAAACTGCGTATATAGTATGGAAAATTTGTAAAAAAATAACAAGAAAATGAACATAGTAATTGTTTTACTTGCATGCAAACAGAAAATAATGTATACACGTTGTTCATGAATGCCATATATCCAGTATTCAATTTTAATTCAAATTTTATTTTATTTTTTCCACAATTTAACGACAAAATTTATAAACACATTATCAGGTGTCATTCTATTGATTGCCAATCCCGAATTTTATTCAAAAAATATTTCTTTGTCCTTACCATGCGAACCCGTCTATAAAAAATGTCTCCTAACAGAATAAAAACTTTTCAGTGCAATTAATTAAAATATAAAAAGAATAATAAACAAAATTCCTTAATTATGGATGTATACATACATACTTATACTATAATATTAGTAAAAATCTTCTTTTCAAAAATATTTCAAAATATTTTGTATATACATATATTTATTAAATTTCCATCATATTGTATAACTGCGTTACCTGTTACGTATGTATGTTTATGATGGAAGTCATAAAAAAAGGTTTGCAATTATTTTATAGTGAGGTTGAGGTAATATACATACATCACATCTTATTTATACAATTTTTCAATTTTATATAACACCAATAAAAAAATTGCACAATATCTTCAATAACAAGTTAGGTATATAGTATACCTTCAGGACTTTTTTACCTATTTTTTTTGTATTTTTATTTTTATTTTTTGATACATTTGAAAGTTAATTAAAAATGAATTTGATTGAATTGTCAAATTTTATTGCCTTTAAGCATAATTGTATTTATATGACTGGATATAAATGTGCGTAAATAAATATAAACAAATAAATGAATACAATTTTAAACAAATAGAATGATACACATGCATATACATATGTATACGTATATATAAATATTATACCTTCATATATGATGTGGTATATAACTATAAAGCAATAAATCATATGTAATAAAACTTTCAGGATACTTATTTTAAATGAAAATTTTATTTATATTGTATCCTTCATATCATTCTATAAATATTTTTAAATAATACTAATAATAAGTGCAATATAACACATTCAAAAAAGAAACAGAAAAAAAAAATACGAAACAAGGATTTGACTTTTTAATTTCAAATGTGAGCATATACATATATATACCCATAAACCAACTAAGCAATAAATATAGTCAAGTATAGTGCATATGTGTAACTAAGTAACATATTATAATTTGATATATGAGGATCATAATATGTATATAGATATGTGAAAGCAAAAAGAGAACAATTTTTATAATTTTAAAACTTACATACACACACATATTTTCGCCTTGTGAATAAAAAACAAAACAAAAAAAAAAATTATGAATTTAAAATTTGTTAAAATTTAAAATAAAAATGAATGAATTACAGAAAGGATGAAGGTCAGTGTATCATAAAAATTTTTATGTGTATATATCATTCATATACAATACAATGTATATAAATGTTCATATTAGGAACAGTTTAAGAACAGTAGGAGACATCGATTTTAACGAATTATTCAATTCAAATTAGAGTAAATTTATATAATATATAGACTATACGAGTATATCCTATTAGGATTGTATATTGTAGGAGTGAGGTTTTTATGTGAAATTTTTTTCCTTTAGGTTTTTTTTAGATTTATATTTTTATTTTGTCTTTTTCTATCGAAAGTGCATATTATTATGTCCTATTTCATTATGTAGCACATATAGCTATGGAGACCTTATAGAGATGAATTGCAAAACAATTCAATTTTAGAAAAAAAAATACATTTTTTTTGTTTTTCTTCTCTATGTGACTTTTAAAGAAGTCACACAGAGAAGTCATATCTTTTCTGGTTTACCGATTGTTTGTTGATTTGTGTGTTAGTTTTTTTTTCTTTCGCCATATTGTCCATATTTAAAAAAATATTTTTATTTGTGAAAAACAAATGTAAAATATCCTTTTAATATGCTCTAAAGATGAATTCAAGAGTATACAGAAAGAAAGACAAAGTATAAATGACTAATTCAAAGAATTGAATGCATGTCCAAAAGACAAGTACGCATATCTGTAAGCATACATATAAAGGTACCAGAAACGAAATACTTATATATGTACATTCGGATATATGTAAGTACATATGTATATATACATTGATATGAATATCCTTTTACGGTTCGACAAAAGTTCAATTTGAAAGGAATCTAATAAATAAAAATTTTGATTGTAATTGTGTTATTTTTATCTTCGGTTAAATTGAATGTAATTGAGGTGTCACAGGAATATTAAAACCAATAGTCCTCTTATAACTATAGGTGGAATATATACAATACATACACATCATGGTGTGGTGGTGTTATATTTAATTCTTATATCCATATCTTATAAGCGTTATGTAGTATCCAGTTGTAGTGTTTTATGAAGTGATTTTGAATATTTTTTTTTTTCACTTTTCTAGTTTATGTGTTTTTTTTTTTTTGGTCGAAATTTTATCATTCTGCAGATCAATCCTGCTGATTTTTACCTTAATAAAGAAAAAATCCACAATAATCTACGGGTGGTCAATATAACAAGATGTTCTTGTGATACTTTTTAAAACGTTTGCATTTTTTTTTGTTTTCAAAGTTTTTTTCCTTTTTTTATTTTTATTTTTTTATAGTTTATAATATAGCACGAGCCTTTTTTGTTTTGTTTTGTAAGTATTATATGGGTATACATATATATATAGTTAAATGCATATAGGACATATACATACTTTTATAAGTTTGTGATAATTAATGATTTCCTGATTTTAGATTATTTCACAGTACAAATGTTTCTCTTCCAGAGAAATGCAAGAAAAAAAAAATTCTACAATCGACGACACAAGCTAAAATGTGTTAGAAGAATTCATATTATAGAGGTAAAGAGAAAAGGAAAAAAAATTTATAATTTGAATAATAATCTAAAAAGACTATCTATAGGTATGCCATTTGACGTTATTCGATAAAGAAATGAACCAGAATTCATTAATTTTGTATATGTATTTCGCAATATGTACTTAGATTGTATATACCTATATATAGTTAGAGCTTACATTACCAATAATTTTGTGATATCCGTTCATTATATATCCTTTTAATTAGTAACTAAAAGCATCCAATAATGCAATTTTCTCGCCCCAAATTTTTTATACATCGCATCACTCCACTCCATCCATTCGAATATAATGTAGAGTAGACGATATTATAGATGATGTGTAAAAGCATGTGTACATGCACATGTCTAGATGATGTGTGTAATGTAATGTGTGTTTATATATAAGCATTCCTTTGTATAAAGTTGCCATTTTCGTTGTCACCATCATTATTATCATCATCATCATCATCGCATCATTGTCGTCGTCAACAAAAATTGCTTACATATATAAACTTCATTTTGCACTCAATATCGAAAGACCACCCCTGGCTAATGGTGTCACTGGGTGTCTTCTCCATATTATATGGACTGCGATGTAGTGTACTTTATATAATCTATACACTTTATTACACATGTTTTATTTAAATAAACTAACATGCATATAAGCACATTTTCTATACACAATAATTTTTTTTTTCTATATATTACATGATCTACTCATCTACATGACATTATTATAATGTTATGTATGCATACATGCATGCACATGATACAAACATTGGTATTTATCTGTATGATGATGACTAAAAATAAGATTAGAGCGCAGACTAAACAAAAGATACAAAAACTTTGAAAATAAAAAGTGTAAACTAAAATTATATTAAAAAGGAACAAATATCTAATTTTTTTGTCAGAGTATGGTGCGAATGTTTTTTGTTTTTTTTCATTTTTATTTTACATACTTGCAGAGAAAATCCGTTTTATTGGATCTTAATTAAAAGCGAAAGGACAATAAAAACCAACAAACAAAATAAAAAAAAAGAAGAGAGATTGAAATTAATTTTACAAAAAATATTAAAAAGAAAAGTGACGCAAAATATATGCACATAGCGTTTGTTTAACTTAAAGGATGTTCAAGTGAAAAATTTTTTAATTGACAAAAAAAAAAAAAAAGAAGAAAAACAAAGTAAATAGTAAACACATAATACAAATGAGTAATAAATACCATAACACGAAAAATGTGAAAAGAAGTTTTTTAAATCTTTGACATTTTAATAAAATTAAAAATCTGTATTATACGAACATATACGAGTATTTGATTGTACGATTGTATACCTATACCTACATTATATAGAGGACAAAAAAAAATGAAAAACATAAAATAACAAAATGCTTCACAGGAGATCATTTTAATCCGATAAAATTAAAAATAAATTTTATGCTAAAAAGGTGTATGGATACTCATTATAAATACATTGTATATGTATTGTGTATATAAATGAAATGTATCGATAAGGGTGAATTTTGAGGATATTATTTATTCGATATTTACAAATGAGATTTATTAATGTTTTTTCTTTTTTATTTTTATTTTAAATTTATGAGGTATATATTTCGAATCCTCATTTAATGATCAAATATACAAAATGAATTAATAAAAGGATATATAAACGGGAACATATAATCACTATTTTGTTTAGATAATTTTTTAATAAGTTTATTTGTTGAAAGGATTATCATTATTTAATGAAATATTTTTTAATTTTTTCTTGTCGTACTCCGAGTTAATTCAAAGCCTCAATTGGAGATGTCTGATTCAGTGTCTTCATAGATTTCTTAGCTTTGAAATAATGATAAGCTTTTAATTTGTTTATTTTGAAAGTAAATTAGAAAATATACCTATAGATAGTGAACTTTTGATAGTTTTAAAAAATTATAAAATTGAAAAAAAAAAATGAAAATATAGACGACAATACACCATTATAGATAAAAATATTGAAGTATTATAATTAAATTGCCTCATAAATTATATAAAAATAAATCGTCAACATTTAAAGGAAAAAAATTGTGTGTGTGTTGTGTCCAAACAATAATATTATTTCCACTGATTGAAGTCAATGTGCTGTTTATTAATTTTTTTATTTTAAAACAAAAAAAAATTAGCAAAACGATAACCTTGACAAAAAAATCATACGAACAGATAGATACCATATTCTTCCTTTCAAAAAACAAGGAATCAGTATATAGTATTAATTTTTATATATTTTTTGCATGCATAAAAATTATATACTCGTATACATATATGTACGTATATGTATATAACGCAGCGCTATAAATTATGACCAATTTGCATAAATTAATTAAAAATTAGACATTAAAATAAATAATAATAAAGTTGAATAGATAAATTGAGCAAAAATACAAAATGAATTAAATAATGAATTCGAAATTTTTTGATAAATTTATAGTATATGTATTATATGTGGACAAGTGATAGAGTTTTCTGTGTTCTCTGCGTATATGTAGATGTTGCTGAAAAAATTTGAGTAAAAAAATTCAAAATGGAAAAAAAAAAATGAATAAATAAATAACGAATATAAATTTTTATTCTTATATTCCAATTAAAATGAACTGGAAAAAAAAATTAAAAATAAACAAGAGTTCATTTATTTTCTGAAGGTACGGAAATTATACTTAAAAAGAAAAGAAACCCATGAAAAAAATATTCATGTATACATCGAGTGTATATGTACTCGTATATGTTTGACATAATAAATCTGAATTTAATATATCATTTAAACCTACACACAGAATCATAATTATAACTGATTATATATGGTAACGATGGTTATAACAATAATCTTATTTATACTGTAGGTGTGTATAGGTTTGTACATATACATATTTAACCAATTTTTTATTGTTTTTGTTTCAAATTTAGAATAAAAAAATTATTAAAATTAAGTCATAACAAATATGAAAGTCATAAATTAAAAAATAATAAAACAAAATGGACTAAAATCGTTGTAAAAAAAAAACAACTTAAAAAACGAAGGAAATCAAAGACCAACATATAGGCATAATGTATAGGATATGATAGACACACATACTTATATAGAGGGGAATGTAAATACATATGGACGTATAATTATGTGTCTGTATAAGTAATGTAAATACAGTGAACCCTCAATATAACGATTTCCTCGATTTAACAAATTTTTCCAAATTCCCTAGAACTGCTCGTAAGAGTTAAGATTCATATTCGAGATATCTGTTATCTTAAGCACCACATATCTCCGAAGTTACTTAACCGATTTCAATGAAATTTGAAACATATAGATTCTTTGATAGGAATTATGGTGTTTGAATGGAGCACATTTTTTAAAAATGTCCTTGTTTCCTTTTTACAGGGTGTCAAAATTGTCAAAATTGCGATTTTTCGGCTTCCAAATTCACATCTTACAGCAAACACTGATTGACCATTTTTTTTTTTTTTTGAAATTTTGAATATAGGTAGCCTGAAGGATATTGCGATACTTAAATGGAGCACATTTTTGATTTTAGGTCCTGAAATTTAGTTATAGTTCTTAAAAAAGGAGAGGATTTTCTTTTCGAAAAATCGTTCAACTTTAACATCCATTTTCATACATTAAATCTTCATTTATCTATATGATTTTGGTATCAAAATAAAATTTGGACTTTTCTGAAATGTTTACAAAAAAAAAGTATAAAAATCATTGTTATATTTCCATTTTTATTAATAAAATAAAATTATGTTTTTTGTCATCAAAATATTCAAAAATCCATTTTTATTAGCGCACCTAAAAGTTATGCAAAAGCATTTTTTAAAATTTTTGTATGTAAAATTGTTGTTGTTGTTTTCGAAATTTTTCAAAGTCGAATCCTACTCTTACACATTAATAAAATACATATTTTTTTCTTTTACAAAATTACTATGTATATAATTATGTACAAATAACAATGTAACAACAAATCATATAAAATTGAAAATTGTGATGTAGAATACTATAAAAAAATTTAAAAAGAAAAATTCTATATACTCGTGTACATATTTAAAAAATATTCCATATTATTTATAACAGCAATAATATGTGATGCACATCTATATATATATAGATATCAGTATTATATATTCATGTATATTATAATCTTTTAAAGATCATGTCATATATGTGATGATTTACATGAACCGGATAACTTGGACACTTTTATAATGTGTTTTGTTCGTTTATATATGTACTTGAATGAATAATCTACAAATATATACATAGTTCTAACATATGATTATATTTTATATACCATAATATAATACATAATATTGAAAATTATAAATTCATATATGCATAAAAAATTGAATTTTTCTTGTTTTATGATAGGTGTGTTATAATGTAAAAACAAATAAAAAAATGAAATAAAAACATACAGAAAAAAAAAATTAATAAGAAACATTGAATATAAAACATTTTTGTATAAATTATAATATGTGGCTATGGATTTACATAAATGTACATGCTTGCATATTGACAGTGTTGTTATACCTTTACATACAGAATTCATTCACAAAAAATTTGAAAATCTAAAAAAAGGAAAATGTATAAGGAAAGCCACTATTACCTATTACTAAATTTTGTTCAATTGCGATATATATATGTATGTATATTTATGTATGTACGTATTTACATATAATGTATATGTGTGTGTTTGTGTGAAATAAAGGTGTGTATTGTTTCTATGTCATTTCACAAAACTTACGACAATTAAAAAAATTTTATTTTTTATTTTCTTGTATTTTAAATAAAAGATGATAAAGATAAGAATGATGAAGATAATTATGATGATTATACCTATATATATGATTATTATGATGATACTAATCTTCGTTATTATAAGATAATATTTAATTATTTTATAACGATCAAATATACATATACTTAATATTTTTAAAATTTTGAATCGATTCAAAAGTAAAATAATCCGTTTTTTATAATCGTAAAAGAAAAATTTACACATGCATATATCTAGGCAGGCACACTTATATTTTGATAGAATGTCATTATTTTAATGTTATTATATCATGATATCGAATTAAAGATATTGTATATTTGTATATTTTTATTTGTATTTAGGCAAAGTACGAGTATTAGTATATATATAGTGTCTTTGATTTAGGACAATAAAAGTAGATATATAGAAAAAATAATCATAAAAACATTTATATTTTATTTCAATGTAAAATATACGAGCATGTATAATATGTTTGTGTTTGCACATTATGTAACATGAAAAATAAATATTATGTTATTAAATTATGATCATTAAGTTATTAAAGTTATTAAATTATGATCATCAGTAGTGAATTTCCCGATTAAGCGCTCCTATGGGCATCACATCACTTGAAATTTCGAAATGAACATTCAAAAATGAGCACACATGATGAATGTGAAATGTGGTGAAATACTACTCGATTTTCCGTATTTGTCATGTACTACAATATTTGCTTCGCATTCATTACTAAGAGAGAAAATCAAATTTTTCTGAAGAATGAAAATATGAAGACCTTTGGAAGACTTTCACTGAACTGATACAGTTTAGTGGCTAGAGGAGCAAGTATAAAATGTTGTTAGTTGATGTTTCGTGTTTGTCACGCACAATATTCCCATTCTACTCAGAGAGAAAATCAACTTTCCATCCTTCTTTAAATACATTTATAGTAATTTACCACTATTTAATGTTTTCATTGCAGGAAAATAAACAGTCTCATACATTTTTTGATCGACAGATTTTTTTAAATTGAAATTTTGTATGCGTTCTATCAAATTTATAAATTTTCTGGTAACTTTTCTTTTACACACTAACATTGTAAAAAATTCGCTTTGGAATTAAAATTATTTTTTTTTTTAAATCATGAAGTTATGTGAAAGAATTGAATTGAAATCCTCTTTCTTATGAAAAAATTTTAAATTATTATTGAAAGTTGTGTGTATATGCAACATTTTAGCGGAATTTATTCATCTGATCTGATCTGATCTGCTAATTATGATCACAGAATATGGCTCCATCATATTATCACATAAATTTCAGAAAATTGGAAAGACATTTTTTTTCGAATTTCAAATTAATGAAATGCGATAACGATTATTATTGGAATAATAAACGATGAAAAATTTGTATTAATAAAAACAAATTGTGACATATAGAATGAGTTTAGCGTTGATTACACGATTATTTGTACATCGACATGGTTCTTTTGAAAATTAATTTCAATCAAATTTGCATATTTCTGCACCATATCATATTTATTTTAAATGAAAAAAATTTAATTAAAATTTCTGTTCGAATACTGAAATTGACAAAAACGAAAATCGCGCAAATTTTTACACCTTATACATGCCATGACAGCATATATATTATAGACTTGAATGCGAGCAAAGATTATATAGAAGAATAATTATAATTATTCTTCTATAGTCTTTGATGCGAGCAATATAGTAAATTCGATAAATTATGAACAGCCAAAACTGTAATCGTTTTGTTTATGTAATCATGTACATTTTGCATAGTTTAACATTTTTTAATTAACTTAATTAAAAAAAATTTTTTCTTTTGAAAATTAGGTATGTGTGTAAATTGTCAATCATAATCGTATTCTTCCCAAAAATTTTTAAAGGTATATACTTAGCATCCTTAAGATGAATTTGCGCTAATAAAGACATGTATGCCAAGTTAAAGAGGACATTCCAAAGTGTCATTATCGGAAGGTTTCGTTTCAAAAGCTGGCAGTCTCAATTAGAAAGTTACCCCATTTTTTGTATAAAGGAAAGCGTTCTATATACATATATCGTTATATTTCTATTATCGATAATACATTTCGTCGATAAATTGTAGAAAATATGTACATAGATCAGTTTTCGATGAATAAAATTTGTCTATAAACATTTATATGAAATCTCATATGAAATATCACTGTCTGCGATCATTTGAATATACAGGATCATCTCTCTCTCTCTCTTTCTCTCTCTGTTTGTTTGTATATAGTTAATGCTGAAAAATTGATTTTATTTTTAAGTTTCTTGTACACATGTACTTATACATTTCTGATATTAAATAAAAAGTAAATCAGAAAAGGAATCAAAATATGTAAATGTTTTTACATATCTATAAGTACATACACACACATAGTTAAGCTTCAAGTAAGTGTAATAGCTATATAATATTTTATTGAATTTAATTCTTCAATCCACATGATCATAATCATGATCAATTTTTAAGAAGCTCATGTATATAAGTACATTTAACGCTTTTACAATTATTCTTGTTTTGATATGCGTGTGGTGGTGTGTACGTGTTTTTTTTTTCAATTTAACATTTAACATTTTAAATATACATACATAGTTTATTTTTCTGTTTTAGATTTTGATTTAAGCAAATTTTTGTTCATATATCGAAATTACAAGAGCGTACATTACTTTACTGTACGTAAGTACGTACCATATTTATATAAGGATGGAGATGGATGTACCATGTAGATAAATAAGTACGTATATTTTTGTGAATGAGAAATTATATGAGGATGTATTATTACATGAATGTATACCAATATTTATGTAAGTATCAAAGTATATTTAAATATAGAAGCAATAATAAGCATAAATGTTGCATTGAGTTGAGGCGCGCAGAGTATACTGACAGTTTAAGAACATTCCTGTGGTGCATGTTTACACTGGACAACTGCTGTGATCCGAGCGAGATGGTGAATTTATTTATTTATTTATTTATATATTCATCTATATCTATCTATCTATATATATTTATACAAAAATTATATGGTAAATATATTTTATATAAATATTTTTTTTTATTGTTTCAATTTTTTATTTCATTTTTAATTTTTCTAAATACATACTAATACTTATTACAAAAAAAAAATTGTACATTTATGCTACACCACAGTAACATATACTCATCATGTATATACATATTCGTATATGTTATGTGAATAAAACAGAGTATACTACCTCTACTTACCAGTACTCGTATATGTGCGTACGTTTCTTATTTTAATATAAATTTTCTGCTATTTTTAGAGAAAGAAATCAAAATTTAAAATTTTTCTGTTTCATATTATATTGATATTATTTTATATTTTTGTTTTTTTCATTTTTCACTCAATAAAATATTCCCAGCAATAAAAAATAATTAAATTAACAATAAAAAGAAGAAGAACAAGACGAAGAAAAAAAGTGTACATATAAAAAATTTCAAAATAATACATGTCCGCTCATCTTTGGGCGCATATTACATATATACATAGTACATATATATAGTCCTCAATTAAGATTTCTTTCTTGTTGCAAAGGAGTACACATACACATGTATATGGATATTTATTGGAGAAAACAAAAAATTATATAAAAATGTACAAAGGAACATTAAATCGTTATATTTTTTTATGCGGGAAACGAATAAAAAAGAATATTAAATTAAATTAAAAAAAAAAAAAACTTAAAATCTTATTTTTGCAGGATAAATAAATTTACAAAATTTTTTAAATCATTAACATATTATATACTCATACACATATTATGTATGTATATACTCATATAAGTACGTTGTTGTACATATCAAAATATATATATAGGATGAGAACGATGCGAATATTACATTCTTTCAGATATATAGTTATGTATATATATAAATATTGTTCGCATATGTTTAGTTATTTTTTGTTTTTGCATTTTGTAAACACGATATGTTGGTGTACAGTGATGAAAAAGAAAAATTTATCACTAAAAAATATATTATATCTATGTATGTATGTATATATATATGGATGAATGAATAAATAAAATCCTTCTATATTTTATTAATTTGAATTTCTTTTGGTTCCTTTTTTGAACAAAAACTAAAAATATTATTTTTTTTTTATCAAATTTTTGAACATGTACCAAAAAATTGAAATTCATTTTTGAATTGAAATATATTGCAACATCTTCTTTCATATTCTATATATGCACTACATCAAAACAAAAAAAAAAAAATAAGAAAAATAAACAACCAAAAGTCATAATGAAATTTACACAAAATGAATGAGATTTTCGTATTGATATATATATATATATAGAAATACAAATGGATCTACAACTACAAACATGCTTAGCTTACATATATAAAAGCACCTATATGGATATAAATGTACATGTATGTATATTCGAAATGAAAAAATTGAAAAAAAAAATTATATATATTTATAGCGATCATTTATGTAACTAATATCGGTCATAATTCATTTGAAGGCGCGCTACTAAATTATTTTTCCATTTTATTGGAAGATTTAGGATATGTTCGTTCAGGTCCACTATGTCTATGTTCATAGTATTCATTTTTTCATTTTTATAAACATACATATAAGCTATACAAGTATATATGTATAAGAAGCCTATTTGAATATATTTGTATATATACATATGTATAATATGGTTGTACGTATGTAAGATATTTCTAGGCTTTTTGTATTCATATACGGGAATATATACTTAGATAAAATGTACAACTGTCTGTATGTAACATATACATACATATATTTTCCTGTTTTTCTGTATGTTTTACGTTTTACTTTTTTGTTTGTTTGTGTAATAAAAAATTAATGTGATGATCATTATTCAAACTAAATTATGTTCATATTTATGTAAATAATATATATATATGTACACTTAATGTACATATGTAGGTGAATTTCGAATTAAGTGTACTACTATCAAACATATGAGTAAACAAATAACCGCACAGATAAAAATAAAAAACAAAAAAAAAAAAAACAAAATACAATTTTTCTCTCTATACTTATACAAAGTTTTCAATTTATTTTTATTTATTTATTTGTTTTTTTCTTCGATTTTTTTATAAATTCGACTATTTCCTCCTAGATTTTAGAAGAAGTTGGACTATAAAGGAACTTGTTTGTTAAACAAATTATTAAACATTTGAATTTATATTTATGGATTTACGAACAAGCATATAATGTACGTAAATAGATTCGGACATGTGTATACATAAATACATTTATATTTATATCTTTGTTGTACAATGGCATGCATCTGTAGACTCTCATAGACCATCTATCAGATATTATTAATTTATTAAAAAATGAAAAATTTCTTACATTGTAGTCGTATATAAAATAAATTAATAGCCATCTCCCATCCTACAGAAGGATGAGAAAAAGAAAAATTCTATACAAATTTATCATTAATTTTTTGGAGAATTACTAGGAATTAGGATAAGGGGACATTTTCAATTTCATTCCTGTACCATTTCTCTGTAATTATCATAATTGTATTTATAGCATTACTAGTAGTATTTCACGTCACACATACGATGTGTGTTCTTATTCTTCTTCTTTATAGGAATAGTTTATTTTTTCTCCGTGGTAGAATGCGAATAACAACATTTAGTACTTGCTCCGGTCTCTACTCTATATACATACATATTCTCTTGCAGTGGAGGTCATTGACTATAACAACAGTACGTATAGTATAAGAAGTGTACGCTATGCTAGTATCGCAGTATTATTTCACACATCATGATGTGTACTCATTATTGAATTTTCACTTTGAAACTTCGAGTGATGTCTAGGAGAGGAGAGCCTAATCGGGAAATCCACTACTACTCTGTATATAGTTTTGTGAACTTTTTCATTCGGCTAAACATACGATTAAAATATAAATACCTCCCAGTCTCAGTGGATTATCCTAATTTTTTGAGCCAATTTACCTGACTATTAAATTAGAATTAGGATTTGGTTGCGTGAATTAGGGAACTATATAAAATTTAAAAATATATTATATTTGTTTTTGAAAAGCAAACTTCTTCAAATTTAAATTAATGAAATAAATCTGCATTGCACATCAATAATTTCCTTACACAATTTTATTTTGATCACTGATTTTTTCATTTATGTAATGATGAAATTAAAAATCAAAGATTTTAGAATTTTTTCTTCCGTTACATTAATTATTTATATATGTACTCATAAATTTTCATATTGCAAGTATGATGTTCTTTTATCGCGATACACATTTATACATATAATCCAGTATGTGTATTGATCATGCTGTGGAATTTCGTTTTGCACATTATTGTATCCTCTATGCGATTGTAAAATGTTAAATGTAAGGAACATTTTTAATTTTGAATTCACCTTTTATACATACATTCATGTACTATCGTCTCATATAATATGTAATTAATTCCTGTAAAATGAATTTGAATAGATTCGCATGAATGTAAAAATGCGTATAGTCAACTGTTGCTGCTATGGTCTTTTCGTATATTATGCATAAGATATTCGAAATATGGAATTTTTCGTTTCTCTCCTATATTGTTGTAACTATATCACATATAATAGAATTTTTTCTTTCTTTTGTTATTGCTTATTACATAGTCTTGATCTTGAATTTTATTATTATTATTATTTTTTTGATTCTCTTTGAATAAAGTGTACCAGACGATCATTATCGATATAAGGATAAGAAAGAAAATAACAAAAAAAAAAAAAAAAAAACTGAAAAATACATATATACATATAAAATTTATTTTATGAAAACAGGGTGACAAAGATTTTTATGTGTAAGGACAATAGATTCACCCATTGTAATACACTCAAATATGCCCGTAAAAATGTATACATATGCACGACTCTATTATTTAGTATTCATATGAATCAGAAAAGAAAAAGACTGTAGGTATTCCAATATTCTAACCAGTAATTATTGTGATTAAATGAGACCCGCAGAAAAAGGCAATGAAAAGAAGGTGACGGTTTTTATTAAACATTTTTTTAAAATGTACATATGTACTTACTTGGAATATATATGTAATATTATATGAATGTATGTGGATGCTAAAACTAAAGTCAACTATTTAACAACGTTTAAAGTCAAAGAAAAAACACATCCGATTATTATTATTATTATTAAATTTTTGGTACATTCAAAAGAAATGTACAATCGAGCTACTACCAGTATACTACAGAATACTGTATATCCTTCGGGCTAAATTTTTTCATCAGATATTTTTCATGAATGTATATAGAATATAGAATAATATGAATATCGTAGTTTTGAAATTTCAACAAAATATCGTTGTATATTTTTGTACAGAATTTTGTACTAATTTTTTCTTTTTCTTATAATTTATTTTTTTTTTTTTAAAGAAAAGTCATAAGAAAAGGAAATCTGATATTACAGACCGGATATTGTACACAATTACATGACTGACTGACTGACTAACTAAATGAATGAATGATTTGACTGACTGACTGATTTGACTGATTTTGCATTTAATATGTAATACACAACATACATGTATATATAGACGAAAGGTAACGTACATTCTTCCCCTTTTAGACTTTACGACATTACGTTAACTGTGTATAGTCTGTACGATTATTATGACTAAGTAAATGATAAGAAAATATGTGAATTTCTCAACGTAATGTTACCTATATGTCACTGTATTAATACATACGTTTTTACATACGGTATGTTTTTTTTTGCAAAATATTACATTCCATTCAAATAAATATATAGACGAAATGGGCCATTTTATATATATTCAACAATTCTGTGTACCGATAAATATACGAATCCATACATTTATTTATAAGTATAAGTAAAAGCATACTCGCATATACCCTGTAATTAGTTTACCCTTAAATTGGAATTTAGTTATGTATTTCTTTTATTTCGATAAAAATGACTTAAAGAAATGACTAAAATTTAACAAAAATATATATAGGACGACTGAATAATATACAATACGGATGTCGTTAAAATCATCACATTCATGTACTGTATGGTACGGTATACCTATATATTACATGGCATTTTTGATTTTTAAAAAGCATATTTCACAAATAATTATTATTATTTTAACATTTACTTACTTGTACATTACGTATATGTATGTCTGTTTATTGTTCTTTTGTACGAAATACATATACTATTCCATAATCATTAGAGCGCATATACACAAAAAATGTACTAATATACTTAGCAATAAATGATATATAAATTATGGGATGGATGCATTTAAGAAAATGATTTTCTCACGATTTTTATTCATTCAAAACGTATATACATATACCATCGTAATAATGTATATGTGATAGGTATGTATAATTACGTTTACAACTGTATATGTATACTCGAATTATGCGTGAATGAATTAAATTGTATATGCGCATACTGTTGAGTTAATTTAAATGCTTCAGAATTGTACGCATTTTTTTTTTTGAACATATGAACATGAAAAGTGCAATTATTTGAAGGCGTTGAATTTGAAAAAATGAAATTATATCAAGAGTAAGAATATATTATTAGTATTACAAACAATTTTATACCTATATGTACATATAATGTATGTACATTATATGGATGTGCGTATATAATAAAATCACAAAATCATAAAATATCATAACAATCAAGACAAGCTGAGATATGAACAGCATCGTTATAAACGCGGTTAATAATTTTATTGATTTCCGTTATTTAAATGAATGAAACACATATATACGGGTGTTTTCAAAAATGCAAGCTTGTTTTTTCATATAGTGTTCATTTTAATCAACTTGCAAACGTCAAGTGTTCATTTATTCAAAATTATCGTCAACTTAAGTCCAGATTTGTAAGGTTCATGATCGTCTTTGCTTATCTTTAGTTTATACTTATTTCTTTTTAAATTAAATTTATCGCCAAAAAATATAAAAATTTTTCTCAAAAAAATATTTCAATTATTACAAACAATATTGTCATTTAAACAATGGACTGAGTAAAATAAAAGTACAATACACTCCACTTCCAATATTTCTTTTTAAAAACTGACAAAATGGTAACACGAAAATTTACGTCACAATTTGATTTATGTTCAAAGATCTAAGATTTCTTGACATTGCAAGCTATATATAATCTTGCGGGAAGGTATTTGACACTTGATTACAAATTGACGAAGTCAAGTATCTTGCATTTTTGAAAACACCCTTACGTACGTTAATTAATTCGAAAAATTTTTGAAATTCATCATGAAATGATACGACGATTAGGAGGATCAAAAGATCATGAAAAGTATCACAAACTTTTTCGACAAAAATTTAGTTTGTAGAAATATTTTTTTTGCAAAATTTTAAATTCCATATTTGAAATAATATATAATTCTTCTTGTTCTTACATTAACACGCTCATACGAATGTTTTCAAATTTTCACTTTTACATTTCAATATACGAGTAGATTTCCATTTCAAGAAAATTTCAATTTATTCGATTCAACTATCTTGCGGTGGTTAGGTTACACACGTTTTTTACATTATTTTTAGTTTGTATATACATTTTCATGAAAAATATAAAAAGAAAAAAATTAAATAAATTAATAATAATAAAATTTAATTAATTTTCTCTCATACATCTTGTATCCATCAAAACAAACATAAAAATTAATATAAACAAAGACAAAAAAAAATGTTTTTCGATGTGCACATAATCGTATATACAATAATTATACTATAACGTATGTTTATATGTATGGATATTTTCAGCTGTTATTTTCATTTAAACAAATTGTTTTCAATTGTTTTTCATAAAATACTATCCTCTTCTATATCTGCTGATCTGTGCATTTATGTATATAATATTTTGTACGAATTTATGTGTATGTATTAATTCTATATAGACACTGCAATGAATCCCACTGTATAATTTTAATAAACGTATATGCATATACGAATATTTTTTTTAAAAACAAATTTTCTATTTGTTTTTTTGTTTATTTTCTGTGCATATTTTTTTTTTCATGTTTAAAGGTCATTCATCAGTCACTGCGGGACATCTATATATACAAGACATATCATATACATACATGCATGCATTCATATCTGCATATAAGTATATACGAATACACCAAATAATATAACGTCATATAACGTGGAATAGTCATCGTCGTCTATTCATTTTTTATTTATTTTTTATACTAACTGAATTACTACTACTACATACGATTACGTGCTACATATACATACATAAACACGGATAGAGTAGAAACATGCAGAGGGAAATTTGTAATTCAATTTTTTGAAATTTTTTAAAAAGAAAAATTGAAACATTTGTTATTCGAGATATTAATTATTTCACGTATGGTATACATCGCGTATATTTATACATATTTACAATAGTATACAAAATGTATACGTATATAGTAGGTATTTGTGTGTGCGTATCTAAAATAAAAAAATTTCATTAAAAAGAAAAAAACAGAAGAAATTATTAAAACAGTAAACAGGTAAACAATGAAAAATTTATTCAAAAAAAATGAAAATAAAAATTTTGTAGAAAAATCATCGATGCACTAAATTTTCATGAGGAAATTTGTTGAAAGCGTAAAATAAGTAAGATGGACCTATGCCTATATAATGTAGGTACAGAAAGGAAATGGCAAATAAGATGTCTGGGTCTGATATGTATATATAGTGATGATCATTTCAACTTAGAAATATGAAGGAAGGATGTTCAATTGAAATAGATCAGAACAGCACTAGAACCATAAGCAATGCTATAAGTATCAAATATAGTGCTTTAACCTGTGCTACATATTTGGTACACTTTATACCCATACGAATACGAATACAAAACGTAATATATGCCAGTCACTCAGTCAGTATTTTACATCGCATAACAACGTATAATGTATATCATTTTACAAGGATAACGAATAATTTATTGAATTTATTGGCTTCTCTTTAAAATCGGATCATGAATTTGCAAATAAACAAAACAAATAAAATATAATAAATGAAAAAATAAAATAAAAAATTTTTGATATTTTCATTAATTCCATTTTGGCTAATCGGTTGAATTACGAAAAAAAATAGATATTATTTATTTTATTTGTTCTTCTTTTTTTTTTCCTCTTTGTCTTTATAATGGATTTATTTTTCATATATACGCATATATACATACATCCAATTAAAAAATAATTTATTACTCAATTTATTATTTTCTTCCTTGCGATGTATACGAGTGTATATGTAAGTATATACACCGCATATTATACATATTCTGATGTTTGTATTTCTCCTTAAACATCAGAAAAGAAAAAAAAATCTGGCAAAAATAAAATAAATTTTATATACGCGAGTAGTACATACGTCATGGAATTATACGCACACACAAAATCGTATATATACACACTGCACTACATTCTAAGCCATAAGCAAATTGAATTCTCTAATTCAGATTCAGAGTGGAGAATAATAAAAAAAAAATAAATAAATAAAAATAAAGCGATAATAGGGTGTACGCCTCTATCATTTTATAGACCCGTGGTAAATTGCTGTCATGAGTTACGCCACAGGGTGTACAAATAAACGAATACAGCAATTACAGCTAAAAAGAATCCACATGAAAAACAGTCAGAATTCTGAATTGTGTGCATATACAAGAGTATAAAACAAAAAACAAAATATAAAGCCTAAAAAATTAACAAAAAAAAAAAACAGAAAAAATATATAAGAAACGAGAATCCCAAAATAATCAAATGAACGATTCAGAGCATCTAAAGGGCATCTGTGTTGTTCTGGTATTTTGAAATACACACATTTGAGGTATATATGTATGTACGTAAGTGCCTTTATTATCTTACACATTCACATACCCTACAATTTGCATCATATAGATATATGTATTAGTACCTAAATATGAATTACAAATCAGGCATTTTTGATTCCTATTTATATAGGTTCATTTATATATGCACTCGCATTATGCAACTTTACGTAAGGTATATTTACGTGAAATTATTTAATCAAGAATCCTTAAAATCAATGTTATGCATTCATCATCGTGCCAAAGAATAAAAACATCATCAATCAACTAATTACCCAGAAACAAGGTAAAAGGGCGGTCAATAGGCGTGTCTGGTTACTTCAGAATCGTGCTAATTAATTAATCATGACCCAACAAAAACAAAAAGAACAAAAAAAAAAATAAAAAATAAAATATGTATTTAAAACAATTTGGTCTTATACCAATAACACAAAAACAACAACACACACAAAACAACAGCAAAGAATCGTTATTTCTGTTCTTTTTTTTTTAATTTGGCATTTTTTTTTTCGTTCATTCCTTTTTAAAAAATGAGAAAAAAAAATGTATTGAGAATCTGCTTTTAATTAATTTGTACAATAAATACAATCAATTGGGGGATCTAATATATGTAGTACGTGTTTTTTTTTCTCTCTTTAAGTCTTCTTCCTTTTTTTTTGATGTGTAGTATTTTCGTATACGAGAGGTTAAGTTTTCATGGAAAAATATTTTACATTTATTTTATTCTTTTTTTTTTTTAATTTTTGACAGAATATGCGTATAATCACAACAAATAAAAAATTCTAATTCGTAATACCTATAATTTTTAAATTAAATTCTCTGTTGTTTATTTTTTTTTCGTTTAGTTTTCTCGTTTATTCATCATGACGAAGGATCTTAGCGTAAACGTACATATAGATGTGTATCTGTTCTGTATGAATTTTATAAAATTTAATTTAAAAGCACACATCTGTGATCATCACCATGTCCTATGTTTATTAAAATATATTAGAATGTATGATGATATACACAGATACTCATATAATGCTCAAATTGAACATTGTTAAACTCATACATACTCGTATATAAAATGAAATATTCGTATTCGAAAGATAATCGAAAAAAAACCAGTCAAAAAAAAATTAAATTGTGATGTCGTGAAAACAATTAATTAAAATTTTACACAGAACGAATAATTTTTATTCATTTCAATAGTGAAATATCGAAGAATCAAGGAATTTTTTGAAAAGACTATTTCGATATCTTTCGTCTTATATGAAAAGTTGTATTTTTTTGGTAATTCGCGCGCGGTATGTATATCGAATCTTGAAAATATATCCTTTTTCCATTTTACTTTGGATACTAAACAAATTGAATTGAATTCATATTACATTTTTGAATCCTTCTTTTTAGAGTTAACGCATATAGAGTTATAATTTGATTTTGCATCGGTTGATCATCGAAATAATGGCTCATATATATAGTGTATGTGTGAATAGTGTAGCTAATAACATAACAATAAATTGTTTTGTATAAAATCAACGAAAAAAAAAAACATGAAAAGAATAGATTACCTATTCGAATATTTTTAAGAAAATAAAAGTACATATGGTCATTTGTTTTCGATCTATATACATACTCGCGTACGTGTATACAATGCATATCATGAGATGAGCTATTATAATGAAGCAAAATGAATGGTCAACGAAACGAAATTTTCATTTTCATTTTTTTTATTGATTCCTTATTTCATTTGTTATATTTTTGATAAATAGATATTATGAGATCTCATCATCATCATCATAATTCAAATTTAAAATGATAATAGCGTCAATATATATGATAATATATGTAATACACAAAATGTTATCCTGTCATTATGTAAGTATGTATGTATCCATTTACGATTATTATTATTATTATTATTATTATAATTGTTCATACGTGTACGGGTGTACCTACACAGACACTCTGTACTCTTGCATAGGATATGACAGTACACACGTCACTGTATTGTATATACTATACTATTCACTTCACTGTAGAGAATGTATAATGTATCTATACCTATATGTATTTTGTAGTGATATGCTTAGAACATTAAACAAATTTTTAAATATATTTCATATTTTTACAATACAATGGAAGAACATATCATACATAAACAACACACACATGCTCGTATTATATACTTTCGTAGTATAGATATACAGAAGAAATCGTGATGACAAATGATGTTTTCATGAACTTCTAATAAATATGATTTTTGTTAATAAATCGTAACCGCCTATTGTTGTTACAAATTCATCATCTTTTGTATACAGAAATAATGATATTTAATGCCATGTAATGTATAATGTGTGTAGATTTTTTTACTTTTTTAAATGATTTGTTTTTTTTTTTCCTCCTTGTTTTCAATACGCATCCACACAATTCATTATATACGACGAGTATGTATATACAATTCTTAAATAAATCTATATAATACGTATTATATAGGATACTATACGTAAAAGGTAAAAATGGTAAAAATATACGTATATAACATTTAAAATGGAAATTTGTTCTAATGAACAAAATGGAGATAATATATGGATATGAATTTTTTCACACATATCGGACGTACGATCCTCCATATACGAACATAGTACATATGTATAAGATGTATACATTTGGAAATTATTGTGAACATGTAAGGTGTGAAAATTAATAATAATACAAAAAGAAAGAATGAAAAAAATACATTGAATTATATTTTTATTGTTAACAAAAATACAAAACGAAAAAGTAAATTAAAACGCCCAAAAAATTATCAATCAGGATTCAGATTACGAATAGGTGCATAAAAGATGTGTGAATGTAAAGAAAAGGAAATTTTCCAATATTGACAAACATAATACGAATACGAGTAAATATATTAATGGTCATAATATGGCAATGATAATAAAAATAATGGTGTAATAATGATAATCGAATTTGTAACACA
The DNA here is from genome assembly GCA_951394055.1 of Villa cingulata. Lineage (NCBI taxonomy): Eukaryota > Metazoa > Arthropoda > Insecta > Diptera > Bombyliidae > Villa > Villa cingulata. The sequence goes on from OX596023.1 coordinate 1,371,179, forward strand.
ATACAATCAATATTGTAGACTGGACAATGCTGGAGTTTTTTTTTTTGAATTAAAGAATCTTCTTCTTCCATATACATTTTTATACATACTAGAGCAGTGGTGAATTTCCCGTAAATTCAAAAATGAGTATACATGTGATGTGTGAAATACTACTCGTGCTATCGTAGTGTATAATAGAGCAATAGAGATACTGGGTAATAGGGTAATAGGTGGTAGGCTGGTAGGCAATGATTTTCCTGTACCAGAGTATATGTATATTCAGTAGAGGAGCAAGTAAGTATATAAAATGTCGTTAGTTTATTCTCCGTGATTGTCATGTGCAATATTCACTTCGCATTTCATACTGAGAGAGAAAATCAATTTTTTCTGGAGAACGGAAATAAGAGAGGCACCCGAGAAAATCCAATCCTCTACGTCTACTGGATGTAAAATTAATACGGGATACGAGTAAACAAGTATCCATAAGCTATTGTTTCGTATATGCGTATACATACGACGAGTACATTATGTGAGCGTTGTTTCAAAATAATCAAAAATTTTTTGTGTTGCGACTATTCATGGTAAATGAGGTTTTTTTTATTCCTCATTTTGGGAACCGAAAAATATATGAGTATAATAATAAATAAAAAAATGTTTGGCATGTCTTTGTGTATAAGTATATGAGTACACATTTGAAAAAAATATCAAAAACAAAAATCCATGAAAAACTTAAGCAAAAATGATTAATGATAAATATTTTTAGTTTTTTGTTTTGTGTTTACTTGAAGTGTATATAGGCACATTGTTTACAACAAATTAATGATGAAATTATTTCAACTCGATGGTTTTGTTATTATGAAAAAAGAATACCTACTCTATATGCACAATTAAATTTATATGTATTTTTATTTAGGATTTTCATATAGGTAAAAGATGGTTATAAGTTTTAGGTATATACTATTGTTGTTTAAAATTTGAGGCTCTTTTTTCACAAACCAAAATTTCAATGTGAACTTTTGAATAATTGAAATTAAATGAAATTATTCGTTAAATCCTTGACGTATACATTAACTATGCAAATCAAATGCGTTCAAATGAATTCTAATTTTGATCAATTTTCTTTCAAAATCAGTATAATTGAATTTAATTCATATATGAGCACTGATATATTAAATGTTTTCGAATATGTCATCATATATCATCATGCATTCATTCAAAGACTGCGGGCGCAATTAAATTTAAAAAATTTTTTTCACTGTCACTTTCATTTGTCCTTTGTCCAGATTTTCTTTTTTGATAGATTTAATGTAATGCAATCTCAAACGAAACCTGTCATATTTATGCATCATTTTTGTCTGTATTTTTTGTCTAATGAAATGAATTCGACCATATAAAATGAAGAAACTGATATCAGATACGATGTATAAACTATACACACTATTTCCATGAAAATTTCTTATGCGCAGTAAGAGTGAAATGTTCATCTAATTTTGAATATTTACACCTGTTCAAAATAATATTATATTTTCATGTATTTGTATATGCATTTCATATAAAGTATTCAGATATTAAATTAGAAATATTATAACTTCCTGATGGTAGTATTTTGCGTATGACATGCACCAACGCATGTACGTATAGGTATACAAACATTTGACACATTTTTGTTGGTGTTGCTATACATATATTGATGTAGCTGCTTCTGTTGCTGCCGCCGCTGTTGTTGTTGTGTTGTAAATGATTTAATGCGTACCTATATTTTAATTATTAAATGCATTACACACAGACAGGTTCATGGATGTCTACGTAATACTTATAAAGTTTTTTTATGTATGGATATGAAATGTTTTATAAATTAAATACAACAAAAATGTTCTCTTTAAATTAAACTTCATCAACACCGTAACAAGTAAAAGGAAGCCAAATAGGAATAGACACTATAGATACTGAAAAAATATATGAAAATGTAAATTAACGTAGACACAAAAACATAAAAATAAAAAATAATTTTCATTTACACGATAAAATTAACTAAATTTTCGCATGAAAAAAAAAATTAATAAACGGCAGATACATGAAAATTTATGTGAAAATTATTTTCATTGCATATTACATAATATGTACATGCGAGTACATATATACATATATATACAGGCAGCATAATCAAATAAAAACTAAAAGGAGATTATACATATACTCGTACTTAGTAGCTCGAGGTGAAAAAAATGTGAAAATTACAAAAATGAATTTGACAACAAAACTATAAAATTTTCAAAGTGAATTTATGCTGACTGCAGTGAGTGTACTCATTTTATGTGTGTATGTATATATGTATATATATTTGCTAGTATAATAAGGAGGAGGAATTAAGGTGCACTCACATTCATATTTGTGTGTAATTTACGCGGAAGAAATAATGTAGTTCAATATGTTCTCTTATAGATATACAAAATAAAATATGTAACACGAGTATATGTATCTATGTACGAGTATACTTTTTTAATTCGATACATATACTCGTTCTTGTATAATAAATATCATTCAAAGGTGATATTTTACAATATTTTGTCTTTCAATTTTCTTCTTATGCGTTTTTATTTTTTATTTATTTTTAAATTTTAATTTTTGCTTTTATTTATAATTTTTGTTTTGTTTTTTTTTTTTTTTTTTTGTATAATAATAAAATTAATTCACCACCATTAATAACGCGAATTAATGTTCGCGCGTGAACATACACGACTATTAACATAAATTATGTTTACAGGTAGGTTGCACAGTATGCACATAATCGCGTACTACACAATCATATATAAAGCGCATATACTTAGTATATATTTGCTTGCACCACATATACATGTATTTACTTACCCACTCACCTCCTGTACATATACATCATATATAATATAGTATATGCGGCAAATAATGGAAAATCTATGTACATTCGAATACATATATATTGAATATACGATTGCAAAAAGTGTATAAACATATAGTAGGAAAATAGGTACAGGTAAGGTAGGTATACAATTATTTTAATTTTTTTTTTGGGAAAAACATGTTTGAAATTTTCAAATATGCTGCAATCAAACATTTAAACGGTGTACAATGTATATGCAAATGTTCTTGCTGCGAATAAATGCAGCCAAAGGCATGATCATGATGTAAAATTATGCGAGTATACATAGTGTTAGAATAGTGTGATAGTTGTAGGCATAGGCATATATATATGGTGTTGGTGGTATAGAGTGCGGTATCGCGCGGTATGTAATATGTAATATGAAATGCAATTGTTGTAAGTTAGTTGCACTTTTCGTTGTTACATTCACTCACTATATTATGGTCTACTAAATATAATTGAAAGTAATTTTTAAAAACAAAAAAAAAATATAATCGAGAAAAACACCCACGGATAAAAAGGGATAGTATAGTTACATCCTTATATATGCATTACCACAGCATATAGTATATAAGAAACGGATCTATAGTCTATGCGGGAACGCGTGCGGACATTTGATATTTTTCATGTTTACTTGTGTTTTTGTTATGATTGCATTGGTATTTCATATTTTTAACTGTTGATCTGTATACAATTAAAATTTTGTACGTAATTATTTATAGAGAAATAAGTATTCTAAAATATTAGAATTTTAATTACTTTTAAATTAAATACCGTATAAAATATGAGATGGCTTAAGTTTACAGTCATTTTATTATAGCATGCGACATTAAAACATCACAAGCATATAATGTTGCTCATTAAAACATTCATGTCGTGTACTATATGTATACACTTTCATTTTATCGCATTTTATTTCATAAAAATGTTTAATTTCCTATAGGACATTATTTGTATACATATTCCCAGATATTTGGAAAAAAAAATCTTCTTCGATCTGAACATTTTGGTTTTTTTATCTGATGCTTTTATTTTGTCAACTCACCATAACAATTCAACTCTTCAAAGTGTTGACAATCTAAAGAAAATAAAAATAATAACATATCTAATTGATATTTTTATTAGTAATTTTTCTTAGAATATTTTTGATTCAAATTTATTTCCCGCAAACATCGCTCCATGTTTTCATTATTTTTATTTATTTATTTATTTATTTTTTTTTCATTTTACGTGAGTATTTATTTTATTTATTTTATTAATAAAATTTATATGAAAATGAACAATCGAATGAATATTATTTGAAATCATAAAATTTGTGAATAAAATTTTCTGAACCAGGAGAAGAGAGAAAAAGAAATAAAAAGTAAAACTAAAAATGCCAAAATCTATATGGAATCGAAACGAAATTCTTTTATAATAATAATTTGACTTCTAATATATGAATACACCACATATATAACAAATAGATGTCTATATATATGTGAGTATGTGGTCATATATAAATTTGTATATTTGGATATTAAATTAATAAATTTTTTTTTTCATTTTTATTTTGTTGTTTTTATTTTATTCTATTTTTTTTTTTGCTTGTCATGGATATCAACGCAACTATTTACCATAAATATCAAATAAATAAAAATGAAAGATGATTTTATGGTTATTATGTAGTCTAATCTAATATCTTGTAACTGCAAATGTATATATACATGTTGTTGATATGTATACGAGTATGTATGTATGTATGTATATATACTTACCTGATGTATATAAATATAGATATGTATATATTCCAAATTTAATATGTATTTATAAAAAATGAATCCATAGAATTGATGATCAGAAATAAAAAATAAAAGATAATAAATAATTTTTTTATCGTATTTTTGTGTATATATGTATAATATATAAAAATAATAATGAAAAATGATAAAAGAAATATCATAAAAATTATTAATAAAAAATATGTATAATGTTGAAGGAAAAAGATGAATACAGTAAACTCGCAATAAACTGGAAAAGCTGAGAAACAAAACCTAAAATTTTCTGATCGAGATTACAAGCCGACAACAGGACAGAAAGCGTTTTAATTGCATCTCAAATAATTTAACACTTCAGTCTGAGTCACATCATTCAAAAATCATCATTGCGTTTATCACGTTTGGTTTTGCACCGGAAAAGAATAAAATATTGAGTTTGTCTTATATTTTATACTATTGACCTATTGACTTAAGATTATTTTCCATATACACTAATCACAAAATTTGTTATGCCTTTTTGATAATTGAAAATGTAAAAAAATATGTTAGAATTAGAACATTTTCAGTTTAACCAATAAACCATGCGAGATATAAGTTAAGTATATACGCATCATGGTTGAAATCTAAAGCTTCAAATTATATCGTCAATGTACTGTACAACAAAAATTCTCACAAAATATGTAAATGGATCCGCATGCATATACGAGTATATAAAGTCGGAAATGAAGATTTAAGATTAACAATAAAAATAATAAAAAAAAAAAAAAACAAAAGTTGTGTATTATAGTTCTAATTAATTTTCAAATGAAAATTGACTGACCAAAAATTTTATAATTTAATATTTTATTGGTCTAGTACAAATAATTTTTAAAATATATAGTGTCATAGTCCTCATTATATATTTCAGCAAAGACTGTGTTTTAATTACTCTTTAATCGTAATCCTGAAATATATATTATGTAGGTGTATAACAGTAAAAATATTGAGGCAACAATAATAAAAGAAAATTATAAATTTAAAATAGTCGTTGCGTCCAATTATAAATGTTCATAACGATCGTCTATATAAAGATACATGGCACCTATAATGTAAATAAAAATCTCAAATTTAGGATTTAGGATTCTTCTAAATGCAAAGAATAAAGGCTAAATATTATAAGAAATAAAAATCATATTTTCCCATTTATTATTCGAAAAACTAAAAATCAAAAAAATTAAAAAACAAAATTAAACAAAAATCAAAGACAATCATCAACACCACCGCTATTGAGAAAGAACATGGATAGGTATCTGTATCTTGAAATATTTATATATAAAAAAAGAAATGTAAAAAAAAAAATTGATGGAAGAAAAAAATTTAACAACAAAAGAAAATGTCAAAAAATAAATAAAAATATTTATTTATATATGTATATCGATTCGAAGTCAATTCGTAATTTTATTTATTTTTATCTTCTATTTTTTTTTCTCAAATTTTATTTCGTGTTTTGTTGTTTTTAGTATTTTAATGTACCTACCTATCCAATATCCATACTATACGTCTATACGCGAGTATATACAAACTATTTGATTTTCATTTTTTTATACATTATATCATCTTTTATATAATAAATTGGTTAAAACATCGAAAGGATGATAATGATACGACATTATTTTTGGACATTATATACGACACGAGGATTGAATATACATATATACGCAAATATACATACATGATTTGTTATATGTACATATATGTACATCTTTACGTATATTCCATTATGATAAAAAAATAATAATCAAATTTTTTTTTTTCTAAAAAAAATAAATAAACAAACACATAAATATAAATGTACATTCGTAAAAGAAAATAGTCAAATAAAATATGAAATAGAAACAAAAACAACAACAGTATAACGACAAATAAAAAATAAAAAAAATAAAAAAACGAAAATAAATAAAAACAAATTTTTTTTTCCTTTTATCTTCAAATAATAAATGATAAAACTTATCAAAATCTGAATCAAAATCATATAAGTAATATACAACTCGCATATACATATACCCATATATGTAAACCAATGTTTTTAAGTATATATAGCTACATATTACTATAAAATATATACAAATAAGAAAAAAAAGAACTAAAACTCGAAGGATCAAGCGAATACACTTCATCGAACCGCAATCTCTAAGAGATATCTTAAAATGTTAAATTCTTATCGTGATGAAGATCTTGTTCATTTTGATAATTTTCAGTCGTTTTTTCTTTTTTCCTTTCTTATCTTCGTTATTGTGGTATACCTTATTCCTTTTTTTTTCTTTAATTTAATCGAATATTTATATAATCGAATATGTATATAGGAACAACATTATAATCGTGAAATGATAATCATCGATCGTCAATCATAATAATATATCTGTAGGTATATATATATATTATACAGTATATATAAACTAATATTCAAGCAGTACTAAATGATATAAGACAATTATAACTATCCATATCTACATAATATATAGGAATTTACTTGAAAGAAATATTTTTGGTGGTTTACTTTTACTGCGTATTACCACTTATACATCATTTTCTAGACTAGTACTAGATTATATCCATTTAGGTATTTAAATTGTATACAGAACATCATTTTTTATATATATACTTATATCTATCCTTGGTATTACAAAGATACATTTGTGCCTACATATATTCAATGTCATTTTTACAATATTTTAAAAAAATAAAATAACGAATATAACAAATAATCAAAAATTATTATGTTTCTTACTTCAAATTTCATAAGAAAATTTTTCGATTTCTTACATGAATTTGTGTATGTAGGCACGTATATATGTATATAGGTATAATGTCCAAAATGAAAAATTTATAATTTTTTTAATGTTTCCTTTTTTTGGTACCTATCGGACTAGTTTAATTATTATATGACAGGGCATTTATCACATTTCGAAAAGAATTTTCATAATTATTTTTATTTCTCACCAAAAAATATATACGAATGCATTTATAGAGAAAATTATTTATAAGAATGATCACAAGAATAAAGTTTAAAAAGAAAAGGATTCCTGTGAAATGATATAGACAAAAAATATTTGAGGATTTATTATGAAGACATATATATACATTCGAGTAGATTTTGTATATGGAAGGGCAACAGTTTTATTTTTCCTTATTAGGGCTATTGTTTCTATATATAATCCAAATGATGACTAGTTAAAGTTTTGAACTATCAATTAAGCGTATAGACAAATAAACGATTAATTATATGCGATACGCATCGGATTATTGATAAACTTGTATACCTATACCCATATTTAATGATTATACCGCAAGTTACATAATGAACGACATTAGATAGAAGATGAATTAATTAATTCCATAATCAAAAGTCAACATTTCTAAGTATAAACATCAGAATTCGATCGTTATTCTATTATGTATATAAATTAGTAAACCTATATAAAAAAAATGTAAAGAAACAAATTTGAAAGAAAGAAATCTTTTTTTTTTAAGTCCACATAATAAAATTTATTTTAATATTCCTTCGAATGGAAATAACTTTTTTGTTTCTTCTATACAGAAAGTTGACCGCACATAAAAGAGAGAATAAGAACAAAAATAAAAAAATGTTCTAAAACCCTTTCTCCAAATGTGGTCTAATCTGACAAAAAAAAAGACCACACAAATTTGGCTCTGCTATATTTATAGATCATAATATACGAGGACATCTTTGTACTTAAACGACTCTATAAATCTATAACAGATGGAAAATGCGGATAATTAATAATTTCATTTTTAGTATAATATAGACCATCAGCAAACTACCGCAATAACACCTGGTTCTATATACATATATTGTATGTCTATATGCATAAATGTGGATAGCAATGGAATGACCAACCACAACAGTTTTTTGTATAAGTTAACAATTAAATCACAGTAAAGTTTCATAGTTGAACATTATGATGAAAAATGATCTTATCGAAAATATCGCCCGCACAGTTTTGACAAAAAAATGGCAAATGTATACATATCTGTATAGAATCATTTTTAATTTGGTGCTCTCTATAATGAACATTACTTTGAACTATATATAGAATAAAAACATATTGATGAAAGAAAATTCATGCATGAAAGAGAGAAGATGTAAAATGAATCTTCTAATTTTGATAATGAACTTTATACATTTTATATAAAAAAAATGTGTTAGTATTCACGAATAGTATATGAATAGTGTGAATAATAGAGATCTTATACACTTATTTGTTGGGATTTGAAAATAATATCTATACAATATTTTAATGAAATTTGAACTATATGGGAACGGAAATCAACAGGAGAGTATAGAACAATGGTTGGTCTCACTCTAATTAATTTAACAATCAATCCAAAATAGGTGCTGAATTGAATAATCATTGACAATGTTTAGAGCTGTATAGTCATCGCAACAAGTGTTTAATATATATTGGCATATATATTTGTATGATTCATATATGTATATAGGTAGAACCTTAGCCTGGTTGCTGGTTACACAGTTACTTGATCCGTCCATAAATTTTATAAAATCAATTCAACCATAACCTAAAACTGCAATTTCCTTGTACGGCGACATTCTGTTTTGAATAATACATCCAAGCGAAAACATATTATACAATCGCAATTTAAGATGATAAAATTGAGATCTTTTCGAAAAATCTCACTTAGAATTTCAAAATTTTGTGTACATATCTATTACAACTATATTTAACATAAATATAATAAAATTTACATTTCAATAATTTAAAAAATTAATTTGTTTTTTCATTCTTTATATATACGAGTATAGGTATCATTTTATGAATAATTTATTTCATTTTCGATATTCTGTCATCAAAACTATTCATTATTCGGGCTACGATACAATCGAATCCATTTATATTTCTTTATACAAAATTACAAAAAAAATAAAAAAAAAAATGCATTCTTCTATATTAATTAAATAAAAATTTGATTAACAATAAAAAAAAAATAATATGAAAATGAAAATAATGAAAAGTAACAAATTCTCATATTTAATCCCCGCAATCAACCAATTATCTATTCAAATCAATAAATTATTTCTGTGGCACACGACTGACAGAAGATTATACTTTTTCTCTTTTTATATATTTTTGTGTTATATTTCTCTTTCGTTTTTTTTTCGTCATCATCATCATCATCATCATCATCGTTGTTGGTGTTGTTGTTTGTTCTTTGTCAATTTTATTTTATTTTATTTTTATTTTATATATTTTTTTTCAATTTTTATTCTATTTAATAATGTTCGCTTGTTTTTTTTTTTTTTTCATTCTCTTCAAATGCTGATTACGACAATGATAAAATGATAAAAAATTAACTAAACTAAACGAAATATAAATTTAAAATTTAAAACTGACGATCATTTAAATGTCACAGAAAACATCAATTTCAGTAAAGACTACAAGATAAGAGATATAAACTTATATGTATACATGATACATGCAAGCAAGCAGCACATCAAAAAATTTAACATATGTAAAAGATAATTTTTATATTCAAAAATACATGAATATGTATGTAGATATGTAGATATGTACTAAAATGTGTGTGCATATTATGTATAGTGATACGAACATATTAATTTGATCTCAGAATTCCAATCTCATCAAGGTTTGAAGATCTTTTAAACAGACTCAAAAAAAAAAAAAAAAAAAAATAATAATGAAAAAAGTTTGAAATAAATTATTATATGGACCTCTTTAATTTTCTGTTTTTTTTCTTTTTCCTGTATCACAATCGTCATCATAATGGTTTTCCTACATAAGCTGACCAATCAAGAATTGTTGTATTTGTATATTCAAGATTCCACAGTTTTTTACTTCAAAACTATAAACACATACGAATAGATGATACATTTTAACACAGGTATGTACGTTTTTGTGCATGATGTACATATATACGAATATGTACGTGTGAATGTTAAAAAAAATTTCCGACTTTGAATTTCTGAACAGTCTGAGATCTGATTTTTGGTGACAAAATTTGTTAAAAGAATTTTTTTTTTATTCTATCCAAAAAACATTTTTTTTTATGTCTTTAGATTCAGAATCCTACATATATGTATTAACAAAATTCTCGAATGTATCCTTATCTGTTTCTGTTTATAATACATGTGATAATATTAAGAAATTCTTATTGGATTTTCATTAAATTTAGTTCGAAATTCGAATTTGAACTAACAAGGTACATACTTATATGTGTATCTATACATATCTATACATACAATATAAATGCGCAATGGACTATTCTGTTCTGAACAAATATTGCTGCGCAACAGCATTAAGAATTTTAATAACCGTATATATGATGATCTTCCTTTATGTGCGTGTATATGATAAGTGTTTTTTTTATCTTTTTTGTGTGATCCGATACCAAAGATAATGAATAACGATTTGCCGGAATGACAATTTGACTATTTTTTTCTTTCATTTTTTTTTACTAATAGTATTCACTTTTTTTTTTTTAATTTTCTGTAAACTATTTTGATAGATCTGTCACTTTAGTATATATAAATATACCACGATCTATTCTATAAAATCTAGATTATGAAAGAGAAAAAAATGAAGAAAAAAATTTGAATACTTCTTTTTTATTTAGTCTAGGTATTCACATATACTAGATAAAAATGGATCTTGATTGGATGTCATTTGGTAAATACATTATAATGATCTTGTACGTGGGTATATGTATGTAAAAATATATAACGTCTTTTCTTGATGCACTGACTTTTGGAGAAGCTGATGGCGCTTTGACTGACCCAAGCGCCGTCATTTATTACATCGCGTATACATACCTTGTCAGACGCAATACATACACAGATACTTGTTCTATACGTTGTGTTGCATGGACATGGATGGATGGCATTTAGTCTTCATGTTGCATGTAAATACCTGTGTAAATATGATATATATATACACATTTATACTGTATAAAAGTGATCGTCGCTATTGACGCAGATCATTCCCTATATATAAAAATGAATATATTTAAAAGTTTTGAAAGAAAACTGTTTTTTTTTCTCAGTTTCACTTAAGTCTATATATTCTTATACGCCTATACTTTAAGAAGAAAATAGTCTCCAAAAAACGAATAAAGAATTAAGAGAAAAGAAAAAAAAAATGCATAAATGAATATCCATGCCATAAGAACATAATATTAAGAAAAAAAAGTCGTCAAATTTAAATTACCTGGCGTCTATTTAAAATTTATTATCTCTTAAATTGTATTAAATACACAATATTATAAACATTTATATTCTCGCGTACATACATATATGGTATGTAACATATTATTTATGATTCAGAAATTTTATTCAAATATAAAGGTATTCTCATCTTGTTGTATAGAAAACGTATAAGAAATTCTTTATATAGGGCTCGCGATTATTATATTATCTACCATTATTATTAATATTACCATACTATTATAATAATTATATTTATTTGTTCATTCTATTTCTGTTGTATGATTTCTTCGGGTTTGTAAGTGATATTTTGAATTATTTTAAAAGATGCTCACACTTAAAAGGAACATATTCATTGGCGGTGATATGCTGATCTATAGAAAAATTGAATGAAGTGGATGATTTAAATATCCAGACTCTAGAAATATTTCATACTGTAGATTGTTAAAAAAAATTATTTGAATAATAGAATTCTTGAAGAATTGAAATTTTGAAGAAAAAAAAATTTTCAAATTTTTGAAGTCTAAATAAAAATGTCTTGAACACAATTGCGATTACTGACAATAATTCGATAGTGAAAATTTGAAAAAATTTATTTCTTTTTAGTTATAGACTCATATTTATACGATTAACGTCGACGAAGATGACGACATAGATATTTCGTTCATAATCATCCAATCAAAACGAATTTCATTTCATTTCTAATTTGATTTAATTGAGTTTTTAATCAGGTCGAAATAAAATTGATATAATGCAAATAACTGAAAATCTCATAAATGAAGACCTGATAAATTTTCAAAAAATTAACTTCTTGTATAAGCATTGTGCTAATATCATGTAATTCTAATAGTCTACAGCTACGCAGATATTTTGTAAATGGGTAATTAATGAAAATTAAATTATGGTAATAAGGACAAAAAAAGTTAATGCATACACGAGTTCATCTTGCAAAGAAATTAATCTTTCGATCAACAAAATTCAACAAAAAAAAAAACAAAATTTCCATTCGTATTTTGTATAGGAATAATCATTTCGTTATGCGTCTGTGGTATGGGTACATAAAATAAATGACATGACAACGATTAGCTGTGCATAGTATATAGAAGAATAATGATAATGACTATTATATATCGAAAAGCTAACATTTATATATAGCGAGAGCTACACACAACAATGTATCTATCATGTAAATATTCGGACAACCCATAGACATTAGACATAATTATGCCTAAGTGAGTATGTGTATAGATATTAAATCGTTATTTCAAAATTAATTTTCTGACAATAATCGAATTTGTATATATTTTTTTTTTTTTTGACAAAACATTAATTCAGTGTATCATTAATGACAAAAAATTTGTAATCAACAATTAATTTTGAAAATGAAAATTTAAAAACGAAAAAAAAAATAAAAATCATTTTTGAAAAATGATGCGAAAAAATTTATTAAGAAATCCAACTAAAAAAAAATGAAAACTAAAGAAAAAAAATAAATAAAATGTAAATATTTAAAACAGATGAGATCTCGTTTTATTTTATCTTAAATGCCAGTGAGTCAGTATAGTTGTTCAGCATTCTAAATAATAAAAGTCGTGAAAAAAAAAAAACAGAACGAAAAATAACATAAAAATTAAATAAAAATATGTAAAAAAAATACCCTTAAATGCCAAAAATACTAAACGATCGATTTGTTTCGATTATCTATTTTTTATTTTTTCATTCATTTCTTTCGATTTCATTCTTTTTTATATGAGTTTGTTTTATGTCTTTTGTTTTGTTTTAAACATTAATATGATGATCTGATATAATTTCAGATGTATGTACATTTTATACTTACAGGTTACAGCACAACATACACACAATATTTACTCAAATAATACATTTTAATATACCTCCTCATAACTATGGACCAAGCACGGACGAAGAGATTCCTCGTTCTAGTGATTGGCAGCTATAACTACATATATTGTGTATAATAATACGATATGTGTACGTACACTAACAATATGAGTGTCTCGCAGACCATGCACAAGCACAAGTATTTTCATTCAAGGAGAAAAATTAATTTACTCTCATAGCAAAATATACGAGTACCTATCCTATTAGAAATTTCTTTGCACTGTACATAAGTACAAGAGTACGAGTACAACAGAACAGAATTAGAGAGAATTAGAAAAGTAGAAAGATCCGTGTTGTTTTTGTTTGTAAGTAAATAGAGAGTAGTGAGCAGTGGTTGGTTTTCATGGTTTTCATTCACGTGAAAAATTTCCTTTCTCTCAAAGTGAAATATCTGAGAGTAAGAAACATGAAAAATCAACATTTCAATTTACAATTGTTCTGTCGCTCTACACTCTATACATCTACAACATCTTCTTCTACGCATGTACTCTACACAAGTACAACAGAACAGAACTAGAAAACTAGAAAGATTCGTGGCAGAAAGATTCGTAAATAGTGGCAGATGGCAGTGCGCAGGTGGGTTCATTGATAATAACTTGATGTGCTAGTACTAGTACCTATATACTAGCATGTTCATGTAGCATATAGTATACTAAACTCTATATATTATACTTATATTATTATTTATATATACAATGCACGATACTCTAGTAGTAACTCAAGCACCATGCACCATCCATACATTCGTGTTTTCATTCATGAGAAAAATTTCTCTATCATGGTTGATCCCAATAAATAAAAATTCAAATTTTTATTTTATATATTCTTTTTACACATATGTACGTATATATATATTCGCGTACATGTATATGTTTTAAATTTTTTGCGATTTTATACTGTTTTTTTATGGCAATCTTTTTTATTCAATTTTTGGTTCTCGTATCTCTTGGTTTATTTTTCAAATTTTGATTTTGCATTTTATGTATAGCTATGCACCATGTATAATACTGGACTGGTATATGTAAGTTAAATTAAAATTTTTGGAGAAAAATATTTTGCATATTTCCCAAGATTTAAGATATATGTATACGAGCCTACAAATATTAATACAAAAAATTCTTTTTTCAAATTAATATATCTACACAATGATATACAATATATAGTGCATAAATATATATGTACATATATCAAATCATATAATACACTCATATGCACGTCATCCATATGTATGATAAATAAGCATATAAGTATAAAAATATATCAAACGAACTTGAAGTAACGTATCACGTATGTATATATATAAATAAATTATGAATTATAAGAACCATGAAATTATATCATACGATTTCAAGTGATATCAGAATAATCTATAAGAAAGGAGTCAAGAAGAACAGGTACACGAGATTCGTCGTTATATTCACGACAATGTGATGATGATGATGATTTCATGATTATTTTTTATTTGCGTTCACACACATTCATACACATTCATTCATATTATACGAGAATATTTAGAATTTTGAATATTTCATTTTTTTTTTACGTTTTTTATAAGTTCTGGTTATATGATGTTTTCTTTTTTAAACAGAACAAGAACAAAACTATATATATATATATATAAAAAGGCAGTCACATATATTACACGCGTATACAAATAATATATGGTCACTTTATACACTCGTAAGTGATCGTATAGTGTTTGTAATGCACATTTTTAAAAAATAATTTTTTTTTCTTGTTCTTTTCTTGTTATGGTTTTGTTTTGTTTTGGGGTTAGATATACCATATATCGTATATAAGGAAAAATAAAAACATTCAAAATCAGTCAGTCAGTCATTATATATATATATACTAAAGGTATAAATGATAAATTACTTTTACCAAGAAATTATGAGAAAATAAATCACCTGTTCGACCATCAGAGGATTAAACATCAGATTGTTCTACATATATATGAGGTATATACATAAATGATTGTACATATAAACGCATCTAAATAGGTTTATATATATGTCTTATAGATATTTTAGTGTTATTAAATCTATGATGTATATGTATAGAGAATTCATGAAAATAATATATACATGATACTACCTACATTTATGTGTAAAGCATATCATGCGACCAAAAAACGAATAATTAGATATCCAAGTAAAAAATAAAAACAACAACAAATACAAAACATTTAGGTAATATCGTATATTTACAAACATACACTAATTATTCTAAAAATAGACAAAAGAAATGAACATAAATTAATTGTATAATTGCATAAATATACATCAGTCAGTTCAGATCCCGCATATATTAATATTTACGTATACGTATTGAGCGCTTTTGAACCAAACGATAAAAATTATGCAAATGTTTGTAGGTGAATATATTACGTCAAATGCAAAAAAAAAAACAAAAAAAAAATTAAAACTTCAACAAAATATGTCAGGTAGATCAAAATAATATATACCAAACGTACAACAAATGTTTCTCTATATACTCATTATGCATATATATATAGGAATGTATAAATTCGTATAAATATTCTTTAATTAATGAATAACTGATACGTGGTCGTGTGTGGTTTCATCATCATCATCATCATCATCATCGTTATTATCATCAAAATGAGTATACATGCAGATCGATCGAATCGAATTCCATTTAGGTACTCATGTAGGTAAATTTTGTGTAAATATTATGCACATATAAGTTAAGACGATGATAAAAATAAGATGCCTAATAACATATACTCGGATACGTATATGTACACAAAACAACCATATTTATAAATGTAGTATGTTACGTATATGTTGTTATATGCTAAAAAAGCTAAAAAATTTATATCTATTCTCACTCTATCGATTACATTGTAACCTATTCGAAGTATGTAAAACATGCTGTAGAGTATATAGACATAACCACTTAACATATCGTTTTGTGAGAATAATAATAAAAATAAAGTTTCCATTAGATTTTTTATGTAATGGCATATATATATATACACATATAAGTATTATATAAATATAAGTGCACTTTGACAAAATGCCATTCAATTAAAATAAAACCAATTCCAAAAAATCAATCAAAAATAAAAAAAAAATTAACAAACGAATCAACAAAATATAAATTGTTTATTGACTGTTAATAATTTTTTTATATTTATTTTTTGTCGATATTTTTGTTGATATGTACATATATGTTTTTTTTTGACGATTTCATATTTCATTACAAAATTCATTTTCGTTCTTTGAATGAATATCAAAATGCAATATACAAGCAAAACAAAAAAGAACAAATTTTTATAGGTAATTCTGTTTATAGTACCAGTACGAGTATTATATGTACATGGAGGTCATTAAAATGTGATATCTTCAACAAAATGATTAGATTGTAATGTGGTTTTAATTTTCTCTGTCTTCACTTTTATAGTATATCTGTGTTTGTTTGTATACGAGACGAGAATATTATATAGTATGTATAGGTATGTCGAAGATGAATTTATTTTTATGATTCTTTTACCCATAATATCTAAACTTATATTCGTAAATATTCTTATACATGTATGTACATAAATATTGATTTAGATTATACATACATAATGTATGCAACAATACATGTAAAAATATGCTTATGATATCCTGTATATATGTGTACTATATTGATCGTAACTTATACAGTGTTGGACAAAAATAATTATGCACATCATGAAATTTTAACTGTGGAAAAGAAATTATTTGTATATTAAAGTTTATTTACTTGGATAGATACAAATAAAACTTTTGAATTCCCATATTCGAAAATATTTTTGCATTCAATGCAGTAGACTTGACAGCTACTTTTCTATTTACTACCCGAAAGTCAAAGTACCTATGTTGAAGTCACACTGCACTGAATGTATATAGAATCGGCATAATTCACTGCAGCTACATATTACGACAGCTTATTTCAGCCTGGGTTTGGTGCAATTTGGTGCTTCTCATCCGGCAGGGTATTTTTCTGAGTTCCTATAATACAAAGCATCTCACATGTTCAATGAGATTTATGAGGTGATAATAAATAATTACAATAACGAGATTTACAATATTTATAAACTTGGGCATTTGGGGTACAAATAATTCTGACTTTCACTGTTATTCTCATATAAGGTCTACTCAAAATATCCTATATGTGACTTTTGAAAAATCGAATATCCTATTATATGAACCTAACGTATTCGTATACCATATTTATAGGGATTATCACAAAATTTGTGTGGTTCTCACTCATTTTTAGGTGTTTTTTTTTTTCTTTTTCAAAATTTCTTATTGTCGTTGTACAATTTTATTTTTCGAATCAAAAATTTTGTTATTTATTTAAAATTTATTGTTATGTCTTTTTGGTACTATATGGTATATCTATACATATACATATATGTAATTATGATCGTTAAAGATTTTTCTCTTATTTTATATTTTTCATACATTTTTTTTCTTTTTTGTATACGCATATTTATTGATACGAGTATCTTTTAATTATGTTGTATACCATAGGTACCAGCATTATATACTTAGTTGGATTTTATTTTGTAATAATAATTTCGTTTTCAAATCCTTGTAATGTATATAAATATTTAAAATAAACAAATTTTAAAATGAATAAATAAAATGAAAATAAAATTTAAAAATGAATAAAATATAAATAAATGAAAAAATAAAATTATTGCAAAATCAATTTTAAATGGGACAAAGTTTTTATTTCAGCAAAAAATAAAGATTGACAAACATAATCAAATTGAGATCATATAGTATATATATACGCTAGAATGTAACGTATAGACGTTATGTATTATTGTTCATTTTTAATTATGATCCTCAAATCATGTCTGATGTCATACAATTCCAACTGCCACAGTACCACTCCAATGATTATACATTGTCTTAGAAATGTGTATGCCGTGTAATTTGATCGTTCTTATACATTATATGTTTCTGTATAAATAAATTCCATTTCTTTGTTTCGTCATAACTATATTACATAAATATTAACAAATAATAAATTGTGCAATTATTTATAATTTCTTGAGACATTCTCATGTTTTTATTTTATTTTTGATGTTTTCAAGTTTGTCTTTATATACATAGAGGTATAGGTATCGTATGATAAAATATTATTCCAATAATTATGAACATATGTAATATGTTTTATAATATAAGTTATAAAATAAAACAAAAGGAAAACATTTTCTATAAATTGCAAAAAAAGAAAAACAAAAAAAATAATAAATAAAATATAAAGAAAAATCAAAACCAAAAAAAATAAAATAAAAATGAATCAATAAAAAATAAAATTCTTTTATGGATTTTATTGAGAATTATATATACATATTATGTTTATGTATACATATATTAGATACCATTTATATACAAAAAAAAAAAAATAAAAATGTAGGTAGGTAAAGTAGTAAAGGTATACATAATACACCATATTCTGAAAATTTTTATGTTAGCATAAATCAAAAATAAATACAATTAATGTCACATACGTATAATATATGGCATTTTGTTAAACATTTTTCCATATACATATATGTATATAAATAAATGATTACATGTGTGTATACTTTTATATATATATTACCCATATATGCACATAAAATAATGTTCACTCGTACGTTTACTAATACATATACTTTTCTACAAAAATGTATATGCATGCGAATGTGTATTATTTTCAAATAATGATCATTTATATATTAGACATGTATGTGTATGTATATAGATATGTGTATTAATTCAATGTTTTATTTTTGTGGAATGAAGGCGTAAGTATAGTAGATTAGGTATATGTATATGTATTTCGCCTTAATACCGCATTGTATATGGTATTGGTATCGTATATTGCACTTAAAACAAAAACAATAAATTAAGGAAAAAGAAAAAGAACGTTATTTTTCCTTTTTATTCTTTGGTAAATTAGAAAGTGTATTATATATCTATATAGTTATATAAAAATAAAAATTAGAGAATTGTGTACCTATATATTTCTCAATCACAAAAGACGAAAATATTTTAAAAGTCAATTGTTTTATGATACTCATATTATTTACTTTTATTTAAACTCACATAAAACTATTCTATTCTTTGACTCTATATAGACCTATAAGTATACATGCGAGTACGTGTATAAGAACTATTTGACTTTTCATTAGGTACCTCAAATAATTTTCTTTATTTTTTGGTAACTTCTAGACATCCTCCTTGAATCCTCCTTGGAAATTTATAAAAACAATATCGAAACTGGTAATTTAAATGCACCAAAGACACATATAGCTATATGTATATGTATATACATGCATTTAATTTATGACCGTAAATTTGTAGTATTTTCAGTTTTAGTTTTTAGTTTTATTCATTCTTGCCATTTTCTTAAATTTTAGAATTTTTCTTATTATTTTTTGCTGTTTTTGTTAAAAATAATGATTTACACACATAGACAATTCGGTTCGTTGAAATATCCTTTTTTTGTTTTCTATTTTTTCGTTATTATTTGCAGTTTCAGTTTGTCTGTTGCTCATGACTGAAATGAATTCTCATCTAATATAGTAAATGATGTATACCCATCGTATGTAGATATATGAATGTGTATGAATTTTTGTAAATTTCTTATTTTTTCTAATATTTATACCTACCTATATACTTAATTATATACGCATGTATATGTCTGTGAAAGTGAAGAATAAAAGTCAATTTATTCTATGCGTGTGTGTATTATTTAATAATATGCACATTATTATTGTTTTCTAATGTTGTTTTTGTTTAATTCTTGGGATTTAGGTCTGTCTATCCTGTGGTATATTCATATATCACTTTCTCTATAGAGTTGTATAGGCCTTTACAGGCTCATATTGAAGTATAAATGTAGGTAACGCACTTTCATATAATATGTATGTAAATGGCCTATTACTACTACATATCTATATATTAAACATTTTCATTCAATATATGTCGAGGTACGTATATATTTGTGTGTGCATATAAGTATTTTTATGGATCATGGTGTATATATGAAATATACCTCCCAAGAAATGATTGTAAAATGCATGTTTGAGACTTACAATAATTTCTCATTTCTAAATTTTAAACGAAGAAAAATGTATATGTATAAGTTGTGCAATTCTCCCTCGATCCTCGTGACCGTGATTGTGAAATAAACAAATCGATAAGCGTAAACGATGTTTTCATTCGCTTCTGTTTTCGGTATGCCTATAATAAACAGTTTTCAAATTTTTTAAATACTGCTATATGAAGAAACTCATAGTTCTTTTGTATTGGTTTCTATAAATTTCGAATTTCAAGCATATCTACCTATAAGTATAGCTCCTCTTGATCCACCATCCCCTATAATATACAAGTTTCAAATGATTCAAACTAAATATTCATATCCATGTATCAAAATCATTGAATTATAAAATTGCATTAAAACCGTGAGTATTATAAAGTTTTCTTTTTTATAAGTTAACTATTTATTTCCTTCTACACTTGAACTTACATTCATTCATTCATATAATTATGTGTAATATAGGTATTATACTGTACTCTATAATATAGTTTGTTGCAAGCTTGAATGACAGATTTGAATGGCAGCACAGCAATTATTCTCATTGCTATTCGGATATATTTAGAAATAAATATGTAATTTAAACAGCTAATGCAACTGATATAATATTAAAAAAATAAGAAAAAAACTGACAACAAATAAACTGCACATTTGTAATTTACATTTTTAAAATAACAAAAAAATTATGTCGAATAAATACGTTCTCTTATTAATATAAACAAAACATGTAAAAAAATTAATTTTATAAATTAAAATTCAATCTAGATACATATCTATATACATAGTTAAGTATTTACATACTTGTCAACTCGTATGCTCGTATCAAAGGTGAACCCTCCCCATTTGTAAAAAGCGAAAAAACAGCAGACATTTTATATCCACCTGCGCACAATCACCTACAACCTGAATGACAATTTTTTTTTTTTTGCTTTTATTGTTTTTATTTGAGAAAGAAACAAAACAATAACTTATTTCATATACATATATGAATATGCTATCCTGCAGTTGGTTAAATTTACAGACCAACAACAGTCAAAGTGGTTATTTGCTGTCCAAAATGTGATAACATCATTATTATTTTAACCCCATCATGATATTATCGCTGTTATTCAATTCGTGGGAGGTAACCATTTTTTTTTTAACCGGTTATGCTCAATGTACCAATATCAAAATATTGTCCAACCTATCAGAAAATTTCAAATTTGAAAATTATTAAAAAATGTCATTTCATTATTTTTGTTATTATACCTATCCCAGATTTGCATAAAAGTTAAAAATCAATAAGAATTTCGTCAAATATGTTCACATAGATTTTTTATTTGTAACAAATATAACACTCTGGAGAATGGTAATTATTGTTGCATATCACAAGAAAAAAATTTTTTTTTTTTTTTTTAAATTTAAGGTGATGGGAAAAAGTTACTTGTCAAAATCAAAATCACTCCCATGTCCCATTGTTGCTCCCATTAGTTTCCCACAAATATTACATGAGTGTAAAATACAATTAGAATAATCATATACAATGGTTCAACATAAAAAGTGATAAAAGGACACAAGGATATAAGTTTCGAATACTGTTTCAATTCCAGTTTCCTGAAGTTGCATTATAAGTGTAAAAGGGCGTGATATTGGAAAACATTTTTAACCGAAATCGTATCATAATAATCTTAAGTTCTTTGGCTTTCGGAGATTTTTGAAAACAAAAAAAAAAAAAAGAAATACAACGTACTTCGGACATTTTATTATCAAAACCAGTGAAAAATTATACAGTTTTTCCTTCGCATGTACATTTGTCTCTTTCACTTTTAACGAAAGCGAATGGAATAAATTCTAACTGGAAATTATTAATAAGCAAATTCCGCCTTAAAACGTCCATCTTTAACGAATGAAATACAAAAATTTCCCCATGTTATCCCAATCAGAAAGAGATGACTCTACATTTAGTCGTTTTTGATCTCACTTTTTATCACACTTGCTGAACCTGTCATTCAAGTGCACTTCTGTGTCTAATTGTTACCATAAGAATTGAAAAGAGAAGGCGATTACTTTGTCGTCGCACTGTATAGATATCTTTTACTAAACTGTAATAGTGGTGTGGCACATACGTTAGCTTGAACAGCAAAACAACAGCAGGAAGTAGACAACAGCAGCGACAAACACAGCATTAGTCAAAGTTAAACAGCGCGATTAGGATTCTTCGATTCCGATTCTGTGTATTTCTATATTTTTCACATAATTTTCCACTGCAACGTAAACCGTATTGTTAGTTCAGTTCAGTGTTGAAAAACATTAGAGGATAATATAATTGTGATAGAGGCTAGTACCGATTTTATTTTGTGTTATTTACTTTACGTATACGTGTTACGAGTTCTCCATATTCGTTGAATTGAAGGCACATGTTGTCGCTTATCGGTCGGTATGTGGCGCACAAAACGATTTCCTCCTGCTGGCTAAATATGTTTTGTCGTACCGTACTTTATTGTTCACATAGTTGTTGTGTGTAGAGGTCAAATCCTAAAGGGAAATTCAGCAGTTACCAGTCCTGCTGCGATTCTCGTATTGTAAGTTTGCATGCTGATTTTTCGGTAACGCGCCTCATCAAAAAATATAATCATACAATTTATATGATTTTTAAGTGAAATTTTTTAAAGAAATTAATTTAAAAATAATTTTATTTGTTTTAATTTACACAAAAATCTAATAAGGATTTATATTTTGCGTAACATTTTTTTGAAATTTTTTTTTTGCATAATTTTTAATTTGAAACAAAAACGGTGAATTGTTCAAACTTTAATTTTTTTTTTAAATTCAGGAAAATATTCAAAAAATCTTCTATTTAATTAATTTCGTTTTGCATTTATTGTGTTACTGATACAACCAATAAATAATGTGATTGGGAAACTTAAATTTTTTATAGGATCTTATAACGAAACGAGTCGAGATCTTCTCGCACAGTTTTGTTTCCTTTGAGATAAGTATCTCTCGAAATGATTGTGACAAAAGTTCTAAAAAAAATATTTAAAATAAAAAATTATAATAAGAATTGAATTAGTCTCGTGTTGTTAATACATTTGTTGAAGGCAATAAAAGCCTTTTGAAAAGGCTATTGAAAGTGTAAATAGTGAAAATAACTTGATTTAAAGTTTTTGGTAAAATAAAGTTTAACTTAAAAAAAGAAAGCCGAACAAAAAATGATGATGAATGCATTCATGGATCCTTCATCAACACATCATCATTTGGCATCGTATGGATTACGTATGTCTCCGACACAGCCAACATCACAGCAACAGCAACAACAACAACAACATCATCAGTCACAGGATGGAACGGTTGTTAGTGTGAGTGGTGGTCAACAGCAATTGGATTCCGGTGCTTTGATGTCAACAGGATCAATGGGTATCGGAGCAAATACACCTGATATGACGGCTTCGTCGTATCAGAATACAGGATATGGGCATATGGGTCATATTAACACTCAATTGGGATCATATTCACCACGTGATTTTTTGTTACGCCGTGATAACGATTACATGACACCAAGTGGACCAACTGCCACTACTGTTGGACAAACTGGAACCGGAACAGATCCAATGCTATTTCCATCCATACATCATACACACCCGATGCATGATAATACATCTTTCGGAAATCATCCGTTCCATCATCATCATCATCAACATCAAATGCGTATGGGTATTCCAACAGCAGATTATTCTCATCCATATCATCCGCATCATGCACATCATCAGGCAAATTTTCCGTCGGTACATCATCACCATCATCATCCGATGTCAATGAATCCTTCTGGTGCTGGAGCATTTTTACGTTATATGAGACATCAGCCGGCGGCAACAGCTATCAAACAAGAAATGCAATGTCTTTGGGTTGATCCAGATCAACCACACGGACCGAACGGTCGTAAAACATGCGGTAAAATGTTTAATACAATGCATGAGATCGTAACGCATTTAACTGTTGAACATGTCGGCGGTCCAGAATGTACAACACATGCATGTTTTTGGATCGGTTGTAATCGTAATGGACGACCATTTAAAGCTAAATATAAATTAGTTAATCATATACGTGTACATACTGGTGAAAAACCTTTCGCTTGTCCATTTACTGGATGCGGAAAAGTTTTTGCAAGAAGTGAAAATTTAAAAATTCATAAAAGGACACATACTGGTAAGTACATAAAAACAAAATTATATTTTGCATATAGTTTATGTATAGTTAAAAAGAGTTTAAAATTTGAAATTTAATTTTTCATATATTCTAAACTTAATAAATTGCTGTTTACGTGATTTAAAAAGCTGATTGTGTTTTCCTTCGAGTCGTTCCTTCGTACAGATCATTCCCAATTATGCAATGAACAAACATGAAAGATATGTTATAGTTTTAGTTGATGATGCATAATCGTGCCAATTCGAATTTTTCTTCCTAATATTTTTATTTTAATTTGAATTTTTGATTCCTAAGGTTACGCTAAAAACTTTAAAATTCAAATAAAAGTGTTTAATAAATAATTTTAAGCGTTTCAAATCTTAAATGGCCATCGAATTTTATCGAATTTCAATTTTTGTGCATATATACGTAAAACAAAACTGAATTGTTCAATGAAAAAGATGTTTATCAGTGAAATTTTGAATATTTTCCAATAAATAAAATAAAAATGAAACAAAATAAAAACTTCATTTAAATATTTCATTGAATTTTGTTTTGTATCATGAATTTTCATGAATATTATGATGATATTGTATATGCCTGATGGTAATTAAAAAATCTACTTAATCGCCACATGCCAAAATTTGTAAACGTATAGATAAACATCATATACATTATGTATATGATGATTATTGTGAGTATTATTAAATGAGCATAAAATTATCAAAATTATATACCAACATTGTGCTCATATGAAATTTGATACGTTTTTTACGCGCATTTCAGAGAAAAATAATTTAATTTTCTTTCAATAAAATATATCACAGATTTGTTTTTCCGGTTTTCTTCTTTAGCATACTAAGCAAAAAATTTATTGTAATAATAGTAATAACAATTTTTTTTTCTTTAATTTTTTATACCATCAATATGCATGTAACACTCGATAAATTATGAATTCGTAAATAACTTTGTCACAATGCTAAACGATTCTATTGTTAGGTTTCATTCCAAAAAAATAAAAATGCAGAAAATAATTTAAACCTAAAAACACTGATTACATAATACACTCTGTACATAACTCCGATATAAGTGATGAAATAAAATATATCGATGTGAAGGATTTGAATTTTTTTCCTATACTCGGATATAACACAGATACGTATACAGGTACATGATGTAACGTAGGTTTTGGTGTTCCTAATAAGTATAAGTATATAATGCGGAGTAAGATTTTCATAATTTTTAATTGCTCATTCTGTATACGTTTCATGTAGCCAATTTCCCAATCTATCGTGTGGTGTTCATTTGTTTTTTCTTGAATTTGTGAAATAAATTGAATTGAACTCAAAAGTAAATATTTGTCAAAGGCAAATCAGAAACCTATAAACTTTGTGTTTGTTGCATAAAAGAAACTAACAATTTCTCGTTATATCTTCAATTCTATACAGGTTCCGTATGTGCCTAGAATTAAATTCAAATCATTTTTGGTTACAACTGTACAGAAAACACAAATTTGTATACCTGTATAAAATTTTTTTCACATTATACCTATTTACTTATATATAAGTTCGTTATCGTATTTACTTTAAAAATTATACAAACAGTAGCCACGATCCTAATCTGCTCCGTAAATACGAATGTATATACATATATACATGTGTTTACGTTCAGTGTACAACTATAGGCCGTTAAAAAAAATTTAACAAAATTGTTTCTCTATTTTTCTTGATAAATATGACCATTAAAATATGGTCAATAATTTTTACGCACTGCCAAAAATATAAATTTTATTTTATATTTTTATTTCTTTACAACATATAGGTACTTTGTATAAAATTTTACACATTTTCACGTGCATTTTACAATCATAAGAATATATGGATCAGGTAAAATATTTTTAGGAAATATTTTTCTTGGATTTTGTTTTAACCAAATCAAGTGTATATATAAATGGTAAAGGGTTAAAATTACATATTTTTACAATACAAAATAATACATAAATAAGAGAAAAAAAAATGTATCCCAGATACCCACGGATACGTATACCTATGCATACGTAAGTGCAATAAATAATAATTTTTAAGGCTACTGTTTTCTGAGAATCATTAAAATGAAATTTAACATAAAAATAAATTAATGTGCAAATGTATTAGTAAAACTACAAATGCATTATTAGGGATGTGTATATATAGTATAGGATTTTACAAATTTTCAATAAAAATGCAAATATGTACCTATATATGTGTACGGGTATAGGTACATGATTTTATAGCTTCGATTAGTTGTGGTTTATTTTGCAAATTGTATATAGAAAAAGGTACGTTCATAGTTCTTACTTATATGATGCTTTTTGCATTTCAAATTTAAGGATATTCAACACGCAGATATTGAAAAATATATAATTGACAATTCCTTAGAAAATTCATTAAATAAAGAAATAAATTTTACATGACTCGTTCCTGTCTTGGGAAATTATTAGTGAATCCGTAAATTTATATATACATATATATATACATATAAACGAGTATACCCTACATTGTCTATATTAAGAATATGTATGTACAATTGTACATGATCGAAAAATTTATTCTAGTCCTGATTTGAACTCAATGGAGAATGTATAATTTTCAATCTAAACTACAGTCGCAACTTTTAATAATTTCCTTTCCTTTATACCTATATAGAATAAAATGTCCTTAAGAATATTTATGAAAATAAACTCAATCGATTCAATTTTTTTTTTTTTTGCATTCTTGGTAATTGTATTTTTTATCACAATTAAATGTTTTTAAAATAATTGAGAAAAAAATGAAAGAAAAATTGAGTGAATAAAAAGAACTGAAGTCAAGTATATATGTACTTTTGGAATTGCTAAATCGAAAACAGTTATTATTGTGATATCGTATATGACACACACACTCAATTAATTATACAGTGATTGTTGTTTGACATTCTTCAAATATTCGAAATAAATTTCTTAATAGGCACGTGTACATATACACATGTGTACTATTAGAATTATGTAACAAATAATAATACATATATTTGTTTGAACCCCGCATGTACATATATTTGTATGTATAAGAAATGAAAAAATTCTAAACATTCAATTGAGAATTTTTTTCGTTTTATTTTTGTTGGTGATTTTTTTTTAATTTTGGTAATAAAGTGTCAATTTTGATGTTTTTTTGCGTTTAAACAAATTGAAACTATATTCATTTAAAAATAAAAAAAAAATCGAAAGTTTACCCCATCAAGATTTTTTAAGACAAATCATTTAAATAACTTTTTGTTAAACGAGGACAAAATTATATAATTTTAAGAGTGAATTCTATGGAAATATTGTATTTATCGAAAAATAAAATAAAACTTCAACAATAAATATGTTACTTTTCGATGATTTTCTTAATAAAAATGAAATTATGTCCAAAAAATTCTTTGCTATTCTTTATTATTATTTATATATATATACTTAAATGTATAGGTATTATTATTTAAACATTTTTGAATAATTAATTAATTTGTGGTGCGCGCGGGGCGGGTATCATTGTATATTATTATGGATATCTATACTCTATATCTTACCTATTATTCCTATATATAAAAATTTCAAAACATAAAAAAATACACAAAGTTGTGTATAAATTATGAAAAATATCAAATAAATATTTTCGTCTTGACAAGTTTCAGAAACGCCTTCTTTCATATATGGGTACCTATATTAAACGATAAGTGCATTCATATGTATATAGTGATAGGAATTCATCTATATTGTATAATGTTTGCATATACATACGTACATATATAACGAATATTAAAAAAATAAAAAAATCTTTTAAAAAAGTCTAAGATTAATGTCCTATATGAAATCTAAGAAATCGAAATGAATTTAATTGTATGATGCGGTGATGATGATTTTTTTTTTCGATTTCATTTTCTTTCTAAATTTTATTTATTTAAAAATTTTTTGGATTCAAGATTAAAAAACAAAAACGAGAACAAAAAAACCAAACAGCAAAAAAGGAATGATTTGATGACACTTTAATTAGCATAACAAAATAAAAAAAATTTTTTACAAATTATTTGATTTATGTTTAATATTATGTGAACGCAGGATGATCATATAAATGATCGATCACATTACATAAATTCCAAACTTGAAATTATTATCATTGTTATATTGGAAGTATATAGAAGGTCACACTCACGTATAGTTAGGGGCCATTTAGTTATATTCTCATGGTCTACAAAATTTCTTGGTCTCTCCATAATTGCGCATATAAGTTTCAAGAGTTAAATCAATTAAATTTTATTGACTTTTTTTAATGTGATTGCTGCAAAATATCTGAATTGTAACAATTGTATAGATGTTGTAATTATAACTGATGTGTTTAATAATTATAATTGTAGATTTTCTATACCAATCCACTACTATACTCACAGTGTAAAATCATAAATTGAATTACAAATTCATCACAGATTATATTATTCTTCATGCCACCCTATAATTAGATAAACTGAGTACATATATATACATATAAACATTATAATAATAGGAACAAGAACAAAAAACAAAAGTAAAAAATAAAAAAAAATAAATAAAATCAAAAATAAAATGTTACCAAACAAATTATCTGGAATTTTATCTAAAACACACGCTAAAATTAATAATTTTTCTGATTAAAAATTTCGATTAATTCGATATTTGAACAAAAAAAAAATATTGTATATCAATATTCATATGTATATAGATATATACCTATACATACAATGGATTAGAATGGAAAAAAAAATAACACGATCAAAAAGATAAATTGTGTCACAAATTAGATCTTCTTTTAATTTTATGAACGTGTTTACAAGGTCTATATTATATCGTAAATCGTATAGATATATATGTGTGTGTGTATCGCATTTAAGAATTAAAATGAAAAGATTTATAAGACTTCGAGGTAAACTATATATACATATGTATGTATATAAAAACATAAAAGAAAAGGAAAAAAACAGCACAATTTTTTTTTTATATAAATGATTTATAGAAAAATAAAAAATGAAAAACGAAAATTTAATAAAAAAAAAAATAAATTATAAAGTTTTGGAAGAAAAACAAAATCTGAAAAAATTGAAAGGATTTGTGAGAATTCTGTTATGTAGGGTGGTATATCTATATGAATATATACGCATATCTATAGGTAGGAGTTAATTATGGTAAACGTCATGTGCTTTAATATACATATGTACATATACGAATACCTTTCTCTATACGAAAATTAAAAACATCTCTTTTTAATGATGATAGTAGTTGGGATAATAATGTTGTTGTTGATGATGATGATGCTGATTTTATGTTATTTATTTTATTTAGGCATACATATCCATATGTTAATTGTATTGTTTTATTTAATTTTCATAATTGATCTGTACGAGATTATTTAATCATCTCTATATATGTAAACATTCATTATATCGTTTATGTATCTTACCTATACAAGTGTATACACGGATGTCATTAACATTTCCTATATCACTGATATATCACCATTTATGAAAAATTTTCGTTTAATTTTTGTATATTTAAACATTACAAATATCGACTGTATACAAGTAATGCTATATTCCTATATATTTATTGTATTTTTTTTATGATGTTTGTATGAGTAAACATTTATTACTTCTGCTCTAAAGTTTATTAAACATTTTTAAACTTTTCTTTTTTGAGCTTGAGCTATTCAGTGTATGCATACATATTTTTTTTTTAATTTAAATTATTGATTTGAACATTTCTCAAAATTTTCATTTTTAATATTTCCATTTCCATATGTAAACTAGTATATGTTATGTATGTACTTACTAAAGAAAAAAGAAGGAAGGGAAATGTTATTTATAGTTGGCTGGAAACTTTTTAAGTTATTTTCAACTTTAATTAAATTTATTTAATTTCAAGTTTTTACATTATAATATCAAAAATTATATAATATACCTACAGTGAAACCTCGAATATCCGAATCAATTGATGGCAGGCCTAAATCAGAATACCGAAAAATTCGGATACATGATCACCATTCTATTATGTAAATGTACCGCGTAAAGATAAAGCATACATATTTTGGATCAAAATATATACCTATAAATGTGTACGTATAGACTTTATATAATATGTATTCTATTATTCCATGTAGTATATACGAGCTTTATGTGTTCTAGTACCTATATACTTACATGAACAAATTACTCGTATATAACATCGATTAAATAAAAGTACCAACTAAAAGTACATAAAGATAGATATGTTCCACATGGTTTCACGGTTCCACAATATATAATATTTATAAAATACATATACGCATGTATATATGTCTACATTTATTTAAATAGCAGAGACGATAACTCAATATATGAACTAATAAAATGATTTGAAATTTTATTATAATGACATGCAAAAAAATTTTATTTTCATCAAAATATATCTCCATAATATTCTGTATATTCAAATCGTTACATCTGTACTCCCATTTATATACCTAGAAACTTATATAAATAAATAAACTAAACTATTTATACCTATATACCAATAAGCATGCACTCCGTATATAAAATGATAATAAATAATTTTAATCTTTTGATTAGTTTTGTATATACATTTATGTACAAATATCATTATATCCATAATTACAGACATATCTAAACGTAATAAACTATAAACACAATCATATATAGAGATATGAGATCGATTTAATCAGAAAAACTTGGTTTTTTTTCGATCAAAAATGAAAAAAAAAATATATATATTTTTTTCTGTTAAATTTTTTATTGTCGTATAATATAATCACAATTACATATTTATAACTATCGATTTCAAAGACTATTTTTGACTCTATATCTATATATTTTATAAACGTGCTATGTACATAACTCGGAAATGTGATTGTGTTTTAGATTCAAACTATATTATAATCATCAATAAATTTTATAACACTAACATACTAACCAACGTATATATGTATATGTACATCAAGTTCAGGTATACGCATACATATACTCTCTTGTGTTTGTTTGAATATGTGAACATCTTGATCATATATATGAGTAATAAAACATTTTAAATCAGAAACTAGACGAAAAAGGTGTGATGAACAAATGTTTTAATGCCACAATTTATGAATTTATATATGTACATGGATAGATCTAAGTGTATAAAAATTATGTGATAGATTACGACTATAAAACGAAATATGTATACGTACACATATAACTCCAAAAATATATCGAAAAAGTCAAAACTATAGGTAGAATGTATAGAAAAAAAAATTTACGAAAACGAAAAAAAAATTAATTTCAAATTTCAAATTATAAGTTCAAAAGCTTAAATCAATAATCCCAATAAATAATCATTATTTCATGAATTTTTATTAGATATATTATTGCCATTTTTATTGTTATTTATTTATATACTTACATTTTTTTTTCCAAATTTATTTGTTGTTTTTTTTTTTCTCTCTTTTTTATGTATAATTTTTGTTATCATTAATTTTTATTTTTAATTAAAAAAAATTTTTTTTTTCAATTTTTTTATTCCATTGTATGTACATCTAAAACTTTTTGGATTATTATTTTCGTGCTGGAGGAGGATATAATATCTAATTTATTAGATCGATATTATAGCTAATTTGAATTTTTTTAAGTATATATACAAAAGATTAGGTATAAAAAAATTAGGAAATAAAACAGCAAAAAACAATTATAAAATTAATTTTAACACATATACATTATATACACTATAGATACACAAGACACAACAAATTAATATAAATGTATGTAAACTCCACTATACAATGTGTATAGATAAATTTGCATTTAAATAGATGTTTTTATTAATTTTTTAAATGAAATCAAATTTTAATTTTCAAATTGATTTTGAATTAAAATTGAAAAAAATTGTACAAATTTGAATTACAAATCGTATAATGATCAACAATGTTGTTGTCTAATTCTGGGTATAATTGAAAAATTTGTTTATCTATGTACAATATGACAATCATTTTTTTTCCGCATTGCCACTCTTGGTAGCACAGCGCCTCTCCAAATTACCGCCATTTTATTTTGTTTTTGGCCATTATCTTTATTTCTGACCAATTTTTCCCCATTTCTTGCACTTCCTTCAGTACAATCTCTACTTCTTCTGCCTTGTGGATTCCATTCTAAAGCTCTATGTGTTATGCTGGTTACTGGATTCCTTATAGCGCATGACCAATCCAACTCAATTTCCTATATACGATTTGATCTCTAATTAGTGTTTGTCCGCTAATGCGTCAGAGATCTTCATTTGTAATTTTTCTTGGCCAGTATATCCTCCAAATCTGTCGAATGCATTTATTTACAAACGTTTGTTAATCAACTTCTAATTTTTTGGATATATACCATGTCTCACATCCATATAACAGTATGGATTATATGCATATGAGAGATAATTAAAATATATAAGTATTCACAATACAAGTGTTTTGAAAGAAATTAAAATAAGTTAACGGAGGGCATTTAAATAATGCGCACACTGTAAAATGATTAAGTTTAGAATGACATTATCTCTAAAATTTGTCTTTCGACAGTTTACAGAAGTCTTTAGATACTATATATGCAAGTTATGAAAAAACTTTCGCAACAATTCAAAACTTTGTCACGTAAATGTGCATTAGATACATAGTAACTCTCTCTATATAGGACACAGAAACATGAGTATTAAGTATGTAAATCTGTGTGACAATTAGTCAATTAGAAAAACTATCCAAATTGACAACTTGACAGAAATTCATGTTCTCGGAACTCAAACAATTTTTGTTTTTCGATTTTCAACTACCTCACACACACACAATCTAAACCACACGACACTAAATATAGTGTAATATTTAAGTACACCTTGAGATATTCGCAACCATTCACATGAGATACTTATGAAAAAAATTATTTCCCACCGATTAACCAGAAATTCAAGATTTTTTTTTTCAACTTTTGTTTTCTGAAATTTTGTATGTTCGTTTTTCTATTCCTTCTATAATTTCTTCGAAAATCAAAAAGAATTATAAAACACACATAATAATGTTTAGAAATAGTATCCTCTCCGCTTATATTTATCCTATACAGTTAAACAGGGAGCAATCCCTATATATCTATACGATTATGTTCATTTAAATTTAGGGTAAAACAAAAAGAATCTAAACAAAAGACAACAACACAATCTATAAAAAAAATGAAAATAAATGATAATAATAATCTTGTTTCCATTCTTGTCAACAAGCGTAATTATACCATATGACTATAGATTTTCATGTCAATATAACACCTCCTGTTTATCTTAAAAGTCACACAAAATATTGTTCCGCCTCATCAATATTATGTACGGATTCGGTTCGAATCGATCTCTGATCTGTATTATGGTATTATATTTTAATGTAATATTTTTTTTTTTGCATGATTTTTTAATGTTTTCTTTCGACATCGACATCATCACATCACATTAAATGATATTGAATCTCCTTAAAATGTGTATGTGTCTGTGTGTGTGTGTGATTATTATCTTTTCGTTTTTCCTTATAAACAATTTTTTTTCTTTAGAATT
The DNA here is from genome assembly GCA_951394055.1 of Villa cingulata. Lineage (NCBI taxonomy): Eukaryota > Metazoa > Arthropoda > Insecta > Diptera > Bombyliidae > Villa > Villa cingulata. Next base: position 1,405,819 of record OX596023.1, read on the forward strand.
TTGTATACATACTCTTGTGGTATACAAGTTTCATTGTGTACCATGCTGGTGTCAATATTTAAATGTACACGAGGATGAGGTGTACATACAAAAGAAACCATATATACCAATACCACAATTCATTTAAAATCAATATTATGTTCCAAAAAAAAGAGAAAAAAAAATAATGTTGAAGATGATGATGATGGTACTATGATGGAACAGCCCCAGTTCATTTGAAACTCTTCAAGTATCATCTAAAACCAATCAACTGGAAACAAATTTTTCATTCTTCGCATCCTTTATTCTTGTATACCATCTTGTACTTTTATTTCATTTTTATTTTTTCCTTATTTGTGTGATTTTACTTGTAATAATATTGATGTAATATAGGCACCTCTAAGTATATATTATAGTTTACTTGCAAGTAAATAAACATACACACGTACGTTATGCGTATCAGAAGTTAAATATTTTGCTTTTGTTATGTACGAACGCCTTTTTTATGGTTCAATATTAAAGTTTGGCCATCAGAAGTTTTTCTGCGCTACAGTTCTATGTATATAATGCATGCACTACTTACACAATATACTTAGATTTGTGTATACTCATATATATATGAAGTCTCTGCACGTTATAAATATTAATCTTGAAGGCAAAAAGTAAAACAAATAAATAAGAAATCCTTTAAAAGTTCAACTTTTTACTTGGTTTAAATGAAGATAAGTATGTATATATACGTACCTATATGTACCTATACTCGTGTGTACATACTCCTCGCTTGAACATTTACAAGATCAAGAACATATAAAAATCAACTCTGAACAAGAAAGGTCTTAAGCTTTAATGTTTGCTTATAGCAGAAACAAAAAAAAAATAAAAGTGCTTCCAATACACCATACACGACCATACATGAATATACCATCATAGAACAATCATTTGTTGTTGTATTTTTGTTGTCAAGTGAACAATGTAATCAAATCCTTCGTTTTCCTTTGATTAATAAATAATTTCAGTTTTTGTTTTATTTTAAAATAAATAAAAAAAGAAAAAAATCATAATGAAAATGTAAATAAAAAAGGCAGTCACAGTCAGCCAATAATGACTTTGTAAAAAGGATTAAAAAATATAGAAATATCACGAATCAATTCAACAACACAGAGCAGAGAGAATGAACAACCATCAATAAAAATAATATAAACGAAAATGAAATCAACCCTTTCCATAGAAAATTCTAGGACAAAATAATTTTTTTTTTTATTTTTATTTTTCAGTAGATCGAATTTGAGTATACTCGCGTATATGCGAGTACGGTGTATACAAAAAAAAAAGACCTACAGAGCTGCTTATACTATATACATGCACAACTAACAGATCAATGCACACAAAACACCTATTTATTAAAGCTTTTGAATATGAATTCTTTGTTTTTATTTATATTTTTTTTTAATTTTTCTAAAATTTTGTTTTTTTTTTTCACATCGGTTATAGAAGAGTTTTGCAAAATTGAAAATACAAAAAAGAAAAGAAAACAAAATAAAAAATTGAGCAGTTGAAAAATTATTAATAAACAAAAACCTGAAAAAAGAAAATGAAGACGACCTTTTAATCGCGTAACCATACAACATACAACGTATTTAAATAATATGTATGTACATTTTTATGAAAGTACTTGTATAATGTATTATATGTACATATATACTTGGGTAACGTGTGCATACCAAAGTACATGGAGCGAATAGAATAATGAAAGTAAAAAAGTGGCAACGTTTAATGAAGTGAAAAGCATCTGAGAAGGATTTCATTTTTCGTTTTATTTTTTGTTTTTGTTGGTTTTTGTTTTGTGTTTGTTGGTCTGTCTGTCTGTGTTCATGTTATTATGTTATATTTAATTTTGTGTATTGTATTTGTGTTTGTGTGTGTGTTTGTGTGTGTGTGTCTAACAAGTACACATACTCAGATAAAAATACTGTCATGTAATTGTAGGAAAATGTTTAACCGTAAAGTGGATACAGTCGGGTGTTATGGTATAGTAATATAGAGCAGTTAAATTGTTTTTTGTTTTTATTTCTTTTTTGGTTGGTTTTATTTGTAATCTCATACAGCAAAGTGCACTGAATTTATGTACAGATACATCAGGTGTACAATTCTTTTATAAGCTGCAATCTGCAATGTAAAAGGAGTAGTAGGTATAATACGTGTCTGTGATATGCTGCAGATATAACAGTGAAAATATGTGTATACCGAGCAAGATAAATCATCATCATCATTCAAGAGTGTAAAGCATTTATTTTGAGTTTTCTTTTCTGTTGCAGCTCTAACAATATATGCGGTGTCGAATTATAGAATCATTCATAAAATGAAAGCACTTCAAGAGATACAAATAAGCTATTGAAAATAGAGGGAGAGAGAGGGATGAAAGAGTTTTTCATAAAATTTTCCATGACTTTCTTCTTTTTTTTTTTTTGCAACCTTCTGACACTTTCTATTTTTGTGTTCTGTCTGCTTGTATGAGCGTAGGATGTATGAATCCTTGAAAATATGTTTTTGTTGTTGTTTTTTTTTTGTCATATAGGTATGCTATACTTTATTATATTTGCATTCACTCTGTAGTGTTTTCACTATAATTTTTGATTGCACCACAATTTGCTGATCCGACATTTTCTTTTCAAATTTAATTTTCCTTTATATCTGTACATACATATGTATGTGAATGTATGAGTGTTTGTTGCCTTGTTGGTTGGTTGGCTGGATGTTATACCACGTTAGACTATTAGTAATCCTTCATTATATATACACACTGGATTCCGTGTAGCTGTAACCTTTAAAAGAGTGAAAGTGAATCACAGGATAAATTACGTTATGCTTTTAGATGAATCATGAAAAAAAAAAGAAAATGGAGAAAGAAGAATCATATTCAGAAGTTAAAAAATGCAGAATTTTTGTTATGTTTATGACATCTGAAAATTTTAAAAGGATATTACACACGCATATTTTAGAAAGTGTAAAATAATATAGTATACAATTTTTGCTAGTGATAAAAGTTTGTCATTTTAAATAATTGCAGTATGGATATTGTTTGTGATGCATTATTATATCCTTGATACTTTTAAATTTATTTTTTTCTTTTTTTTTTTGAGGAAATTGTAAATAGTTTTGTTTGTGAATGTCGTCATCATGCTATCGGACAGAAATAACAATGGGTTTAGTGTGAAAATAAATTGAATTTGTTTTGAGATTGCAGAGAAAGTAATAATTTTTGAAAGAAAAAAAAAAGTGAAAGTTGACAAAAATCCTGGCAATGAATTCAATTCATACATTTTCTTCTTATAAATTTTTTAAATTTTCAATTTAATTAATGTTGGTTACATGGTACATAACAACGAAATTTACCTTTCGAAATGATTGCATTGTTGCAAAATTTACTGAGAAGTTTTCTTGTAAAATCTGAAATTTTGTATATGAAAAATTTGAACCTTCTTTACAACAGAATTTTAAGTAGTCTGCATCCTAATTATATACCATTTGTTAGGTCATTTTGCGTATATAAGGTACATTTCAAGTTTGATAATTTTTGTCAGCATTTATACTTATGACCATCGTAGTTTCCATGTTGTTTTTTTGATTCATTTTTGTTTGTAATTTATTTCGTTACGCTATACACCATATGATGGATGACTTTATTGCATGATAAATGACTGTCAAAAATAGATGCCAGTTATCTGTTTGTTATGGATGTTAAAACAAGCGCAATTTTTTTTTGTTTCTATATATACAAGATGCTGTGATGAAATCTTGAGATACATACATACGTACTGATTTCCTTCCATAAACGTACGAACATACGTTGATTATATGACATAAAAGTTACAGAAAATATCTGAAAAAAAAAATCTTTACATCTTTAAGACATTTCTGAACAGTTTTCTTTTTTGTTCATTTTGTTTGCTTATATTTTTTTCTTCGGTTAACCTTCACACTTTCCAAGTAAATGAATGTACGTGTTATGTATATGTGTATACAAGAGTATGTGTGGGATCTTCTTATGTGTTATACTTTTAATGTATGATACATTATTTCGATTCCTGAATATACATATATAAAATAATTGTCTATAGGATCAATTGTGAAATGAAAAGTTAAAAAAAAGAAAAAATTAAAAGAACATTTTTATAGTTTTATGTCCTTTGAATTACTTTGAATGATCCATAAACGGGTTTCCTATTCATTTTTATTTATTATATTTTTACGTACACACATACATACTATATATATACATACATAATGGAATACAATCTTGACTTTTTCGATTTCTCTTTCCTTGTTATTGTTGTTGTTTCGGTTGTTCAAAAAAAAAAAAAATTCGTTTTTATTTTGTCCGGTATTCAAAAACACATAAAAATCTTATTCAAACATATATAGCAAATAAGGCAAGGACATAAAAATTGTATACAAGGATCATTTTTAATGCATTTATATACACAAACAGATAGTAACTGGAAAAAAAAATAACACAAAAATAAGAAGAAGAAAAACGTGCAAGAAATGTGAATAATTGTATGAAAAGAGTATGTATATGTATAACAAAACGTAAATAAGAAAAAATATTATCGACCTTATGTCGTCTGGACTCAACAGGATAACGAGCACTATTGTATTAAAAATGTTATTTACGTCTTTGTCATATATATTTTATTTTGTTTTCTTGCACTTTCTATAATATAGCATAGAGTTCATTTTTTACGGAAAATTTTTTTCTTGTTTTTGTATCTTTAATTTTTTTTACATTTTTTACAAAGAATCCAACAACAAGAACAACAACATTAAAGTACAATTTTCGATTGTCACCAAAAATATTGTTTGCATATGCATTTATATATAGTCTGTATGTATGTACTTCTATACGACGGTGTATGTGTGTTGGCAGGACATTTTGCAATGATGTCATCGAAAATCATTGCGTTTAACGATTCAAAATTTTTAAAAGGAAATTGCATTTATATGTAATTGTTAAGAGGCAAGAAAATATTTTTTCCTTGCATTTACATATACATAATGCGTCATTGTATATATAAAATCTAGGAAATAATTTTTGCTTCTACTTACGTTTATTTTTTTGTTATATTTCACGAACTTGTTTTCCATGAGTTTGCACAGTTTTTTCTTATTGTAACTGTATATAAGATTGTGCAACTCTGTGTTGTCATTAAAAAGTTCTATAGGCTCGTATATATTTACGTTTGTGTATATGAGTTTGTCAAGAAATACATATATACTACATATGGGTATGATTTTCATTGTTTGCTCATAAGGATATGTTTATTGTGACATTATTCATATTTTTTTTTCCTTTTTCTTGTTTTTTTTCTGGTTTTTAAAACACATATACGTACATGCTTTCAGAAAATTCTTTATTTCTACTGGCAAAAATTGAATACAAAAATTCAAGGATGCAATAAAAAAAACTGCTTTTTTTATGCAGAAATGTTGCAGTGATTTTAAAATTAGTTTATCCTGAAATTTTACTATTACGAGCATTAGTTAGGTACACAAATTATATAAATGACAGTAAGTGCTCAAGTTTTAGTCCTATACCTCCTATTGGAAAAATTATTATTATTTTGTTATGATTATTGGGTAATCTTTTGGTAATTTTTTCGTTATGGATCAGTACATTTTATAGTGCTGTCGTGTCGTGCTGCTGTTATGTGAGATGCTGCAATCAGAAATTATTTACGAAAAGGATAAAAAATGAAATTATTCTGGAAAAGTGTCAATGTAGAAAATTTTTACGATCCTACATGTTATACGTATATAGCACAGAATGTAAGCCAAAATAAAAAATTAAAAACATTGGCGAAATAAAAATATATCAGTACACAATTTTTTGAATTATTTTCAAAAGGACATATCAAAAATTCTGAATGTACCTACATATCAGAATTTTAAAAGATTCATGCTCTAAAATTGCAATAAAAAACTTTTGTTAAAATTTCAATAATATTTTTGTATGCATTTTTATTGTCTGAATGGTAGACATTGTGAAAATGTATTAGCAAAAGGATTAGTCGATAATACGACAATAATATACGAAATTCTAAATTCATATAGTATTGAAAACAGAATATGGAAAATGAAAGGAACTAAATGTATAAGTTGATGTACTTGAAAACAAGATTTCAGAAGATCAAAACTTCTGTTTATTAATGGGTATATGGTACACAACATTTCTTTCATATCTATTCTGATGTTTATAATCCAAATTGTAAATAAATTTCAATAAATCTCTATCATCCTGTCGCAGTTAATTCGACTTTATATACATATTTATTTCTCTTCCTATTCGTATATAGGATCATAACAATAAGCCTTACTATGTATACAATATAGAGATTTTCATGTTTCATATTTTTCCCTTTTTCTCTCGTCATCAATGAAAAATAACTTTTTTTTTTTTTTTTGAATTTCATCCCTTTTTCATGCAATTTTGAATTCATTCATATATGATGACAATAAAGTAATGGAAATATTCGATGACATCGTGATCATGTGTAAACTATTTCGTCACACTAAAAGTTATCAACGTCATTGTAACAATATAAAATCTCTGATGCTAAGTACCTTTATATATTACAATACTTATACATATTTGCTTGCTTATTCTATCCGCCATCTACTGCCTTAAGTACTCGTATATTCGTATTCATATAGTGATATGTATACATCATTATATGCGTATGTTTGTTTGTTTGCATACGATTGTCAGATTGTCACTCGGTTAACAATGATTATTATTTATGAATTGTGATTCTTGATGGTGCGACAATGATGATTATGATCATCATCAGCATCATCATCTTCAAAATCATTTTCATTGTTGTTATTGTTGTCGAATGCAATACAATTTATACGTTAACGTATATTTGTATATATGTATATGCGTATATTTAAGAAGAAAAAGGCATAGAAAGGAAAACCAGCCCATGAGTGATATTTTAAATTTGAGGGGTGTGTGCGGATGAGAAAAAAAAATGATACAAGGTTTTTCTTTTTAATACTGTATAATGTATACTAAATAATCGCATATGTATATGTATATAAATGTGTATATATAAACGTAATGCGTTTACGCACGAATGCAATATGTAACAATGTTTACAATGATATTTTAAATGATGTGAATTAATTTCCGAGGAATATTAATAAATAAATACTCGTGCTTGTGTGTGTATGAAGGACATAATAACGAAAAAAGGGATAGAAAATATAAGTACCATGTACGATTTTCTTATAGAGAACACATATACATACTTTCATATATACATACTCGTACATAGTACATATGAACGTTATGAAGGAAATTTTCATTTTGATAGAAGGTACATGAAGCGATTAATAGCACATATGTCATATTAATTTCACTTATTTTTTTTTCGAAAATGGAATAGGAGGTATGCGTACTTTTTTTTACGTTTATGTATTTATCAAGATCAGAACTTCATTTTGCATATTTTATCGATTAAGGGAGTATATAGATACATATGTATAGTTTCGTTTTCATATTTCTGTTTGATGTTGTTGTATACTTCTTGAATCGTATAACATTGCAACATTATATGGTTTTGTTCATATAGGTCATATAGTACATATGTATTTGTTTCTTGGTATTAAAAATTAACAGGACATTACTGCATAAAACGTGTAGATAAATAAAAAACGTTTTATATATGTACAAGTCTTAAAAAATAAAAGGGAAAACAAATTAGCCGCCATTGTGTATGTTATGGCCATTTTGATTGTGAATGTACATAGTCATTGTCGTATTATGACAGATGTTTTGTTAAAAAATTTAAATAACTGTCAAAACACTCACTATATGATATAGTTTAATATTGAAATGGTCCAATTAATCTCTTCAACAATTAAGCACATCAAACGCAATTTCAGATTAAATTTTTTAAAATTATTGCAAACACAAACATGTATAGATAATATGTACACGTATTGGGATTATTTCATGACAAATAAATAAAATTATTTGAATTTTATGATTGCTTATCAGAAGATATTAAATGAACAGTGATTTGCTTCAACAATCATTTTGAGAAGAGCTCCACTCAAAAATTATACTCTTTAAAATTTATTAATCTTGGCAGTAAATTATGATGGCAGTTACTTTATGTCCATAAGCTAATTACTTATTTTCTTTTTCTTCTTCTTCTTCGATGGCTCACGGCTCAAATCGAGCCATTGTCTCCTGTAATTTAATTCGCCAAGTAATAATTCGATCCTCAGCTGCTGTGCATTACATACATACATTACAAATTATACATTATGTATGTACATTACAACTCGTACACAGAAATAGATGTGTTCATTAAATGAAATCAAAACAATAATTAATTATGTCAAATGAAGAGAAGTCAATCATTTAAAATACCACACCACCCTCATAGCTGCTAAAAAAATTTAAAAAAAAAATATTTATTCTTCCTAATTCTATTTGTGTTTGTATCTATCCGTCAAATTACCCTGAACGCATAATTACTGTAATGCAATATACTCACTCGTAAATTTGTTTCTTGAAGAATGTGAAATATAAACATGCCAGAAAAACAAACAATACATTTCATATAATTAGAAAACTATAAGATTTGACATATGACATACGAACGACAACATCCAGCATCCATACATATACACACATTACATATGCATTTTGAATAATTTAAAATTACTCAAAATGAAAATTAAACTTGTCACTTAAATAAACATTTAATTATGCATTCGTATACAATGAATTGTATTTTACAAATGAATTGTAAATGTATACACACACACATTACTATTTATATGTCATACCATAAATTTTGCGGTATTTCTGTCAACATTTTAAATTTAATCTTGTATACTGTAAATGCATGTACGATTATGTACTTGGATGTTATTATATGCTTTTTGATTAAGTGTAAATTGTAACAAAATTCAGATGAAATAATAAACAAATTAAGAACTCAAAAACATGAGAGAAAAAGAGAGAGACAGAACAAAAAATAACATTAAAATTTTTTCACAATTTGTTAAATAAATAAATAAACATACAAATTAAGATGATAATTGAATCGATGACGACTTTATATTTGTGTCTACAGATGAATCTGAATGTAAATAGTATGTATGGTAAGTATTTTGTTTTCCCACATTACAAACATTTTCATTTATATAAATAACCTTCTGGTTGGTTGCTGGTTAAATAGATACAAAGTGAAAAATTGAATATGCTTCAGGAAAAAATGTATAATTATTAAAAATGTAATATGTACACATACGGTTTCTCACTAATGATTTCATGCTGATTTTTATGTTGACATTCTGATTTTGTGTATGTATTATGGCGTTTACATTCATTATACAGAATGTATATAAATGTAGATACAAATTTATAGACGATACCTAATTGAATTGCAAATTGAAAAACGAAAATATACATTATTCGATATTAAATGCATATCTATCTACTTTTCATTATCAGACTGTCTAAAGTTATGATTTCTTAAGTGTACAAAATTTAAGTAATTATAGTTGGCTCATAAAGAGAACATTTTTTCTTACCATCTATATGTATATTTACATATAGATTTCTATTATTTTTCTTCATGGCACCACAGCCCTTGACAGGGCCTTTCCCTCTAACAAACGATCCCACCATCTCTATCCTGTCTTTTGTTTTTGTAATATCATAAAATTATTGCAATAATAACTTAAAATTTTACTCTTGTTTTTTTTTTGTTTTCTATTTTCATTACTATCTATGTGTATTATATAAATTAATAACCGTATAAAATTGTTAAATTAGTATTACACAAATTTAAAAATATGATATGTTTGTTACCTATCAATTACGATCGAGTGATATGTGAACGAAAACGTAATATACATATACAAACAGCTACAGCCAATATACACAACAAACGTATACAAAAACCAAAAATCTCAAAATAAACAAAAAACAAAAAATCTATGGAGCTGCAAATCAGTCTATCAAAAATGCTGAAAAAAAAAGATTTAAATAAAATCAAATAAAAGGTATACAAGTTATAGAAGCTGATGTCTTCATGACACAATTTCGTTCATTTCGTATATTTGAATCCGATCAGTGACGGGGCGAGTTTTCTGATTAAATTCCCCTCGTCATTACTCAAAATTTCAAAAATACTATTTCGTATACTATCGTAGCATATTATTACACTATGGGATGGGTACTGTATAGTCAATGACCTACACTGCTACAGAGTATTTCATAGTATAGACTATAGAGGAACGAGTATGATATTTTGTTAGTTGTTCTCCGTGTTTGTCATGTACAATATTTGCATTATATTTAAAGAGAAAATCAACTCTTTTTACACTGGCAGACGCCTATGTTGTTTATGCATTAATCGAGGAATCCAGCCCTGTATTAAGATTTTAAGAGTGTAAGATTTATACACGAAAGTGTTTCTATGTGTATGAATGTATTATTAAATATGTATAATATGTAGGTTTAGTTGATTGCGGTTTTTCTCATCAATATCAAATTACACGCAATCCAAATAAATAAAAAAATCTACCTAATATGAAACCAAAATGAAAAAAGGAACAAAATCAAATCAAATTTAAAAAAATTTTTGATTCGAACACATACACATATTTCAAATTTTTATTATCAATATCAATGATTGTAAACGTGCATTTTATGTAACTCGTATTACCTTCTATAAAATATATAGATTTATACGTACGTACTTTACATGTAAAATAATTGTAAATTTGTTTTTTTTTTTTGCGCCTTATTTCTCCTGTCATAAAATTATCAAACACCGCAGTGCATATTACATATTACGCACATATAAATACCTAGAAAACAGTTTTTTTTTTATATTTTTTGCTTACGTATACGAGTTACGATTAAGAGTATATTATCAAAGATTCATTACGCATACTCGCTCATGATCTAACAAGAAAATTTTTATAAGTAAACGTTACGTACATAATTATATGAATGCTAAACATTAATCATCATGGGATTGCATCAGAGTTCTACACATACTATACTAAGAAGTGGTATATAAATACCGATACGATACGGGCTAAATATGAAAATAATAAATACATTTACTCTTATACATATACATCATATACATATTTACTTTTAGTTTTAAATTTAATTCGAATTTTATACAGCACAGTTTTTTCTTTCTTTGACGATGATCAAATGATGAAAATGTACCAAAAAATCTTGAACGCAAAATCAAAGAAAAATTGAACACTACACAAAAACCGAGTAAGCAAAAAAAAAAAAAAATAGAATAATAATAATAAAAATAAGCCAACAAAAATAACATTTAAATGTCTCACATAACCTTAAATTAAGTGTAAACTGATATGGGTTTTACAGACGACCGTGTATTTGTAGGTAATACCAAAACAGAAGTAAAGAAAAATGAAGCAAAAAAAAAAAGAAAAATACCGTAAAAGAAGAAAAAAAAAGTATTTAAAGGTATACTTCGCTAGATATGTATGAAACCAAAACGCTTTAAATATCTACTACATACCGTGTAATTAATATCTAAATATCAACTACATACGTGTACCACAGAGGTATCCGCAGTACCCCACATGTATATACAAATACGACAATAAAAAAAAAGTAAATTTAGAAGAAAGAAAAAAAAAACTAAAAATAAAAATCAAAAACAAAACAAAATTCAGGACAAATATATCTGAAAATTTGAGTTCTGTCATTGTCAAAGAAAATTTAATAAAAAATTATTTTTTTTTTGCTCGTTTTATAGTAAAATAAATGTATCATGGTTATTCGGAATGTATGTATATGAATTTGGTTTTATTTACATACATACCTACCATACATACCGTGTACATTTATATTATGTAATTTTGATTGATTGTATAATAAAGAAATCCCGCTCAGCAATGCAATAATATAAGTAAATCAAAAACAATAACAAAGAAAAGAAAAAAACAAACAATAATTCACATGTTTATCTCTCTAAATTGGGGCAATTTTTTCAGGTGCAATATTGTCTACGTTGTTCGCACAAACCAACAAACATTTATAATGTGTCTGTTGTTATATTAATTCCAAAATATCAATAAAATTCATATAGAATCAATCAGAACAAATTGCGCAATAAATTATGATAAATGTCAATGTGTGCTGATTTCATTCCATTCAATTTAAAACTTCATTTTAATTTTTTAGAGAGAGAGAGAGAGAGAGAGCATAATGGCATCGAAATGATCATTTCGCAGTGACAGGTGACAGTTCATATATATCATTTTTTTTTTGATTTGACAGATGAGAAAATCGAAATTGTTTAAAATAGAATAGATGATTCTTTTAATTTAGAAATTTTTTAATTGTAATAATGTATAGAGATGATGTTTATTTCGTTCAGACAAACGTTAACTAAACTTTCAAATTTTCTTTACTTTCTTCTTGTTAAAAAATTGAAAATGACATCTAAGTAAAGTACAGTACTTTGATTGAGCCATGATTGAGCTATGAGTCTATGAAGATACTAGTCGATACTAGCCGATACCATAGCAATCTTTAAAGCTTTCAAATTATTTAGATACAATGTTTTTTTTTTTTAGATTTTTTTGCTTTTTCAATTCTTCCAACATTACCTATTATTTTTAGTTCCTTTGATTGTTTTGTATATGTATTTATTTTCGAAAGGAATTTCAATTATTTTCCTTTGTATATATACATCAACATCATATAACATTTACAAGAATATGCTCAGTTATAATGAATGACAACTAAATATTGTTATGTTATAATTGAATTGACTTTTATCTTTTGTATTATAGGTATAATACATACAAATTCTTTAACATTTTGTATGTTTTATTATATTGTTTTATTCAAATGCCATGTATGCGTTAATTACACATCATATACGAGTATAGAGTTTGTATATACATCAGATATGTATATGTTATAAAGTATATATGTTACCTTCTGTAAGTATTACAAACTTAATACCAAAGAAAAACTTATATTATATTTATCGTTAATATCATTAGTACTCGTGTATTTTGTAGTAATGCTTTTTAATACTTTTTAATACCTATTATACCTGCATTATGAAATGTTTCGTTTTTAAATAATTTATTTTTCATTTTGTTTTTATTTTTTAATCTTTATAACTTTTCATATATTCTTTATTTAAATTTAAAATTTTTTTTTGCATGAAATATCAATCATAATTCAGAGCTATTTATAACCATATATGTACCTAACCATAATAATACGTAACGCATTATATTTATGCAGTGTGTGATTGTGTATACATTCAGTGTTCAGCTATACATATATGTACATACTCTGTTGCGTATATAACATGAATGAAATATGATTATTTACCAGAAAGTCTCATGTTCAGTAGTATAATGTAATTCCATTCACTTCAGTTGATTGCTGATAGTTGATATTTCATTATAATGTAGTTACACTCGTTACTAGTATACTAGAATTTAATACGTTAATGATAATTTAAACTAAAAAAAAAAACAAAAAAATAAATAAATCATATGGAATGTATAATAATGAAGGTAAGTATTATATTATATCGTACGACTGTATTAATATCTATTTACATATCGTATGTTTTGCTTATAAATATGAGTACCTAACCTATCTATCTATAGATAGTATAATATCGCAATGTGATATACAATCCATCCATCTCCATACACATGTCTTTCTATGATGTATTACGTATCTGTCTGTCTGTCTGCTGCCCGTCTATATTCGTCTATATCTTATACATGGTATCAATGGTCATTTATCTACATAAATAATATCTAACTTATTTACATGAGAATGTCTTTACATTAAAAGTGCTATTGTATATAGATGTAATTTTGTTTTTTAAATAAATTTTCATTTTATGATATGCATATATTCCATTATCGTGTTAATAAGTATATTTTATTTATTTATTTGTTAATAAAACTTATTTTTGGTTAAATTTTTAATTCATTAAAATTTGTAATAAAATTGGTATTTAATAATATTTAAAAATAATTAGTAAATTAGTAGGTATAAAGAAAATTAATAATGATGTTTTTGATTATTATCTATCTCTCTTTGTCTCTCTTTCTCTCTCTGTTACTTCCATTTTATTATTGTAAGTATTACCTATTTAATTTTTTGTTTTTTATTTATCAATTATCATATTTTTAATGTTTCAATTAGTATAGGTAAATACAATGCAACAAAATACAATCATGGTTGCTTGTATAATATTTTTTGTATGTACGCAAATATATACATTTTAAAGACCAATACATATACTCACTGTTTTACTGTTAATGTATATGGATGGGGTGCTCATAAAATGGCATTTTCTTTATTCATTCATTCATTTTATTTATGAATAATTATCAAATTAATTTTAAAACATTACAGAGAGAATTATATGAAGGGTTCGTTATATTATTTCAAAACAACAAAAAAAAAACAGCACAAAAATAAAATCATTATAATAGTAAACGTATTATAGCCTATAATACGTATATACTATTATCTATACACGATGATATTTTTATTAATTATGATACAGCTATTAAAAATTTTTCATAACTTTGATTCTACATACATACATTATAATATGTGTTCATGCTTATGTTATTTGTGATCTTGTGTTGTTATTTTTGTCCTTCGTTCGTAAATACGTGTTATATTGATGAAAATGCAAAACATAAAAAACAAAAAACAAAGCAGACAAATAAGCAAAATGTTTTCGTTAAATAATAATTTTAAATCAATCCTATATTAAACTGTTTAAATTTGTATTTGTAGTCGTAATTATATATTTGGTATTTTATTAATTATTTTATTATTTCTACACATAATATAAATGGTAAAAAAATTAATTGAAAAATATTAAATTAAAAAGTATATGAGTGTAATATTTATGTATTTGCAAATTTTTGATTATATAGTATATGAGATGTATATAGGTATATATACGTTTTAAACAGGTTTTTTTTTACAATTTGTACAATACGTAGATACAACGTCACGTTAAATTATTTACTGTCGAATAGGTATTATGTATTCGTTTAATTGTAATTATAATAATCGTTAATTTTAGATTTTAATGAGAATTTCGGTATTTATTACAAATTAATTTCATACTTTCTGATTTTTATTTTTCCTTCAATTTTCAGTTTAAAAGTTTCAGAAAATTTTTATTTTAATTATCTACATTATATAGAAAAACGATTGATCTTCAATAATTATAATTGCCGCCATCTGATAATAATAATTATCAATAATACATAATTTGTCATTCAATTATATTAACTTTTGTATTAACATATCATTGCCAGATTGCAACTTTTGGTATTATATGAATTTAAATGAATTCTAGAAATATTCCATGTATAAAACTGATGATAAATTTTCATATGAGAACTTATGCAGTTCGTAAATAATCAGGGCCATTTTGATTGTGTTTGTGTATAGATGCTGCTAATTTGACATTCTATATAGGTACTAATTTACATACAAAAATTTAACATTTCATTTCGAACTGTCACAAAAAATTGTCTGGTAATGTGCTTCTTTTAATTTGATCGCAATATAAATATTGACATGACACATTATTTTTGATAGATTTTCATCGTAACGTAACCGCATTACCTATATATAGAATTGTGGTAAAACTGCAATTATATTCCATGAAAATTGCGAAATTCATTTGACGTGATTATATGTTTTGTGATTTGTTCGTTTCGATTCTAATTATCTTAAAGCGAAAAATCAGATTTGTTTAGTCCACTACTATGGCATCTTTTTGTTTTTTTCTTTTAATTCTAAACAATAAATTATCGTAATTTCTACAATTTGAATCATTTTATTCATTCCCTTTCATTTCCATATAATACATTCAAATTCATTATTCACAGATTCATTTTTCTTTTCCTTTCCATCTTTATATTAATACATGACATAACAATTCTTCACGTTATTATTTCCTTATTGTGCAATTTGCTCCTCATTATATAGTAAGTCTTATAAGATATTCATGTGTATACTAGTATTGTATATGTTCGTATGGATATGTTTATGTAATTTGTAGTATTTACATAAATGAGTATATATATATGGCGTATGATGATGATGATTCGCTTTTACAAAACCTTAAAATAAGATAAAATTTTACGGTTCGGTATAAACAATTTTTTCTCCTTATTTTCTTGTTATTTACTCTTAGTTATTGGTAGGTGCAACAGGTATTGTATACACTTCCATTATCCTATCTTTTTGAGGAAATGTGTAGGGACTCCAAAAATACAATTTTTTTTATTTTTCTTTTATTTTAATTTTCATAAACAAATTCACTTTAATTTAAAACTTCACGGTACTCCATTCTGTTATGCATTCAAAATTGTTTTTCTCATGTCACACTTTTTTTATATATTTTATTTTGTATCTTTTCTTTCTGAAATATACTTATTATACGTACCATTACGAGTAATGTGTGGTTTGTATGTAAGTATCTATCAATATGTATACAGCAAATTACAAAGCAGACTATGTATATACACTTTACTTTTTTATTCGATTATTATTTTCGAAAACTCTTCTTCATCTCTCTTCTTTCTTTCTCTTTTTTTTTTAGTTTTTGTTTCTAAAATGATCATTTTTATCTTTTTCCTTTTGAAGAGCACATATAAATTTATACAAAAAAAAATAATGAAATGAAATAAAAGAAATGTATTCATGTTCATGTATTCAAATTAATCGCATGTTGAAAAATTATCCATACAATGAAAAATAATGTTTAATATGTTTCATATTTAAAAATAAAAAAAACATAATAAGAAAATTCAAAAATGAAATAATAATAATAATAAAATAAACGAATAAAATGATGATCGAAAATAAAAATGAAAATAAATAAAATGTAAGTACGAGTTGGTTGGATGATAATAAATATAGACGACTGCATATAGATAAACGAGTAAAGTATGTATGTACATTACGATTACGTACAAATACAAGGTATCTTCATTTATTCGTACATATATGCACTTATTTATTATGAAAAATAATAACACAACAATTGTAATGTATATTGCACGTACGTAAATGCATTTAAAATGTTCAATAATATATACAACAGGTACATATTCTGCACTGCAACAAGAAAAATTCAAAAATGTTAAAGGTAAAAAAAAATACTTAAATAAATAAATAAAAAAGGAAATGAAATCATACGTGCACACGACAAAATGAATGAAAAGTGGATACAAATTTTTCACGATAATGCGGATATCATATATGAATATGAAACGTATAGAAATGTGTGTACTGAACATATGTATGTACATATATACTTCTTATATACATCTGTGTACCTGTAATGTATAATGTATGTACTCTTCTGTAGTCAACTATATAACTGCTAATATGTTACACAGTATAAACATGTAAGTATGATGTGGATGAAACCTATATGGATGAGCTAAGGAGATATACAAACAAGAAGACGATGAATCAAAATTCAACACTAAAAATTATGAAAGAAAAATATTGAGATTTTTTTCAAGACTCCAAACTCTAAAAAACTTAAAATATATCTGCGGTAGACAGATAGATCATACACTCGTACATTTGTGCAAAAATGCATATATATACGATTGTATGGATTAAATTAAGATTCTAAGATATGTATCTATGTATACTGTTTTGTGTGTACGTGTGTGTATACAATATACAGAAGATATGAAAATTCAAAAGTTAAAAAATAAAAACAAAAAATTGAAAATCAAATTCAAAAAAAAATTAAAAACAAATATTAAATAAAAGTATATAGAATCGTTGAGTAAAGGAAAAAAAAACTGCATCCTTGAAAACTTGTTTTTTGTTGGTACGTATATGGGTATAAACATAAATATAGATGTATTTATTCATATTGGGATATATTTATTTATTACGCTAATAAACGTACATGAATGTACATACATATACGTTGAATATTATTATTTGATCACCAAAGCGTATACAGCTGTAGGTAGTGTATTTCTTATATCATTTGTATATGAATTCACATATGAAAAAATTATTACAAAATAAATGATCAATGAAATTCAAAGTAATATCTAAAATGAAGAGACTAATAAATACACAGTGTACACATCACAAAAAAAAAAAAAATAAAAAAAAATAAATTAAAAACGAAAAGGAGTAAAATAAGTTTGAAAGAAAAAAATTAGTTTCTTTAAAAATATGAAGAAGTCAAATTTCATAGTTAAATTAATTGAAAAATATGTGTATGTGTATTTTACTTATTTGTAATAGTCCTGATGATCATCCATCCCATATATAGATATGTATATATAGTGGCTTCTTATAGATCCCTTTATTTTTTTCTCGCGACTTACATGTCATTTTTGTTTCATTTCTCATTTTTTATTCAAAATTATTCAAAGTGAAAAATTAAAAATCATGAATCACACAAACACATGCTATAAAACGTGGACGTTATGTGTATATTCATATGCAGTTATTGTGTGTGTACCTGTTGAATATGCAATCCTTTGAAATATATCTTTTCTGTTTAATGATTGGAATTGGAATATGTACAACATTAAAAAGTATGTATATTATATAGTGATCTGAACGTATGCACTCGCGTATTTGTATACTGTTGCGCTCTTTATAGTAAATTAATAATGAAGTTAATCAAATAACTTGTTTTTCTAACAATATTCTTTTTTAAAATATAAATTCATATAAGAAAAGAATTTCCAGTCGCATCAGTTAAAAGAAAATTTTAATTTAAATTTGCACAGACAATATATACCTACGTATGAACACATTTCTGTTTTCTGTATACATAATGTACGAGTATTTAAATGGTCTGCACATATGTGCATTTATGAATACTGACCAAATCATAATGAAATAAGAATGCGAAAATATGAAAAATTACGCACACATGAGTGCATGAATTAATGAAATTTTTTGGTTTCTTATACACGCATACTAGTATAGGTACTTTAAGATGACAAATTTCTTCAATTACTCGGTGATTTGTCTTCGTTTTAATTGGGAAACTGGAATGAATTTGTAATTTGAATTACATATTTTTCAAACTACTTATGCATTTTCATTCTGATTAAGTTGTGAAATTTTTTCAAATTACCTACCTATATCCTATGTATACAAAATTATAGTCATGATTTGAGGTTGAAGTTTATATAAAATGAGGAATGTGTATGTATACATATGTATATGTGCATAATATTTTTAACGTTTTTAAAAAATATAGAGTGAGTTCAAAAATTCAACACACTGCATTAGTGTTGCAAAAAAAGCTTTAGTCAACAGTTCAAAAAGTGCTCATTTTTGCATTTCATTGGTAACACTAACTTATCACAAAGTCCATAACATTATTTGTATCATGATTTTTGATGTGACAATTAATAAATAACCTTAAATTCGTGACGTTTAGTTGATTTTAAATTGTTATCAATACTATCATGGATCAAGAAAACAATCAACAGTGAGTTAAATTTTATTTGTCTAAATTAATCAGCAGCATCAAGGCATCGCAACATAAATAATCATAATGTTGCGCTAACACTTCGGCAACACTTCTGCAACACTACAAAACTATGATTAATTTTTGAACCTATAGTTAAATTCTTGATTTTGAAAAATAAATAATAAAGAAGAATAAATAAAAAAAATTTTTTACTGTTCAATTTTTGCCATAATCCTTATTTTTCAAGTACTATACAAAGGTATACAATATGTAATTTGTTTTCAAATATTTGTTAGCATTAACACTCAAATTTCTATTTACTTTATTTTCTTCACATTTTATTGTAAACAATTTAATTATTACGTACACAGTATAGACGTATATACATATGAATGAACATATAAAATCTTTAGAATTTTTTAATTTGAATCTGTAACAAATAATACAGAAAATGAAAAATGTGTAGGTATACGAATCGAAGGATATATGATGAAATCTTTATTCTTATCTAAAATGTATCATGTATACACGTTGATTATACTTATATTATTAGCTAATGTAAATCAAAGAAATACTACCGAAAAGTAAAAAAAAAAAAAAAAACATGAAATGTTTTACATCCTCTTGATCCTGATTAGCTTTGATTATCCTCGAATGGTATATAAGATCAAAATTCAAACTCTATTGAAGTGTTTTTCATTTTATTTTCATTTCTGAAGATTTGTATATAAATACTGAAATTTGTATAGATGCTACATTGCCTCTTCAGAAGTTTACAAGAAAATATTACATTGTATACCCACTTCTATATTTGTTTGTTCGGATGTACATTATACATATCGGTCATTTCAATGGGACATATGCATTTTATATATCAAATTCATGTATAGATGTACGTGTATCCAAACAGATTTCGGTTAGAAAAGTAGCTGCTAATGCGGTTGTTGTTAATAAACATAAACTTGATCCGACCTTCCTTTATATAAAACCTCTTTATTGGGTTTATTTCATTTCATTTTTTTTTTTTTTGCTCTATCCATTCATATTATCTACAAATATTTCTGTATATATACGCATATTATATATGTAACTTGTTGTGAGATAATCCTCTAAAGATTCTATTTTATAAATTCATACTATAATGTATGTACAACAGAAATCAACATCCCATTTATGTGTATTAATACATACATACATATATGTATGTATATGAGTATATTTACATTTAATATATCCTTGAATATATTATTATTTCTTTTGATCGATCAGTCAGTTTTTATGTTTTGGGATCAAGATATTTGTATACAAGTATGTACGAATGTGTTTGTAGAGACCTATACATAATATACGGATGAATATTGAAAAGTGAGAAACTACATCATCATCAACATCATCATCATCCTCATCATCATCATCATCATCATCATCATAAGAATTGCAAAAGAAATAAACAAATATCCGTTTTAATCCAAAAGATTTATATATGCAGACTTCATATTATAATTTCATCTCTAGTGAATAAAGATGAAAAGAGACAGAATTTAATATATATGAATAATTTTTTGACAAGGGATACGATACGAGTGATACATTACTTTTGCTGTGTACAGTATACATACCCATAGTAACTTGTCTATACTTCTCTAAATTTGTAATAGAAAATAATATGTATAAGATGTGTGTGTTGTGTGTGTCTATTTTATTTGGTATCGTTTGGTACATATCTGATCTCTAATATACACATGCAAACTTCATATTACATAATAGTGTCTAGAAAAGTACAAATATCATAGGTATTAGCAGCAAGGGAAGATTAGAACACTGGAATGAATTGTGGATTGACAACACGACAAGGTGTTAGCGATCTTTTCTTGATCTTGAAAACACCTTTTCAGGTTTTATCGTATATACAGAACAGACTGATGCTGATAATAATGTAGTACGTATAATACCATTATAACGTTTATACGTTTGTATATTGAATGTATATTGAATATGCGAAACTTCATAATACATTTTTTTTTTTTGGTTTAAGAATAATTCTCTTTTCTGGTAGTGTTCCAAAAAAACATGTTTTTATGCCGGTTCTTTTGCTTCTTATATACATTATTTTTTAAAAAAATTTATCTGTGGATTTAAAAGTTCTCAAAGAATAAAATACCTATATATAAGAACTGGATATACAAATATACAAATGTACATTCGTAAATTGGTAGATTTACCATACATATACATATCTCAATAATGTATACATTATTTAAATACCCATATATATATGCATGTACGTACATATATATATAACATACATTATGTACATATATAATCAAGCAAAATATCACACACTAAACGACTACATCAGTTTAAATTGGATACGTAATGAAGCGGAAGAGTTTAAAAATTATGTGACATGACAGATAAATATCAAATAATAATGAGACGGATATTATATACTACTACTACCCATACATTTATTATTGCGTTGCGATACGATTATGATACGATACTGTATGCATAATATTAAATATGAAATTAAACATTTTATCATTATTATTATTATTATTTTTATTATTATTTAAATGTTTCTTATTATAAATTTTTGTGATATGTTAAATGATGATCATGCGATGATGATGATGATGACGATGATGTATTTTTAATAGAATTTTTGTTTGAATTTATTTGTATATATTTTATGAGAAGTAGGTATACACATTACATGATATAAGTGGATGCATGTAGGATGTATAGGTTTCTTGGTTTGATTTTTGCATCATTTTTAATTTTATGCATTGAAGAATTTTTCATATTATTTATTTGAAATGAGAAAAATATTTATTTTTGATATATAGGAATGAAAATGAACGTAAAACAAGAGATAATAAATAAAAGAAAAATTTAATTATTTATGTAAAAATTGGTATAGATACTCCAACAAAATATATGTAATCTTAAAAAAAGTAAAATTTCATAGAATTTTTAATAAACTGATTGACAATTTCTGTTTCAAGATATTGCCTAAGAAATGCAGTTTTCCAATTTCTTGGACTTAAAGCATTTTTTCAAAAATAAAAAAGTTACAACCAACACCGATGAATGGCGTATGAGATACAAACAGGAATTGTATGAATTATTCGAATCTCTGCCACTGTCAACTCAAATAAAACTTATGAGACTAAAGTGGGCTGGGCTGGTCATGTACAAAGACAAAATTACGCTATAGGGTTCCAAAGAAAGTGATAGATACGGTTCCACAGGGAAGAGTTTGATCTATAGAGATAGACCAAGAGCACGTTGGGAAGACGAAGTCGCGAGGAACTCTCGGACATTATTGAGAGTCAGCAACTGGAGAAGGGACGTCGTTGACCAAAACAAACCTTTTGAAGGCTCATGGAAGGTTTTATGGAAGGGACGATTTGTTCCATACAGAGTGGTACGCTACGCCTGCTTTCTAAAGCCATCTAAGAAGAAGAAGAAGAAAAATAAGTGATGGCGTACTAAAAAATAGTTTAAACAAAAGTTGCTGCAGAGAACATTTTTTGAAGATTTCTATTAAAAAATAATTGCATTCTCTACACAATAGTCAGGCCTCTAAAACCATATGATATAAATTTTTATATATTTCAATTCTTTTGACAAATTTTTCTAAAGTAATGAATGAATAATATCAACAATTTCAAATCTAAGTATGAAAAAATCCCAAAAGTGTGTGAGCTACTTACTACCAATTACCAATTGTTCACTGTGTACATATTGCCAAATTCTAAAATGAGATTTAAATCAAGATCCTATCATATAAACTTATAAAGTACCTACTAAATTTTTTTGCAATTAATAATCCGCAAATTCAATTTTATTTTCAGTTCTGTTTATGTACACAAAAATATCTCAATCTTAAATCTGAAATCTCGAATCTAAATAAACTCTGACTTCGTTTCATATATTTGTGATTACTTTACAATTATAGGTATGAGTATCGCATTATCCTCTTTCATAAATATGAATTGCCAAGATACAGATTAGTAAACATATTATTCTCCTGATATTATATGCTTGTATTCACAATAGTATATCTATTACATTCACCTATCCTATATACCTTTTGCGTTCACGTTTAGGCGTTTAGTGTGTGTGTTGTATGCGAATATCGTACATTTTCGTTCAATAATTTTTCTTTTTCATATTTGATCAGATATGAGATGATATAGTTAAACAAATCTCATTAATCCGAAAACGTACAATAATCCTATAAAGAAATCCACTCAAACTATTTACCCTGTTATCTGTTTGGTATATAGCATGCCTCTGCCTCGTATACATAACTCATTGTATCATTGAAAAATAAAAGAAAATAAATAAACATGAGAAATGAAAATCCCAATACATTACTATAGTACCATGTACCATCTATCAACTATTTAAACATACCGAAATGAAATGAAACGAAAAAGAAAACTATGAAAAAAAAAACAAAAACAAAATAAGAAAAATGAAATGAAAACAATAATAAAACACTAGAAAACAAATCAATCGTTAGAAAAGTCAAAAAGTCAATTTCGTTTTCGACTATTATACTTAGATCTCATATCTCATAAAGTATGGATTCACATATTCTCTTGGTATTATATGCTTGGTCTTGGATTTATGTATTTATTTTTTATACAAACATACTAAACAAAAAGTGTACAAAAGAAAAAACAATATACAAAATAAACCAGAAACTAAACGTATGTACGTCATTCAATTTTCGTATGATATCGAATACATGATTTCATTTCGATATTTCTGTTCATTCGTGCGTTTGTATGTGTATAGATTTTCGATATTTATATATTTCTTATTCTATATCAGCTACTATCAGTATATCAGTTCAGTACCAAAAAAATCTCATAAAAAACTCATAAACAAAAATAAAACTGAAACTAAAAGAAAAAAATATTAAAAAAAGAGAAACTAAGAAAAATGTATACCTATATCCTGTATATACATTATAGCTATAGGATGTATTTTTGCTGTTATGATGTTTTTTTTTTTGTGAAAGAAAACAAAAGAAAAATCCCTTTATCTCTTTTTTTTTATCAAAAAATATATCTTTTTCGTTATTATATTTTTTTTTTTTTGATTTTTTGTATATCAGGAAAATATATCCTCACTCATGGTCTTTTGGTCGCATCATCGTCATCATCATCATGTATGATGGTAAATGGTAGACACCTACATATACTCGTATCTCACGTTCATATAGTAAATTTGTATGCATCTGGACCGATAGTATCTGTACATATATATACTCGCGTACAAGTATCTCGGATATTTCTCGAATACCATATACATATACATACATACAGTATACGTAATGCAGAAATATCTCGGTGCATTATGGATGGATATGATGCGGATGATGATATTTGCAATGCAATTCCACTGAGATTTCGAATATTTTCCTAAGATTTTTCAAAATTAATATCGGTGTATGAATATAAATTTTATGAATTTTGCCAGAATTGGATTTATTGCTAAATCATATCTTTAGGTCAGTTCCTGTAAAAAGTCAAATAATGGATTAGGAATTTTTTTTTTTGTTTTTTTTTTTTTGTAAATTCGAAACAGGAAATTTATTTATTTTATTACAATGCGAGACAAAAGGAAAAATGCAAGACAATTCAAGAAAATTAAAAAAAAAAAATGAAAATGAACAGAATGATGGAAATCGATATGTCGATACCTAGATACATATACATACTTATTTACCTTTTCACATTTTCTGTACGGGTAATATCCATACTGTATACGCATCCCAATGATAATCGTATTAAAAAATAGTTTTTCATATATTTTTCAAATTTATGTCGATTGTGAATTTGCTAATTTCTAAATTTCAAATATTCTCAACTTTTTGTTCTTGTTTTTGTTTTTGACAGTGAAAAAAATATTCAAAATGTTAGAAATATTATTCATGTTTAGTCATTCCACTTACCATTTACCTGATAACGATAATAATGGATTCTACATTTGGTACTCTTCAAAACCTTAAAAATATTTTTTTGTAGAAATTTCAAATTTTTGACCAAGCAATAGTATGTGTGAAATGAAAGAATAAATATCACGCGAATTGCAAATTGCAAGCAAAAATTCGACTAAAAATTAGAGAAAAAAAAATATAAATTTCTTATATGGAAGATGATCACATTTGATACCTAAAAAAGGATTAAAACTAAATACCGTAGACTGATGCAAAAAAAAAAAAAACCAACAAAAAACCAAACTAAAAATAAATAATTTAAATCTTTTTCGTAGATTTTTTTTTTGTTTTCCGATTCCGATATGATTAATAACAGTTTTGTGTAGTTGTTGAAAACACAAAATATACGCGAAAAAAAGATAAAGAAAAACAATAAATAAAAATAATACAATAATCAAAAGTTAATAGTTTTTAGTTTCTTTTTCTTTTTTTTTTGGATAAATAAAAGATGATGTCGAAACGAATTTGACATTCTTTTTAATTTACAAAGTTATTCCATATATATACTCGAATGTATAATACTAGAGTTATACCAGCACATATAAGGTTCTTCATCATTTCTATAATACTTAATTTGAATATTTGTTCTTTTTTTACGAATTTTGTCTCATATTCTTTTTTTCGGATAACAATATTTGTTACTTTTATCTGTGGTCTCACTGATTTTTTTCCATTCGTTCATAAGATTGCGTTTTGTGAAATATCAAAAATGATTTAAATTAATTTTCGCGGATTTAACTTTTATATGCTTTAATTAAAACTTTAACAACAACAAAAGAAAAATGAAAATTACAATACAAAAATTAAAAGATTCAAGCATAGATGTTATACTAGAAGACCGTATAAAATTTGAATAATCGCACATATCATTTTGAATTAATTCCGCTGACATTATGCATTTTTGTCATTACTCTGATATTTGACTTGATAGACATTATGCCCTTAATACCGCAGACATATGGAATTTTTCTTGTTGCCATGTATGCATTTGTGTATGTGTCAGAAATAGAGAATGTGCAATTGATATATAAGGCGATAGAAGTAAAAAGTTCGAGTGGAGGCAGTGGGAGTTAATGATAGAGCGGACATATTTTCAAAGGAAAGATTCTTTTAAAGATTTTTAGGATTGTGTTGTGACATATGATGATGAAAATCATTTCATCTTTAATTTATAATTCTTAAAATTATTGACCAAATTTATTAAAATGTTTTTTAACTTTACCAATTCAATTGTGTTCATAAATCATGTACACGCATACTATAGGTGATGTACTATATCTCCATTAAATTAAAAGACAAAAATATCAAAATATTTACATTTTTCATTATTATTTACAAACAAACTTACATACTGTACATGAACATTCTCTCAATTCAAAAATATAAATTAGGGTGAATCTATATGATAGGTCCTACCGTTTATACTTAAACTTTTGTAATATTTTTTGCAAAAAAAAAAACACAGTTGAAAAAAGGAAAATGAAAAGGAAAAAAGGATATCTATATTACATACAAAATCAAAAACTTATATATTCACAATATTCGAATCACACAAATTTTTTATAGTTTGGTTATACCGTTTTGTTATATGTAGTTTCATTTTGTCAGCAATATAATCCCCTCAATATTCATGCACATATACTTTATGAATATATGTACGAATACGAGTACATATATGTATACAATTTTCTCATTCAATTTTATGTGTATTCTACCACCTTTACAACCTTTACTTTGTGTACACATATTCATTTATCTCCACTTCAACGTACAATGGCCGTAAATATTTTTGTTTTTTCGAGCACACATAACTTGCATGCATATACATACATACATGAACTTTTGTAGAATTTATTTTATGCTCGTATATATATGTGTTTGTACATGAATGAGAAGAGTCCAGATTTATATTCGGTTCACAACTAATACATAATCTATGAAGACAAAATATTTTAAACAATTGATTGCAATACAAGGAAGGATCAAGGACCCTTGGCATTGCCATTAGACCGATTACTATATATTATTATTATTATTATTTTTTTTTTTTATTGAATATACAATCATAAATGGAGTGTAGAAATTTAATATTTATAAGGATCGAAACATTTACGTGAATATTTTCACTATATGTATTACAAAAAAAGGATATTACATATTTTTGGAATGTACAAGTATTCTTGTATTTTGTATTGAATCACTTTTTTATATTATTCGATATTTAGATGAAATTTTGTGCACATATTCAGGATAAAGTGTAGATAGTATGAAAATAAATATTTGTAGGGGAAATATTCATACACATAGATGTTGATGATGATGACGGGTGAAGTTCACTAGTTCATACTGAATGAATAAAAGTTTTGTAAAAAAGAAAAAGGAAAATTTTCTAAATTTACACATACACAACGAAAGAGAGTAAAAACAAAAAAATGTGTGAAGGTCATAGAGATCGCTCTACATTTTTTGTGCCAGAATTTATAAATATAATAAAAATATTTTTATATTCTTATACTCAAACCTCAAACTAACTTTATGGTATAGTGAAGTGCCCTCTATTTTACCCTCTTATAATCTTTCATTATACAGTTATCATTATTATTACTATTATTTTTTTGGAATATAATATACCTATTTAGCATTCTGAATGGTACCTATATAAGTATAATAATAGTGCTACTTAATATCCTTTTGTATTTTATCATATTCATAACCAAAATAAAAACAAACCTTTTCCCATTTCATTCCTTTACAAAAAATCAAATGAATATTTGCAGAAATTGAATTCATATTAGACAGATGAAAAAAGTAAAAAATGAAAAAAAAAAAAAATACAAAAGGAAGAAGCATTAAAAGGACAAAACTTATGGTTTCAACATTGTATCGGAATGCGTATACCCTATATCCATTAATATGAACAGATTTTCAATCTCTGATGGTTTCTCTTTTATTTAATTTTTACGAGTATTTTTTGTTTGTTTATTTGATTTCGATTTTGACCTTTTATGTTTGCACCCAAATATAACTTGAGGGTTTTCTTTATGGGTTCTGCTTCTATTCTGTGTTTCGTTCAAATTGCTCTCAAAGGTGGCTAAATTTTTTGTAACAAAATGAAATAAAAAAAAAAGAAGGAATAAAACTATAGCCAGATTCCTATACTTATCGTATATGTATATGCGTGTTTGCAGCTAATAAAGGTGTAATAACGTTCGGAATGTTATATGTTGCAAACTACATATATGCATTCAATGGAGAGTGATTAATGACATAAAATTCTTGGCAATTTTCTTGAAGAATTCGTATACCTATACGCACTTAACTTGAATATCTGCGTTCTTATAATTATGTGATTGGGAAATAAAGGCATAAAAAAAAATATTTGAAAATTAAAATGAAAGAAATCCTAAGAATTTTATTTTGATGTCTTCACTATATCGGGATAGTTTTTAACTAAAATTAGTACAGTCATTCACAGTAAATCACAGTAGATATTAGACATTACTCTGAGTTTGAGAAAAAATAAAAAAAAAACAAAAAGCAAATTCGCAAAAAGCAGAATTTGCCTGAATACAAGAAGAAGAAATTTATCACTAAATGAACGGCAACTTTGAATTTTTCAATTTGAGTTATAGAAAACTCCAAAAATGTAATACGAATT
Source organism: Villa cingulata (assembly GCA_951394055.1). Lineage (NCBI taxonomy): Eukaryota > Metazoa > Arthropoda > Insecta > Diptera > Bombyliidae > Villa > Villa cingulata. The sequence goes on from OX596023.1 coordinate 1,435,046, forward strand.
TGAATAGATTTCATCCGCCATCTTAATATTTAAAAATGATATTACCGTACAATATTTCATAAAGGGTCTTCAGTTTATACGCCACATTATAACCTCAAAATATTCTTTATTTAAAACACGAAATTTTTATAAAAAAATAACAGAGTAAGTAAAACCAAATAAAAATGAAGAAAACAATAATAAATTTCTGTTTGTTTTCCCATCATACAAACACACCACATCCCAATATTTTATGTATACGACTATAGGTATATGCGTTTATTTTTGTAAATAATTCCTTCAATTAATCTTATCATTAAACCTTTCAAGTCCATAATGAATTTCATTTATTCGAGAAAGAAAACACAAGAAAAAACCGCAGAATAAAAAATTAGATTCCAAAGGAAAAAAGCAAATTTAACGTAACGCAATTATTTATCAGTCAATAATTTAAAGCGAAAATGAATTTGTCCAAAAAAATATAAAAAAAAATCACGATGTGTACTTTGAATCTTCATAAGCACACGGAAGAAAAACGCACAGGTACAATGAATTTAATGTTTTCATAGAAGAGAAGTTAAAAGGAAAAAAAAAATGTTTTTGTAGCAATAAATAATTTCGTTTATTTGTTTACTTTGTTTCAAACATTTTCGTGCTTAATTTTTGTTTTTTTTTCATGCTCATTTCGAAAATCCTTACCTAACCTTGTGCTTTAATATAACCCACTTTTATATAGTTTTATTCTTTATCCTTCTGTTCTATGTACGAGTACATAATAAGCATAGTACTACATAACTTTAGTTTCAGTTCATATGTCATTTACACAAATCAAATTCTAGATTGAAATTCTAAATGATTCCTATAACACATTCGTATACATACGACAAGAGTGGTCTATGTAATAAAATTTCGAATTTTTTTTCCTAATTTTTCTTCCTGTGTTTACTTTTCATGCACGTGCATATTATTGTGTGAAAATCCATGTATAATATGTTTTAAAAACATAAAATAATCCTGAAAACTTTTTCATAGGTATATTGGAAAAAAGGATCTTTCTAAATTGAATGCGAATTACAAATACAACGCTTGCACGTAACAATATTTTACACTTTAACCAAAAACAGTAAAGTGAAATATTGTGAATGTAGACACAAAGGATCCATTTTAATTTTTAATTTGGTTTTTTGTGTGTTTTGTATTATTTCAAAAACAAAAGAAAAAATACTAGAAAAAAATTGTTTACTAACAAAGTTTATAATTATACGTATATGGACATCTACACCTAGAAATGTTTTTTTTTCGTGTATGTGTGTTTGTAATTTTCATTATTATTCTTTCCAGATATTAAATGCGCATACATATAGGAAAAAAAGGACACGAAAATTCTAACAAAAAAAAAAGTGCCAAGTAAATTAAGTTTTAAATCAAATCCAATTTTTTCATTTATTTGTTTGCTTAAAGTTTATTTTCAGATTTTTCTTTGACTTTTTGTTTCGTTCGCTTCTGTTTATTTGTACATTGACAGAAACTTGGCAACAAAAATTTGTATGTTTACACCTATATATTCATGAATGAATATGTGTGTAGAGTAGTGGTATACAATCCATACGAACTCGATAAGAAGGATGGGCACCCTAAAAAATAACAAAAGTATTAAATTCCAAATTCAGCCATTGCTACAGACCATACTACCATCTACCATACTACCACTACAGTTTGTTTTTTTATCTTCCTGTTTTTCATGTTTTCCTTCGAAGTGTTTTTTTACTGTCTTTTTTGTTTTGCTTCCATTGCTGTGTCAATTCAGTAGTCAGTTGTTTCTTTTTTAGTAATACGATAGATAGTACCATAGTATATATAGGGTTCTAGGGTATGTATAGTACCGTGGTAGTGTTCCATGCACAGAATACACACCATTTACTTTTATAGTCAACAAAAATGTATTCGCGTAGCATAGTTGAGTTTGTAATAGACACGTTTCGGAAAAAAAGAAATCGCACACACCCCTTAAACGAAACACATACACACAATCACTGGTTATTGGTGCTGGTATACAGAAAAACTTATATTTATATACATAGAAACAGGATGAAAATGTAACAACAAAAAAAAAAAAACTGACAAAACCACCCTTCATTTATATTATCATTATTATATTATTCATTTTGTACACACATACGCACGTACATGAATGTAATTTATGTGGACGCATGTATTTATATAACTGAGGCGTACATAGATAGGTTTGTATGTATAAAAATTTAACAGGAAAAGAAAACTTCCAAAAAAAAATTATAGGTATTGTATATAGGATAGGTGATAGAGAAAATACGTTTAAGGATAATAGAATAGGAGAATAGTATAAATACATGAATGAATTTTCGCGTATGTAGCACATACAGAATAAATAGCTACACATACTCTCATACTCGTATAATACAGACGATAAAGCATATTCACATTTTTATGTTTTCCTTCACTTAAATTAAAAGGAACTGAAAAAAAAATGAATGAATAGAAAAATATTAAGAAAAAAAAAAAGGATGAATTTTCCAATGTAGCATTTATAGATATCGTCATATTCTTCTTCTTCTTTTTCTTCAAAGTTCTATTATTCCATTTCGGAAGTGTTTTTGAAAGGTTACAATTTTATCTTTCGATTTAATTTTGGGTTTTCAAATGAATTTTCCTGTGTTATATACTTACGTAGTCATTATACTGTTATTTTCAGATGTAAATAAGCATACGTTTTTTGTTGCATGTATATGGATTTTGTCATTTTATATCGTCACATCGCATCCAAATAAATTGATAGTTTGTGTTTATAAAATGAGAGGGTGACCTTTACCGATGATAATTATAGTAGGCATATAATATAGGAAATTTTTTGGAAACGATTTTTTTTTAAACTTTTTTCTCTTCTTCGACTGACATTCTGACAATCTCTCTATACATATTTTCTACAGTAAAATTTGTGTCCTCATGAATATTAAAAAAAAAAATTATTAAAAAAAATATATAAATATCATAGAATCCGCATTTTTGTATTTCATATTTCAAGGATAAATAATGTCTCTTGACAATTTTTTGGGGAAAATATATTTTTTAAATGTTACGCCACTGATAAATTTCCATTCGATTCCAATATCATTAATGAAAAATTTGCGTTTATAGGATGTTATACGGTGCGGTACATGTATTAAAAAATGTGTGTAGAACAAGATGTTTCACAACCACAATTACATTAAAGTGAAATTTTTGGAAGAATATTTTTTGGGGGATTGTTGTCAGTATGGATTGTATATAACCATTAACCATATATACAGTCGTCATTACAGGAAAATAACATCAGGAAGAATTACATATTTACATGGATATGCTTATGTGTGAGTGTGGATATGTGTTCTTATACGAGTAACAAACATTATACGGTAAATGTGTCTACGTAAATCTGCAAAGAGGATATACATAATGTGGTATAAAAGTTATTAAATGTGCAGGAGGGTTGTTTGGAACGTAAAATTTCTTGCATTTATGTAATGGAAATATTGTAAAATTATATCGGAAAATTCGGTATACGTATACATACATATCCGATTCCGAGTATTATATACGTATCCTATACTCATCTATATACCATCTAACAACTTATATGCAGATGTAATATCTTTCCCTACACTTGTGTATAGTAATGTCGTTTACGGTTTTTCCTGTTCGAACAATATTGTCTTCAATTGTAATACATAATATCTGTTTCTGACGTATGTCGTATAGCCACGTATTATGTATGCCGTAATGCCCTCTGATACCATTTCCTATAGTATAATAATCCTCCTGATATTTTTGTGAGGTAATGCAAGATACGTATATACAAATAGGAAATATGATATAATTCCCTAAATGCCATAGAAATACATACATACACAATATAAGTACAAAAATAATAATAACGTATAGGCAGTATTGCACGTAGACCTATCTATATCCTATTATATAAAGGAACAGAATGTATATACATACGTAAATATATACATACATATATTGTTTGTTACGTGTATTGGACTTTTGTGTTTTCAAGGAAATATCAAAAATTTAAACTTGACTCTGTGATAATACAATACCAACCATTGAAATGTGGAAGTTTATGTATATGATAAGCAGATGGAAAATGTTACATAAAAAAGTAAAGGAAAATATTTTTCCGACTTATATGTATAAGTGGGGGGAGGTTTATTTTCGTTTTAAATAACATTAAATTTAAGTATTTTATACAGTATACGCGTATTTTCCATCTAAATATTATATACAACATTATGTATGCATTTATACAGCTAGCTATAGAGTATAGAGGATATATTATTATATCCAGATTATAGGTAAATGTAAACATGTGCGTGTGCTGATATACGAATGCGTAGAAATCATCCATAGAATCCCTTTTACGTAGGCAGTGGCAGACATATGTAAAATGTATATATGTGTGAATATACTGTATATGTAAATATTGTGTATGTATATATGTGAAAAAATGTTTAAATTTACGTACATAGTTTTATGTATACAATTCATATATACGCATACACCATATATAGACTACATACGTTTATGTTTACAATTTATGTAAATGTATTCGTATATTCTAAGTATATATATTATAACATATGTGGAAGAAAATTTGAAAAATATATATAAGGGAAAATCTGAACATATACACGCAGCATACATATACATACATATACAACATTTAAAGGGAATGATATTTGAAATAATGTCATTGAAAGAAAATAAATGTGGTTGCGGATTTATTATAAAATTATTTTGGTAAATATCTCATTTTCTTCTCTATAAACGTTTTCATATACATTACATACTTAAACATATACTTACATTTATGTATATTTACGAGATTTAACTGACACTTTACTTATGTTTATATTTTTAATATTTGTGTATATGCGTTCACATTCGATAACATTTATGATTGTGTGTTCATGTATCGTATATATTATAGGAAATTTATTACTATAACTGCGCAGCAAATGCTATAGAAATGAAAAGGAACAGAAATGATTTATATACTACTAATGTAGAAATTATTATGAGTACATATGTACAAAAATACTCTGAATATGATGAAAAAATTTTATTGTTTTCTTTCAAGTTATTCTTAAGAGTAAAATTATGAAAAAAAAAAAGATTGGTATAGGTACTTGAGAATGAGACTCTTTGAAATATTAACCTAAGAGCAGTTAATAAATTTCAAAATTATTTTTTATGTATTTTTTTTTAGGTTTTATTTTTTTTTTAATTTAAATTTTATCCTGAAGACAAAATTAATTTTCATTCATGATCAGTGGTGAATTTTCCAATTAAGCACTCCTAGGCAGCACTCAAATTTTCAAAATGAAAATTCAAAAATACGAGAACAATGTGTGAAATATCACTCGTAGTACTATCGTAGCGTTAGCGGGAAAGTAGGGTAGGACTTCTTCGTTAAATATAAGAGTGACGATGATGAAATTTGACTAGACTGGGGTTTCGTTTCGAGTACAATGGACAGCGTTTGTCTGATTGCTCAGGTTCATCATACCACCCACCCAACACAAACGAAAAACAACAACTATCGTATAGCATATATATCAGGTACTGTCTAATAGAAATAGCCAATGACCTTCATTGCTACAGAGTACGTATAATAGTAGAGTAGACAACAATTCACAGACTTTTTTTTTTATTTATTTTGTGATATAAAATTGTGCTCTATTTTGAACGATCACTCATTCATTTCAAATTCAAATCACTCAATTAAATTCGTGTAATTAATTTCAATGTCCATGATAATATTCACAAATACGTATGGTATTGCCGTATTGCTTTACTTTACCTTACACATATCAAAGGATACCGAAGCATTTTATATAATTCTTTGAACAAATTGATATTATTATTTTTTTTTTTTTGTATAAATTTAAGTTTATTAATGTTAATAACGATATATTAATAAAAAAAATCAAATTCAACAAAAAGGAAAATAACAAAAAAATTATAATAATAACAAAAATAAGAGTGACTTGTGAGACACAAAACGATTGTGTATACGAATACGACAGTATTTATACCAGACCAGTTTATGGACATACAGATATAATCAAAATCAAACACATAAATGCTTTTGTATATACATACAGCATGTATCGATTTAATCAAACCACAAAATATACAATTCAGAAATTTTTTTTTTATATTTTTTTTTTTGAACATTCATAATATGAACATGACATGCTTTTATATGCATATTAGATGTTAAGATAAGACAAGAATAAAATTAAAATTAAATCTCTAAGTCATTTATGTAATGTATGGCATATACCTATATACTCGTACAGATATATAATTTATCTATATACACATGAGTGTATGAACACCTATATGTTCATGTCCAAAAAAAAAATTTATTTGTTAAAAGATAAAAATCTAACATAAAAAATTAGAGAGAAGAAACAAAATCAAAAAAAATAAAAAAATAAAAATGAAACGACAAAAAGTATACACATACGCTTACTCGTATATCCAGAAGACCATGAAATGAGGGAAAAAATAAAAATACAAAAAGAAGAAGAAAATTAAAATATACAAATTTTTTAAGAGAAAAAAAAAACAAATTAATAAAATTAAATAAGAAATGAAAATGAAAACAGTAAATCTCTCAAACACAATATATATGTATGTAATATGAAAAGGCGCCAACAATATAAACTGAAACAAATTAAAATTTGATAAGAATTTAATTAATTTTTCTGTATCAAATTACGACATAGAAACAAACAAACGACCAAAATGAAGCCAGGAAACAGAAACATTTTTTTTAAAGAATTGAAAGTTATGTATCTGCGAGAAAAAGAAAAAATAAATTTCATTATCCAAAAAAAAAAGGATTTCACATATCCGAATGTAAGTAATGTCCTACATCATTTTGAATATTTTGTTGGCGACAAATTAGTGTTTGAGAACTTTTTGATTTTAGAAGATAAGAAAATTTGATTTAATACCTTCTAATAAATGAAATAATTGGTTTTGAAAATAAAAAAATAAAGAAAATTATGAAAAGGACTAGAGGAGTAGAGGGATGTAGTGGAAGATGCTGATAGTTATCATTCAATTTTGGATTGTCAAAGTAAAATACTATGCGAATAATAATTGATTTTTTTGAAATAAGAAAATCTCAAAACCCACTAAAATATGTGACTTTTAAAATACTTGTGAGTAGAAAAGGTAAATGTCTGTGCTAAACCATCTACAACACCTACTCGCAGCTATATACTCATGAAAAACTTTTCAAGTAGCTGAAAGTACATAGATGCAAGTAGTTGCGAATAATTTCTGGTCGTTCGTTATAACAATTTATGTTCTAGATACATTCTTGTACTCGCAATGTTGCAAGCACTTGAAACTGCTAAATCGAAAGCACCTATAATAATTCATAAATAACATTAAATCATTATCACAGAAATATAAATATGGAAACAAAAATACTAAAAAAAAAAATAAAAAACATCAAAAATTTGATACAAAAAATTCATAATCGTATGCACACATACAGACAAAAGACATCCAATCTCTGTACACAGAACAACAATGAACAGAAAAAAAGGTGATACATAATAAGTAATAAATAAAAAATATTCTCAGGAAAACATTGATGACGATGCGCTGCTATACGACTGACTATATACATTTTCTTATTTTTCTTATTATTATTATTATTATTATTATTATTATTATTACAAATTTTTGATTTGATTATGTCGTATTTTCTAGTTTATTTTTTTTTACATTTATATTAGTTATTTACCAAAAAAAAAAAAAAAATTATTCGAATTTATATGTTAATCAGAATGAATACCGTGAAGAACAACAAAACAACAAAAACAACAAAATAAAAATAACAACAGTTTATATGTTATACTACCGCACCAAAAATAAAAAGTGAAAATCAATTCAATTTTTTTTTTTCATCTTTATTTTTTGGTACATATACGAGAATTCTCATGATTTTGGTAATTTTCGAAACATCCAAATACGATGTTTTCTGTTGTTGTTTCTCATTTTGGTTTTTGGTCATATTTTTATTTATTTTTTTTTTCGATTGGTGTGTGTATTCTTAAAGGAACAAGAAACAAACTGACAAAATAAAAGAATAAAAGAATGAAAGATATGTACAAAAAAAACCCAAAAAATGTAATATCTGTATACAACCTACGACAAGTATATATGTTATATGAGATAAATGTGATGCGATGATGCGATGGTTATATTGTTATCAGGGCAGACAGGGTATATATATGCATATGCAATAAATTTTGTCAGATTTTTAGTCATTTCTTTAATTTGTGCGTTTATTTTTTATAAGTATGTAAGGGTTAAAATAATGTGATATAATAGTGTGTCCTGATGTATACCTTTTCATATACTACTCATCGTATATATTTATATAACATTTTGAAAAATATTAAACATGAAATAAATATGTAAGATATTTTTAATTTATTCGAAATAATGAAGATGAACGAACGAACAACAACAACGAAAAAAAAAACATCGAAAAAATTAATAACACAAATCAAAAATTAAAATAAAATAAAAAAAAGAGAAAAAAAAATTATAACATAAAATTTCATGTTTCGTTCATAATATGAAGAGATACATGAACATGAATTATTTTTTATTCAAAATAAATTATATTAAACAGAAAATGAAAGAGAAAAAAACGAGATATAGGTACTTTTTCTTTAATGCGTATATATGCTTGTATACAATGCGTGTATGGAGCTAATATCAACAGCTAAAGCGATATAATATGGTCAAAATCGTGTACAAGTAACAGACAGAACGGATTTTATTATTGATAACCAACAATTGAATTTGATCCAGAAAATTTCTCTGATACCAATACAAAACTACCTGTACGGGTATTGTGTGTAACATTTGATATTTAAATTGAAGATCAGTTTGAAAATTTTCTGAATAGAGTTCAGAATCATGGTTTGTTTTGAAATTTTTTTTGAAAATATCACTAAAATTATATTGTAGCAGGTAGTAGGTTGTAGGTTGTAGCTGTTAAGCCTCATTTATAACTCAAGCTCAACGTGGATTTCGTACGAGAGAAGATTTTCCATATCTCCTTCATTTTTACACAAGAAATTCTACATCACTATCTTTTTTCCGCCTAGCTTGAATTTCACCAGAGTCAGAGTATTTCTAATCTGACGCTGATGAAAATAATTATCTATAGAGAGAGTATAGTGTACATTATAAGAGTACATTGCCAATTTCCAGATTCCAATTAGATGTGGATACTAGAGAGTTCTGCAAATCTTGATATTTTCTTCCAATCAATTAAAGATCAAAACTTATGTAATTCAATTTTAAACATTTAATCTTGATATCTTATTCTTTGTTTGATATTTCTTTCCAATTGTAATTTTAATTTTAATTAATTATATTAATCTTTGCATAACACCAAAGATTGATAGCACATCAATTCCCTATACAGTTACGCATATGTTACATTTATACACATCACAAACACACATTTAATTTCTTATCGTTTTTAATTTTTCATTTTAAAATTTTATTTTGTCTTGTTTCAAATAATAACAAGATATAGGTATAAGCGACGAGTAAGAAAAATAACGATATTCAATCAAATATCCATTTAAGGTTAATTTCATTATTTAATATCAGTCATAAATCAATCCGTCGGTAAGTTATGTGTATATCCATGAATATGATTTGTAAATTTGATATGCGTCAATCCGTTTATGTGTGTCTGTGTAGTCGTAATGTATAGTTTTATGTTTTATGTTCAAATCTAGTAGTAGTCAATTATTTAATAATGAGAAGTTTATATTTCATATTGTCTGCATAAACACGGTATGTACCTATATGCTCAACTTTCTTTTTATATAACGAAGAAATTGAGATGATATGATACCTTAACTATTATATATCTGTATCAGTAATCATGACCACCACAAAACAGTTACTAGTATAGTTAATAATTATAATTATGTACGAGTATTATAACTTCGATATTTTATATTATATATACACACAGTCGAATGTAACATGTAACGGTTATTAGGTATTAGAGAGAGAGAGAGGTTTTTCCATGAAAATATAAGAAAAAAAAATGTTTGAAATAAAAATGAAAAAAAAAGATTGAAATAAATTTCTCATAATTGAAATGATTTATGACTTATGACTACCTCAACTACACTCTATTCAGACGTTTGTCTGATTTTTTAGTTTGACTATAAAAACTATATTCATTTTGTGTTGCAACTTGTAAGTTGTAAGCAATCCATATATATGGAAGTGTGTACAGAAAGAAACAGACACGTATTATAGGTATATGCAGATATGTACACATATATGTCTACGTAATAATGAAGATTACAACATGTATTTTATCTTTAGCTGTCATTATAAGAATTTAATTTGATATCAGATCATTTAATTAAAAGGAAATTGTATAAACACAATCGAAAAAAACCAAAAAAAAAAAACAACGTATACTAAACGTGCGATCGCATTCATTTATTTCATTTAAAATTGGCAGAGATTCTAAGATGTTAGATAAATAGATGATAAATCTTTTTGAAAGATCATTACATTATACTGTAAAAGCTCGTGCTTTATTGATAGAAAATAATGGAAGACAAAAATAAAACCGTTGTGAAATAATAAAAATGAATCAGATATTCATGAATAACTCAGTCGAATGCTACCCATATGAGATAATGCTACGTTATCTAGGCAAAATTTCAAAAATTTTCAATAAGATCTTTGCAAAAATATATTTAAAACATAAATAAATGCAACAATAGAATTTGATCAAAGACACTTTTAGTATGTACACAAATATCCTGACGTGAGATATTTTTATGTTAGTAAAACAGAGGAGAATGTGTTTTACCGTTCATTTAATTTAAGCTTGCAAATTTACCATTTAGAGATCAGTTCCATTGGTTCCTTTCTACCTACTTATTTGTTTGTATATTTCTTGTTCAAAAATTTATACAGAAAACATTATTATTTTTTGTTCATTTTTATTTATCTTCCAATACATGAACGGAGAACCTTTAGTTACTTGTATATTACATAAAATTTGTGCTTATGGAGTACAGAAATTATGAAATTAAGATGTAAACTTAATGAAAAAAAAAAAAAAAAACAGAATAAAAGAGATCTTTATTATACATTAAGACATCATCAAAGTTCACAATATATACACAAATTCGAATGTAAATGAAGATAACTGTCGCATTAGTACACAATTACCATTACTATACAGTAGCTGGTAGCCTGGTGATACCATACATTACCTATATACATATAAATTTAAATAAGACGAAAAGAAAAATAAATTCTGTGTTAAGCTTTCATTAAGTCAATTTTAATGTCAGCTTTAATCCGTTTAAATTCAATTGTTATGTCATTTTAAGTAAAAATACCCCACAGACAGACAGCATTAAGTAAACATCTTGTATTATATTGTAATAATAATAATAATATGATAATAATTTAACAGCGCAAGTTAATTTTACTATCTCTCGCATCCTATCGCTCTCTCTCTTTTTTTCTGTTCCTCTGTTTGTGTCTCCCTCTCTAAAAAACGAAAATATAAAAATTTTCGAATAATCTTTTTTAAAAGTCGGTTCTTCTGTACTTAGTTTGATGATATAAAAAAATATTTTTCTTTTTTCTGCCATTATTATCATTATTATAAATTATTTTTTTTTTTTATTTTTGTAACTTAAATACAAATTCAAATGCTTATATGTATGAGTGTTTTCATATTCTTTGTATTAAATTGTCATTATGTTATTGCTATTATATCGTATATTATTTGTGAGGTGAGTAAAAATGCTATAAATTAACGGATTTACTCACAGTTTTGTATATATAAGTATGCGCAGACAGATATATGTAAGTTCAAAAAAAATAAATAAATAAAAATACATAAAAAATAAGAAAATAAATATAAATATGGGAAAAAATGCATTTAAAACTGAGGGAATCAAAGGCAATAAGGATAACAAAATTAATATATATGAAAGATAAATAAAATCAAGATTGGATGGATATGTTGCATATTATGTTGGTATTCTTACATGTATAGAACAAAAAATTTTTATAATCGGTATCGAAAAATGATAAATAATCGATATATGGAAGTGATGATGATTATTATTGCAGCATATTACAGCATCAGCAGCGAATATTTTTATGAAATAATTTATAAAGCTATCAAGCCATTTTACAGTTTGTTGGTATTGGTATTATGAATTATGTTACATTTTTTGAAATATTAATTTTTGGTTCTTAGTGATTTAAAAATTTGAAAATTTGAATCTAAGAAAAAACATTCCAATTCGTCTTTTTCTTCTTTCTGGCACTACTGCTATTTGTGGGTTTTGGCATCCTCAACAATTTGCCTCCATTCGCATCTATCTGATGATATGATATAAAAAGTAGATCTGATGATGGAAACCATGGCAGCGATCTAAAATCAAAAGTCCATAGCATTGGGCTTATTTATCATTCATTTTGTTCCTCGTTTCTATCCTATGAGAAAGTACTATGTGTACAATATAGACAGGCACATGTAGAGCATATATCGGTGCACAAAAGTGATAAAATATTCAAATTAATGTTATTTAAATGCTATATAGTATATACCTAGTTTACCCATAAAAGGATAAAAATGTAAACTACTAAAATTCAATATTTAATAATGGAAAATCCTATTTTTCTATGTAAAAATTATAAAAAAGGAAATTTTTTTTATTAGTTCTTATTAAATTTATTTTATTTTTGGATGCTTTAAATTTTAAAAAACATTTTGTTTCTACTTTTTATACGTTTTATACACATCATACAAATACGTATGTATACGTATAGAGAATTTTTTTTTTTTTAAATATACATACGAGTATATATAAGTATATGCGATTACCTTGATTACACCCATAAATTATATCCTGGTAAAATAATTTTTTACACCTGTAAATGATAAAAAGAAATTATCTTTGTATGTATATGTATGACCGCTGGGAAAATGTATTATAGAAATTACCAGAAAGAAATGGAGGTGAATGCATTCAACCAACTGAAATGAAAAAAAAAGGAGAAATGAAAAATTTATGTATAAACATCGTATTAAAGGGTAACACGAATAGGTCTGTACCATTGTTCTGTATATGAACGCATAGACGCATACATATGTTGAAGCGCATGTGTCTATTTAAATTTTGTGGTATGATTGTATAGCGTGTGTATGTATATGTGTAAGCGTATTTTAAATAAAAGAAGGAAAAAAAAATTATTTTTCGATAGCCACAAAAAAAAATTTTTCAATAAAGAAGAAGTATACAAGAGAAAGCGAATAAATATATCCTTACATTCATATAATAATATACGAGTATATTTATTACACACATACATACATATACAAACATACATCCTTCTATATATACTGTCTCTACTGTCATATGCATACTTACACACAAGAGAAGTTTGATTTTGAATGGTTTTCTGTTTATGTTTTTAATTCTATTTAAAAAGCGACTTTTATATATTTTTTTATTTTGTCTTTATTCTCCTTTTTTTGAATTGTACGAGTATATTTTTCCTTTTATTTTATTTTCATTTTCATTTTTTTTTTTTGGTTTTAAAGTCAAAAACATTTTTACACCATAAATTTTGTATAAAAAAATTTTTTGATTGACTTTTGTTGGTCATCATTGTTCGTGAACTGATCTGATATAGGAAATGTGTATATATGAAATAAAAGTTATAAGGGGGACAAAGATGTATGTATATGCGTGTGAATACAAAATATTGTAGGTATTTATTTACTATTTATGTATATAAATGTGCTCGAAACATTTTTTTTTCTAATTTTTCTGTTCTAAGAATTTTAAAATGAGAATCAAATAAATAAAATGAAAAATTGCAGAGAAAGTTCAATTCAATTTATAAGGATAATAATCATTCATATCATATGTTAGCTGGTGTATTAATAAAATATATAAAATTATATAAATATATATTTCCACATGCGTATGGATGAAGATCGACACCCTTATTTTTGTAAACCGATAAATAAAATTCATTTTATTACATATACGGTTTTATGATATCCTTTGTGGAAACGTGAAAACGAATTGTCACATAGATTTGAAATTTAATTGAATGGAAATAATCTGAATTATTGAAGACAACTTTTAAGAAAGAAAAATTATTTTATTTTCTATATAATTTGGTGTATACTTCTTATGTTGATCCTTGTTGATATCTAATAAATTTAATTTTAAGAGTGCATCATTTTAATTCAATAATTTTTCAACATTTAAAACGTATTATAATAAAATTCGAAATTTAATTTATTTTATTTTTGTTTTTCTTCTTTTTTCTTTTCCGTATATTAGGTGAGAAACCATTCAAATGCGAGCATGAAGGTTGTGACAGGAGGTTTGCAAACTCTTCAGATCGAAAGAAACATTCACATGTTCATACATCAGATAAACCATATAATTGTCGTGTGAATGGCTGTGACAAATCCTACACTCATCCATCATCCTTAAGGAAGCATATGAAGGTAAGGATTAATGTTTGTCGTATATTCAAAGTAGAAAATTGGTTTGGAATTTTTGTTTTTTTTTTCTTTTTCAAAAAAAAGACTCCTAATGTGGACTTGAAAAGGAAATTATTTTACATGATTTATTCTAAGAAATTATAAATTTCCTTTTCAATATGGTGTCAAGATCTATTTTTTAACTAATTGCTATCTTTGTTTTGTTTATTTTTCTCGTGCACTACCATATTTTAGGTTCACGGTAGCTTAGAAGAGAAATCACCATCACACCATGCCTATGACAGCGAGGGCGAAGAGTCTAGTTCATCTAGTGTTGTGACGGGTGGAGCGCAGACGCCGCCAACATCACGTCTAACTGAAGGTATGAATAAATCTTCTCCATTATCAATTAAATCCGAAACCGGATTTGGGCACCATGTTAGCAGTAGTAGTTCAAAATCGCCTTCAATCTTAGTTACACCATCATCATATCTGCCACCACCACCATTAGGACCACCACCATCTCTGACGTCCGGAATTAATGTTTCATCACATCATCATGTCACCTCATCAGCGGCTGTATCATCATCATCATCTGGCGGAGGAAGTCTTGGAATAACTGGAGGCGGTATTAGCAACAGTAATCCAGGCATCAGTGGTGGTATACCATCATCTAGTAGTACCAGTTCAGCGACAATGTTAGTTGCCGGCCATCACAATCATCATTTACTATATCATCCGCCTCAGCATCATCCTACATCCGATTGGTATCATACAACAGCACCACCAACTGGAGATACTATGAATCATCCATTAAATCATTTCGGACATCATCATCATCATCATCATTTAATGCATCCTGGAGCTGCAACTGCATATTGAAATTAAATTCATAACAGATGTACATATGCAATGCATATACAGAGAACAAAAGATAATTAGGTACATAGAATATTTTCGACGTGCATTAGAAAAATACGAATTATTGTCGTGTACGTATATATGCACAGTATAAATATGAGTGTCGAGTGCATATACCAACTTGTTTGCGTATAGTATATTTCACTTGTGCATATTCGTTTGTACTGTGTGTTTTGTGTAATTAATTTTCGTTTATTAGCACGCATTCTCTATTTAGTGTACACTACATATGATGGACATTTATACTGGAATATGTATGGGTTATTTGCTTTATGTTATATACAGGTGCGTATTTGAAGAAAACAAAACAACAAAAAATTCATAATTATTATACGAGGAAACAAAATTACCTATACCTTTCTAAATCTAAACATTATATGGGCTGGCGCATGCTTTATTTTTTTCAAATCAAAATTAATATTTCTCAAAATTTCGAAATTCATTTAATAAGGTAAGAAATTAATAAAAATCTCAATTAATCTCAAGTAACTCAAGTAACAGCAAAAAAAAAAAATTGCAAAAAAACCAAAACATTGAAATACCTATATACATTAATTTGATGTTGTGTTCCTTCGTCTGTCATCGCATGTTTAGATAAAAAAACTTTTCTTTTAGATTTGAATGTGATATAATAACGATGATGTACACAATTACCTATACATTAATATACAAAAATATACTATTAATAAAATTTATTTGTTTGTTTTTTTGAACCAGATTGTGCCTAATATAATATATATTGCTTATATATAAAATACCAATACACTTTGATAAATGATAATATTACGCGAAAACACATAAATACGCGCGTGTATTTGTGTACTAAGTTTGTGAAATTCTATACACATTATAATTATTATTGTCTTGTAAATATAAAATATGTACATAAATGTGTATATATACATGCATATACAAAAATAAATAATCTAATATCTATAATAAAATTTTAATTTAAATAAATTCAACCGAAAAAAAATTTACATGGAAATTGATTGATGACAAAATGATAATAGGAGAAAAATAAAAAAAATTTTTTTGTTTTGTAAAAAACAAGAAGAAGGAGAAGAAATGTACCTACACTTTAATTTTATGCAAAATTTAATTACAAATTTAATTTACTTTTAATTAAAAATTTATCATATTAGAAAATTTTCAGAATAAATAAATTGTAAATGTATAAGTTTGTAATGTAAAGTACTAAATGTATAATTTAAAATAATAAAGAAATCTTAAAAATGTTTGAGGAAAAATCTTTTCTTTTTTTAATAGTATTGACACAATGCAGAGATAAATCATGGTTATTTCAGTTTTCTGGTTGATGTTTGCGATAACTGAAATTCAGAACTCGGTTATGTTAACCGAGTTTCTATAGAACTCAGTTATCTTGTTAACCAAGTTCGAACTCAGTTATCTTTGACGTTTGTGTTATTTTTTTTTTACTTATATTATATTTAAACAAACTGTCAAATCAAATTTCAGCTAACCTGCTGATGCTGTCTAGATGAAAAAGAATTAGTATTTGAATTTATCTCTACAGGTGTCGTATATGAATACATAAACTATATAGTTCACCTTAATTTAAATGTGTCACCCATACCAGGTTATCGATAAACCATTTGAGATAACCATGGTTTATCTTTGCAGTGTGTCAATAGTATAAGGGTGCATCATACTTATACAAAGATATCCAAAATATTATCGTTCGATGAGCATGTATAGACAACGAGTATAATTAAAATATTTGTGCACAAAGATACTATATACAGTAAAAGGAAAAAAGTCAAGTCCTGATCAAAATTTATTTTACATATAGTTACAATGTAATACACGCATGAATATAATGCTTAATTGTGTATGTAATTGTGTATCTATGTATATAGAATATGCATATGATGAAATTAAAAAAAAAATCTTTGTATATTATATATAGAAGTATGTCTATATTTATATGTAAATATAGTTACGCGCATTTATATAGAAAAATAAATTTCAATAAAATAATGCGAATAATGCTATAACATGACATGTATTTATATATGTAGATATATAATTAATGTTATTATGTGTAAATTAAAATAAAAATAAATTGTATAATTATGTAAAAATCTTTTAAAACAAAAATAATGATTATTTTATGTAATTTGTATAATAATAATATACTAGTAAAAAATGATAAATAAAAATTAAATGTATTAGAATTTATTATTAGGTACGAGTATGTATGTATAGATTATATAAAGTTTAGAAGAAAATACTATAAAAAAATTACAAGTAAAATTTAAATTAAAAAAAAAATAAATAAAAATATTTTAAATAAGCTAAAAATTGAATATTGTAAAAAAAAATTATTGATTACATAAACCATAAATAAAATATGCCAATATACATAAAATCATGTATTTGATTGTTCATAATTTTGTATAAAAAAAAAAATATACGAGTATAGAAATTTTGTGGACTCTTCGAATATTCCGAAATACGTACGCACATAACTTATTTAAAAATCTAAACATTAAATATTAAAAAAAGAAATAATATTCACGTACAGGTGACTCTCAGCTCAGCTCTCAGTCCAAATAAACATAAATTTCATATATTTTTGTCTCTCTCATCATTAGTAGTGTCTCAACAACAACCTGTTACTAACCTTGGCCGCTGTTAGAATTTCTCTCAAGACTTCTCTATATTGTGTGCATTCTTTCTCCAAATTCTCACTCCCAGCTCCTTTATCATCTTCAATTTCATCAGTGAACTGTGAAGTGTTTCTATTGTGGAATCTAGCTCTCTTTAAATATTTTTTTCGTAGGGTGATCTACTTGCGGTCTTAATCTTGCTATTTTGATTATTTCGACTATATATCCGGCTCTTCATATAAGTTATACAACTCGCTGTTGTATCTAATTCGCCATCGTCCTTCTTCTTGTATTGGGCCGTATATTGTCCTCAATACTTTTCTTTCATAACTAGCCTAGTTTTTGTTCGTCAGCTGCCATCATGGTCTACGTTTCTGAACCGTATGTTAAAATGGGTCTTACTAACTGTTCTCGTTTCGTTGCTCTCGATACGTACGGTGATCGTAGATGTTTTAGTAGCTCAGTTATTTGCCAGGATAATTCTTCTTGCTATTTATTCTGAGCACCTCGTTCGGTTATTTATTTGGCAGCCTAAGTAAATAAACTCCTTCCTGCATATAGAGAGACAAAAATATATGAAATTTATTCTTTGTACGATTTTGACTGCTGAGAGTCACTGTAAATACAAAACAAAACAGAAATATAAATCCAAGTAGTTAATTAACTCTTATAAATGTATAAAATGTTAAAATTAATTTATTCATTAAATTTTGTAAATAAAATAAATGAAAATAAGAAAAAAACAAATTATAAATAATTATAAATGCAGTAATTGATGAGAAAATATCTCACTGTATTTATGAAAATGAAATAAAATTTGTAATGTATTTTTTTCTTTATTTTCTTCTAAAAAACAAATAATAGACCTTATGATTGTATGAACATATAAAGAAACAAGAAAACTTAAAAGTAAAATAAAAGTAACAAAACTAAAAATTAAAAAAAAAAATTCAAATCAATGAAAAGAAGAATAAAACAGATACAAAATTTTAAGAAATAAGAATTAGAAAAAGAAATAAAATATGAAGGAAAAAAAAATTTGTTAGTTATTATTATATAAATAATTATACATATATAAATATTATATATTACTATTATTATTATGTATTACTATTATATTAGATTATTATTACCATTATTATTATTATTATAATATGACAACAAAAAAAAAACAAAATACATAATATGTATAAAAAATGAAACCACAAAATGTATAAATAAAAAATAAAATAAAAATTAAATTATATACCTAAGTGTGATAGAAATGCAAAATTATATACATATATTATATAGCAAAAGAAAAACAAAAAAACCATTAAAAAAAGAAATGAAAATATGAATAAATATAAAAAAAAATTATACAACCGCAATTTAGTTAAAATTGGAAATATGAAATGAAATAAATGTTTGTCTTTTTCTGCCTATAATATAACAAAAAAAAATGTAATGTTTTATTTACCTATTTCATTGCAGTTTTATTTTTCGATAAATCTATAATTATTTATTCAAATATATTTTGGGAAAAAAAACCAGCAATCAGTGGTAGATTTCCCGATTTCCCCATTGCCCCAGAATATGTGTAGAGTTGAGGAGCAAGTATATAAATTGTTGTTAGTTGATTTTCCTTGTTCGCCATGTACAAAATTCGCATTCTATACTGAGAGAGAAAATCAACTTTTCCTGAAATAAAAATAATACGAATACAAGTGATGTGTGAAATACAGTACGAGCACAAAGTTCTATTCTAGCGTTGGTTGGTTGCGGTGGCAGTCTGTTTCAGCTCCTAGAAGGAGACTTAATTAGCACTTTGCTTGCCGCTTTGTTACCACAAACTCGTAGGTGTTGGTTGTTTTATTTTATAGACCATTAGCCATTTCGTCTTGTTAAGGTAGTAGTAAATCAGAGTACTTATACATATGTAGATTGGCTACCTCCGCGAGGTCTTCGAGGAAATGCTTACCAAAAAGCTTTTAGTCTTGTTTTAGCCAATGCTGAACACCTGCAAAGATAATGTAAGAAAGTTTCTTTCTCTGAATTGTTCTTGCAGCTTCTGCAGTGTGTGTTAAACGGTAGACCGATCCTGGCTGCGTGTATAGTTCTGGCGCTACTAATGATAATAATTTTGGGTATAAGTTTGAAAATTTTAAAAATACTTCTAACTATCAATTTCAAATTTTATAAGTACAGATGATAAATCATGATTATATGCTCTTACTTTTTAGTTCTTAATCATTAACTTTCATATACATAGATCATCATTATTTTTCTTTATGTCCTGGTAATAAGTAAAATACGAAATTTAAAGAAAATGTCATTTAATTATCCTGAAACTTAAAATCACTTCATTCATAATTTATTTCAGAATACTAAAGTACCTATATTTTTTATGTCTCCTACACACACATATTTTTCACACATATGAACAGTCCACCTTAATGTAATTAATAAATCGAATGATTTACGTTAATATGTCTGTAAAAAAAGGTCAAAACAATCTGCATATATCAAAATTATAATGTATTACATAGGTACCTACATACATAATATACGATTACCTGCGATTATATTTAAATCTATACACAACAACAACACAATATAAAATATACAACAATTTTCATAACATATCATAATATAATACAATGAAATCATGATTGTAATGTGCGCTATAGAATACAAACTTTTATACTTTACACAATGTACATACGTACATAATACAAGTATACTTATTCATACATTATTTTAACATGTTTATTTCTTCATTAACAATTTCAGCCATACTGTTTTTAATTAATCCTCATATTATGCAAAAATTACAATAAAGAATAAATTTATAATAATAATTATCATTATTACTACACATAATATAATAACGCAACGCGATTATCTTTGTACGTATAGTATAGAGTGTATATGTATATGGAAGACAATATTTATGGTGTACTAGAATATAGAAAAAATTAAGTAACGTATATACATAACGTGTTTAATAGTAGGAAAATATAAGTAGTATATCTAGCGTATAAGTAAGTATACAGTATAGAGTAGGTAGTAAATAGTATAGAAGATAATATTCATAATATATGTACATACTCTTGTACGTGACTAAAATTCATTCTTTCACATAATTATACACTTTTAACCATCATATATGTAAGTAATCATATAAGTATGATGATAATAAATTTTCACAATGTAATATAGGCTGCTGACGGTGACGATATTTTCACATATTTTCATTATATCTATCTGTGAATATGAAGAACATTTAACATTTATTTTACACATACTTATCTACATATCTACCTACGAGTATATGTTATTTTATATACTATAGCATATAGGTAAATGTACACTATTATCTTTAGCAATAGCAATTATTATTGAATCTCTATATATATATACATATTCGATATAAAAATGAATAACAGATTTCTATACTTTCACGAGTAGGTACTTACATATTTATTTTTTTTAATTTTTATTAAGGATTTAACTTCACTTAATATGTATGTACTATAGGAAATACTAAACTTTAAGAAGGAAAAAAAAAGAAATGATAAAATAAAAAGTATAACGCAATAATTAAAAGTCAACCATAAAATGAACATTTATTTTATTCAGTTCAATTATTTTCATATTTTTATATTTTTTAATTCTTTCATTTTCTTATATTTTTACACAAAAAAAAATTTTTCTGACTTTTGTTTTAAGAATTATTATTATTATTATTATTATTTTTTTTTCATTGAAACATAAAAATTATTTTAATTGATATACACCATATCATGCATATTCATATATGCATATGAAATCGTATAAAAAATATTACCATAATGTATTTATAATTATGTATGTATACATATACATATAAAATATACGATTCGTATTTAGCATAATATATGTGTATAATAATGATTATATAAATTTAAAAAAATATATATGTACATATACTTTTCAATTTTTCTTTAAAAATAAATTAGAATTTTTTGTTATATAACACGATCATAAATTATATATAATTTTAACTATACCCTCTCACATACTTATACGAGTACAAGTATATGTACATTATATGTATGTATAATAATATATATAAACTTCCTTATTTTTTAAGCATTCTCCAATATTATGTATTATAAATTGCTGCCATACTAAATTAATTTATTTCCACGCAACTGTCTTACATTCGCCACAAGAAAAATGCCTAAAGTAAAAATAAAAAATAAATTTTTTTTTTTGAAAATAAAAATTATTGAATAAGATAAAGAAATTAGTTATAGATTTATATAATTATATAGCTTTGTAAGTATAGTAAGTACGTATATGCAATCTGTATTAATATTCTGATAGGTAATAAAAAAAGTAATAACGACGATTTGCTAAAACGGATTCAAATTAAGCATTAATTATACACATATTATATATGTACCTATAGAATGTTTACTAAAAACATACAACGCATATATAATTACCATTATATGAGTAAATATACAAATACATTTGCAAATATACTTCAAAACTAAAAGAAAAGTTATAATTTAAAAATTTTTATAATTTTCATGTAACAGGCGTTCAAACTGAAGTTGCATAATTTTTCTATATGAAATAATGGATCTCTTTCAAGTATATTTGTAAATTTTCTACTCAACAAAATGTCAACTTTATAGAGAATATCTATCTAAAATGAAAACAAAAAAAAACCATTACTTTGGAAATTATTGTAAAAGAATGCTTCATTTCCATTGCGTAAACGTAAAAAAATAGAGAAGTAAATCTATAATTCAATCGAAAAATTACGCTGACGTTATCACGTTAAAAGGCACACATTTTTGAATTTATTTACATTTTAACTATAATTAAGTAAACGTTTCGGTTGAACATTTAGGCTGTCATTGCCCATTGGAATCTGGCAGTTACTGTTAATACTATATAACTAATTTGATCACCCTACATTTAGGTAAATATATATAGAATTAAAATGGAGATACTATACTTATTTCTCAAGGTGTGTATGATATGTTCGTTTCGTGTAATATTATTCATGTGTTATTAATTTTTTTTTATTTTTTTCTCATCTGCCTTTCTAATATAAAATTTATCACTTCAGTTCAACTATAGCCATCCGTATATACTTAATGCGTATATTATTGAGTATACTCGTACATTTATAAATTTATATCCAGCACACATAAATTAAATGAGCGTAAATGTATAGAAAAATGCAATGCAATAAATGGCAGAGACATTTATATTTCTGTATGCAATTGTAAAGTTTTTCTAAAAGGTGAAAATTATATTTTACTTATTCTATTTTATTTTATTTTATTTTTGTTAAATAAGTTACGATAATAAATAATTATATGTAATACGTAATTAAATATTTTAATTAATTTCTTTAAATAGATTTGTTTAAGTAAATTATATACATTTGTGTAATAATTACATTACATAATCAAATGTTACATTATATTTTTGATCTAGATATATTTTAAATTGAATAATAAATACTTGTATAGGTACTTGTGAAGATTATTATAAGTATGTGGTAATAGACATAATAATCTTATTTATAGATTAGATAAATCGAAACCGTATATGGTTAACCGCTTATACGAATATATACAATTACATAAATACAAGTACCTTATAATAATTACTGAGTAATTAAACAGTTTACAGAATAAATTTTCAAATAACGCATGCATGTATCTCCGGTGTTTATTATTGTAATTATATCGATTAGAATTAAAATTTTATATAATTAAAGTTGCATTTGAATTGATGCTATTTACAGCTGCTTTTTTTTTCCTTTTTGCTGAATATCATAAAATTACAAAATTTTTAAAATGATTAAGTTATCATTAATTGGTTTTATACAAAAATATCCTGTTAATGTAATAAGTTAATTAAGATATATCCATAAAATAAATACTTGCGAATATATCACAGTTTTTATAAGGCATTAAATAATTGAAGCGATTTAGCAGTATAAATACACAGCTCTTCGGTGATGTAAAATAAAAAATATTGATTCACTGATTGTATAATTTATATACGCCAAACACACTATGGTATTAGTAACCAACAATTTCATCTAATTTTTTCTTTTCTCACACATTTAATTGCAATAATAATAATAATAATTTCAATTTAGGAAAATAATTTACATTTTATTGACTGCTAAAATTTTATAATAAGATGCGAGTAGCTCAATACAATGAAATGCAATTTGTGATTTTGATTTATAATATATGTACTACATATGTATATTTTTGTATTCAACAACATTCTGGAATTACTGTAAATTTATTTATAGCATTGGCAAAATAAATTCATATTAAAAGGATGAATAAATAAAATTTTTGAACATTTTTATTGATGTGATATGTGTATTTGCCTATAATTTGTATATAAATATTTTTACATTTATACGTGTTTGTATACAATTACGTATGTAAGGTATATTTATATGAGTACATATGTATAAAAAATGTAAATTAAAAAATAATATAAAAATATGAAACTAAGGAAAAGTACATAAATACATGTCCTATAATTGTTATACTTTTTATAATAGATTTTTATAACGAATAATATATGAGAATAAATGTCATCGTATACGCTATGCTGGTACTCTGTATATGTACTATGTAGGTACTGTTAAAGTCAATAACCTCAACTGCTTCCCATTAAGCTTAGAGTAGAGAACAAAATATAAAATGTTGCTAGTTGATTCTCCATGTTTTTCATGCACAATATTCGCATTCTATGCTGAGAGAGAAAATCAACTTTTTCTCAAGAAGGAAAATACGAGTAGAGTACACAGGATGTGTGAAATACTACTCGTAATTCTGTCGAAGCATATACTATAGATCTTACATTTGTACTCTGACAATTCATTCGTTGTGTATTTGTCTGAACATGTAAATTTCGTCGTTATACAAATATGTATATACAAAAATTAAAAAACAAAAATAAACATTAAATAAATCAAAACCCATAATAAGGAAAAAAAAAACAGTTCAAAAGTCTAAAATATAGTATGTACGAATATTTTAACAATACACCATTTTCGTAATCAAACCAATAAATTACCAGAATTTTTAACAGCATAAAGGTCATATATATAGTATTAATAAAATGTTTTAATATAAAAAATCTATACACACATGTGTATTGTGTATGTGTATATGAAACCTTCAAACATTTGAAAGCACATGACAAAAAAACTAAAGTAATTTTTTTTTATTCAAAAATATTCAAAGATTCGAAATGATTATGCTCTCTAAAATGTTACAGATTATAGATACGGATATTTTATAAAATTATTATTTATATACGTACATACATACACGACTCTTACATAAATATGTACATAAAATATTTTATGTATATCAAGATTTATCTATTTAGTCACACATAAAAATATTTTTAAATATTTTCCTAAAATGTATTATATATTTTTTTTTCCGCAATATTGTAAGTTCACTTATAAGTATTGTATTCGTGTATATATGAAATATCCTATATAGAGGTACTATATAAAAATAAGAATATGTGTATGATACACATTCATATTTCAATGTATATCTATACATATTTTGTAAGTATTTTAATATGCTTCTATTATGATATGCAAGTGTGTAATATTCTTAAGGATCAGTTAACAAAATGAAGAACAGAAAAAAAAAGGATATTTATATATCTTTCTTTAGGTAAAAAAAAATATGGTTTGTTATACTTAAAAAGTTTTTGTGTAAAAGTCAAAAACAAATATTTAGAAGAACAAGAAGATATGAAAAATAAAAACAAAACATTGTATATACAAGAACAACTTTACGAAACAATTTTCCCAATTTCATTTTTTCTTTTTATTTTTAATGTTTTGGTTTGTATACGAGCATTTATACGATATACGAATATGTGTATTATTTAGGAGTAAATATATAAGTGTATGCGTATATGTATACAAAACGAATACTTATGCAAATCATTTATTTGACTATATGAATATGTATTTGCACTTGTACACGTGCATATATACATTACGAAAAAAGTATAATAATGTATTCATATGTGAATAACAGCAAAAATTTTATATACATACATACATATGTATCTAATGTATGTTAGCTACTTGTATACATGTATGTATATTTACATATGTACTTTGAAAGTTTGCCAAGTTGTCATTTATTTTTGTGAATATGAAATCATAAATTTTTTAGTTTTGTGGGTTATGTCAGTTAAACAGTCAAGATAATTTTTGTTGTATTTTTTTTTCTTGGTTCAGTTATTATATGTTTTTTTTTTTTTTTTAACATTTTATTTGTATTTTATTTATTTAGAAAAAATATAATTTTTATTTATCAATATACGGATATAATATTTTTACTTATCGTTATTTTTTTTTGCTGTTGTAATATTTGCTGCTGCTGCTGCTGATGCTGATGCTAATGCTGATGTCGTTGTTGTTGTTGTTGTTTTTTTACTATATTAAATGTATATAATATACTAACTTTGTATGTATATTTACATGTAGTACATATATTTGTATAAATATTTTCCTCATTCTCATTCATATATACATTCACATGCTCGTTCTCGTATATTATAAAATTCAATTTATAAATTTATGATCTGAGATAAAATCTTTTGTTGCACATTATATTCACATAAATATATAAATATGTAGTATGTAAATATATGATATACATTTTATACTATCATACGAACATATGTATATGTAGAAAATAAATAAGAAATATACATATGACTTTACACACATGCAGAACTTATATTTATAAATACAAAATTTACATATATTTATATACACATACATAACGTGTATATTATTTATACACGAGTCACATTTTAAATTGAACTTAAATGTACGTGTATAGATACATACGTAAACACATATGTAAGTATATTCATATATCCATGCATAGGTGCATATATTTTCAATTCTTGGATTTCGTTTTTATTATTTTATTTTTTTAATTTTCTATAAATTCGTATACTCTTACTTACTTACTCTTATATGTATTTTGAATTGAAAAATAAGGAGTTTCTTATGTGTTTCATTTTATTTTGTATCACATAGTATACATATACTGTATGTAATAAAAAAGTATATTACGTAACGTAAATTTATAATGTGTATAGGAACAGTTTTTTTTTTGTATTTGAAGGCAATTTGTTTATGAATCTAGATTAAAAATTGTTTTATTTCATTGAAAATTTTAAATTATTATTTCATTGTGCATGCAGAGTTTTTATCATAGTAAAGTATATCACATATTCATGCATACATTTTTTACTTTTTATATGCATGCCATTTAGTTTCTTAAAATTGTACACATTTTTTTTATACATTTTATAATATTTCTATGATTGGAATAAGAAATGTATTTTTACATAATTATATCAAGATAATACAGATATTCTGTTAACAAATTTATTAATTTATTTTTAATCTGATGAAAATAAAAATAAAATAAAATTTATAACAACAACAACAAAATTTTTTACGAAGGAAACTAATACTGAATTGTATAGGAAATACATTTTTGTCGATCAAAAAACGGTGTACCATATACAACACTGACATACAACTTACATGAATTTATGCTGTCAAATCCAAATGACTATTATAGGTACCTATATGTACCTGTACTTATGAGAATTTTTTTTTACAATCCAACCTACACAATTTTATTTTTTCATCCAAAAATGTTAATTTTAATATTTCTAAAATAAATAATAAATGTGTACAATTTACTTTGATTTTTATCATAAAAATTTCGAATTAACACTCTCATTATTTTGTTGTGTTGCATGGTGTTACGTTACGTACATTGATATCTTTTTTTTTTTTTTTGAAAGTTTTTATGTGTTTATATTACACTGTGGTAAATGTATACATATCATTACGTGTATACAGTTTGTGGATTCAAAATGATAACTTCATATATGATTGAATGAACGAATGAACTTTCATATTTTAATATTTCGTCTTAGGTAATGTAATAGATACCTAGGTAAAAAGTAGTATGGAACTTTACTTGAATTTCACTCAAATGAAATCATAAATCTGAGGATAATTTTTTGAATTTTCTTGTGATTTCGTAATTTATTTTATATAGTACATATATTCGTTTATATATACTTGGTGTATTCACATCGACAAATGTATACTTATATGACTAGACTATGTGTGTACGAGTATATGTACGTATAGTTTTTAAATTACTTGAAATGTCATGCCATATTCATAAATTATTTAAAATATTTTTTAAGGGAGTGTTTATTGATTTTATCGAAAATAATTTTTAAAATTTATGAGCTTATACAATTCAATATACTGTGTAAGGAAATTATTATTTATTTATATTTTACATATTATATTTAATATTGTAATATTATTTTTATATTATAGTTTCATCATCTCATACATATATATTAGGTATAAGGGTATAAGGGAAAGTTCTATCGTTTCTGATTTCGTGCACTTTTATCTTTTATGCTTTGTCGATCCTTAACAAGAATTCTGATCCGACTGAAACCGTCTCAAACAGTGTTAGATTAGTATGTGATTGATGATTTAGTCAGTTTTTTTAAACTTGTAAAACTGTCAACATCCGAGTGAAGAAAAAGTACAAAAATGCACTTAAGACATTGTATGTTGTATGAGTCTTAATAAGGAAATAGAGGCGTGACGTGTTTGGAGAGTACGCAGTATAAACATGCCAAATATGGTTTGCGAAATTTCGTTCGGGTGATTTTTCTTTGAAAGATAAACCTTGATCTGTCATCTGATGTACCGAAGTACTACACGGTATGATCAGGACAAATTCCACGTTTACTTCCACAGAAGTGAGCTTCAAACAGCTTGGAATTCATCAAACTACTATGCTTTGGATCACATTAATTGGCTTGGATCAGATTTCATGCTAAGGATCTATAACGCATAACAGTATGTACATGTGTTCAAAAACGAAAGAACTTTCTCTTATACCTAATACCTAATACATTCTTGTACAATTTAAGGAAATCTGATTATATATCAGACTTTTATCAGTACATTTGAAATACAAATATCTTGTATTATATTGGCTAGCAATTTTATTTAAAAAATATACTTACATTATATGAAATATGTATATATAAAAATTTCGAAACATACGGTGCTAGCTCTCTTTTTTATAAGGCGATAAATTAATGATCATATCTTTATGTATATCTTTGCTAATATTCCATAAAGCGATGAACTTTTTTAAATATGTATACTTTGACATTTTTATAATTTTATTATATTTTTTTCATAATTTTATAATTTAATATAATTTTCATAGTTTTCAACAATAACAAAAAAATATTTAATTACATTTTTGTATTTTGTTTCATTGTTTTTTGTTTTTATGTTAAGAATTTTAATTTATTGTCAAAGTTAAAGAAACTAAATATCGATTCTCATAATTTTACGTATACGGATACGAGTATGTCTATGACTATATTTAAACATTTTTATTTCATTTAATAAATTTTAGGAAAATATAATTAATAAATTTATTATTTCATTTTATGACAATTTTTTGTTCAACTATATGATACATAAACCTAACCTATGATATCTAGAGTTACCCATGTAATGTGTTTTCATTTTATATATATGATAGTTTACAAAGTGTGCATATTCAAAATTAATTGTTTAAATTCTTTATTACTATTTAATTATTTATTTTTTATTTTCTTATTTTTTTATAACATTAAATTCTTTTTTTAAAAATTGAAATCACAATTTACTAAATATAAAAATAAAAAAAACAAGAACACATTTTGTTTCACAAAATGTATCCATTAATGAAACATTTGCTTGTATCATAAAATTTTAAATGATTATCTACATATCTACGAGTACACATATACTTAGGGCATCTTAGGGTATATACGCATGCAGATAGATAATTCGTTTTTATACATAACTACAAGAAATAAAAATTTTCATTTTGTAATTTGAAACTGAATTATTGTCAATATTCATATATGTATCTACTATACCGATGTCTTTTATAAAAAGTTGCGCATATTAAGGTGTTTCTTTTTTATCATTTCATTTCATTTTATTTTGTTTTTACTTATGGTCACACGACGATTATAAAATGATAATAAATTCCTATATGTATAGACATGCATATGCATATATGAATGTATCACATCACCGTATCACACATTGTATTTATATACGTATGTACATAAAGGAATCGCGTTTCGGCATCATATTATCCAACAAAAAAAAAAAAAAAATAAATAAATAAAAATTTTAAACTTAAAATTCTATACAAACACACACATATGCGTATATACAGACAGGTATACATTTATATCACTCTAGAACATGCAATAAAATTTAATTACTAACAAATTGACTGAATAAAATGTATCTACGACAATCTGTTATAAAAA
This sequence comes from Villa cingulata, assembly GCA_951394055.1. Classification (NCBI taxonomy): domain Eukaryota; kingdom Metazoa; phylum Arthropoda; class Insecta; order Diptera; family Bombyliidae; genus Villa; species Villa cingulata. The sequence goes on from OX596023.1 coordinate 1,465,688, forward strand.
AAAAAAGAATATATAAAATAAAGATGAAGGAATTTATCTATCTGCTCGTATAATAAAGATATCCTCTAATAAGAATTTTAATTATTTTACGGTTTTAATTTATTTACAGAGTCGCATATATACTTATATATACTTATATATGTGAATACCTTCATGTATGTATATACCGAACATCACGTATATGTTTGATTCATGTATGTGTGCTTAAATAATAATAATCATTATTACTGTGAGAAATAAAATTGTTCTTTTTTTTTTCTAAACTTCTTCATCAAATAAAATAAATAAATTTTAATCGATTTATTCTGTTCGATTATAGTATTTTGTATGATTGTTTTTCTTGTTTTTGCTTTGCCTGATTGTCATACAAAAATATGTGAACACAGGATTCCCAGATGAAAGATGCGAGAAGAAAGAAACAGACCTATACTGAGTAAAATACGTTACATTTTGTTTTTGTTTTGTTTTTCGTATAATCAAAATCTTGATCAATTCTATATATAATAACATAAGATTTTATTACAAAAACCATTAAATAAAAACTGAAAAAAATCAAAAACAAATGAAAATGAAAATGAAAGAAAAAAAAAGCTGAAAAAATGAAATGATGATAGTATACATACGCATTGATATACCATTATAATTAAATTTATATGAATATCCGTTCATTTTTTTCTATCATTTTAATTGTTGTTGTTATTAATTTTGAAAAAAAAAAAAAACAATAATACGAAGGAATAAGTGTATAAAACGATTTGTCCGCGTATTTTATTGTTGTTTTGTTGTTTATCTTCGATTTAATTTTTAAATAAATTTTATATACAAATAATAGAGGTGCACATATAAAAACTACATTCAGAATATTATAAGTTTATTCGAGGACGCGGACAAATATATATCATCTTAACTGAGAGTTTTCCATTTAAATATTTTTTTTTATTATTACTCGTATTTCGGTATTTTTTTATATACTCTTCTAGATTTTTTTTTATTTTTGTAATCGAAAAAAAAAAATATACATATATAAAACTCATCCTTTAATCCTTTTTTTATTTTAATTTTTAGTTTATTTTTAAATTGATAATAAATGTCGTTAAAATTTTTTATATTTTCATAATGAATTGAAATTTTCACCTGGACAGATTACAAAATCACATGATAAAAATGAATGATATTATGTGCGGGTATATGTTTTGGAAATAAGTTAAATCAATAAAATATTATTAGGTTCTCAATTTTTGGATGTATAGCATTACTATAGGGAATGCTTGAAATTTTGTGGTGTACAGCTATCCAGCATTCGAAAAACAGAAGAAATTTTCTTCATCTGTACTATACATCTACAAACTCAGTATGCAAATATCTTGTTAAATTAGCCAGTCATGCGCATTCATATATATCTATGTACCGTGCTTATGTACTTTCAACTCTATTCTATTCTCAAGAAAAGCTCATATTTTTTGATTTCTTTGGCAGCCAAACGGACAAATCATTAATGGCATTGAGATCACTTCTGTGAAAGCCCTGGTCTGTAGGGCACTGTAGTGCTATGAAAGAAGAAGAAATGTTCAAAACTCAATGAAAAATACAAAACTTTTTTGCGAGGATCTGCATATTAATATTAACAACTGTAAATCAATAGTTATTAAATGTGTACATATGTTCCTATATGTGTCCTATCTATCCACCCTCTATTCTGATAGTAATGTATCATTTCACAGGTGGATAAAATAACAAAATATTTCCGTATAAATATTTCATAACAAAAAGTAAGAGGAAGAGGTAAGTGTATGCAAAACATTTTTCTTCTTTGTACATATATACGATATTCATCTTCACATACAGATTATTCGTTCGGTTTGCGATTCACATACATTTTTATTAGTTAGGTACCTATATTTAGTTATTTAAATAGTCGCATATGTGTCTAATATATGTATATAATGTATGGTTATAGTTCAAACTTCAAATCTATATAACTTTCCATTCTTGTGCGATTTGATATAATGTCTGCAAGTACTGTAAATCTGTTTTTGCATTTATATAATACCCGTACTAGTATTTATATACTTACAAGTATACATAACATTGGTAAAAAGGATTTACAAAAATAAAAACAAATAAATAAATAAATAAATCCTCACATAAACAATATACAAGAAAACATTTATATGTGATGTGATTCTGTTAAAATCGTGGGTTTACACAATAAAATTCCCATAATTCGTTCATATAATATACGTATGTACATATATCAGATATATACATTTAATTTAGTATGTGTACATAATGTATGTACATATATCTGTATGTGTGAGTGTATATATATAAATTTTTTGCTGTTTGTTTTACTAAGATTTTATATAGTATCCGTGTTATCTGACATTAAAATATTTTTTATTTTTTTTTTTTTTTTGTATTTGTTTTACTCAAAAAAAAAAAAAAACTCGAGTATTCAATATTATAACAAATATTTATACTGACATTAATATAAAGGCATTCATAAATAAATATTTTGCATATATGCGAGTATACGAGTACATATATATAATGTAAAATATGAAGTCAAATGTTCATATACACGCGGTAAATAAATATTACATTTTGTATATATGCAAGCAAAGAGTATACAAGTACAAAATATTTTTTAAAATTTAAATTGTATATGGGTTGTATTTATGTATGTATTTATTTTTAGTAAGTGAATAAAAATGAATGAGTAGTAAGTGAATGAATGAATGAGAAATAATCCAATTCCATAATTTGTTTGAATGTGATTGGAGAGGAGATTTGAATTTGTTTTTATTATTATTGCATGATTATTATTGCTGTTTTAAAGCCATTTTACTTCTTTTTTTTTCATACTTTATATATAGGTACATATACACTAAAATATATATATATACCTCCACATATATGTACATGTATGTCTGAGAATATTTATACATTATTATATTATGGTATGTGAAAAAGCTAAAAAATGAAAAACACACACGAAAACTTCAACTATAGATTTATGGATCAATAAATTTAATTTATGTTCGAAAGAAACTTAGTTTTCAGATAAATTTTAAACTTTCCTTTGTTGCTGGTTCAATATCTAAATAACGTAGACACATACATACATATGTATATGTACTTGTATACCTACATATGTATATGTACAGCCGTATTTTTCTGAAAATTATGCGGGAGCAGGAATAAAATATATGTACAGGTACACATACATATGGACTTTAATGATTTGTATTCGTGTATTTTTGTAACTATCTCTGTATATCAATGTATAATTTAAAAACAAATACATATGCACATATATACTTTTGCAAATACTCCTACACACACGTATATAAATGTAATCATCGTTCACATTATACATTCTTGTGAGCAATTAATTTATTTTTATATCCTAACAAAAAATGAAAAATAATTATAATTTTTGAAATGATGAGAATTTAAATTATTAATTTTTTTTTAATAAAATCTTACAAGGAAAGAGAAAAATTTAAAGGAATTTTTTGCATTATTACGCAAGCAAACATTGCAAATTTGTAATGGAATTTATGTAGCTTCTTTAACTAAGGTTAAATGAGTCTGAGATTTGCCTGCTTTCAATTAATTAAATTTAATTTCATGGAATATTTGAATTATATAAGTATAAATTTAATCTAAACTCAATTTTATAAATATTACCAGAATTTCAAATTGTATAGATACTTTTTATTTATGGATGAACACTCCTAAACTGAAAAAAAAAATCAAAGAATTTCATTTAAATTACAAATAAAATGTAGTGCATTCAATTATAATGAATTTTTTGGACTTCATAATTTGAATTACAGAAAAATTAGAATTTCACTTAGAAATTCACGTACATATGTACATCTGTGTATCCACAAAATATAAACACTTTCCATAATAATAACCATTAACTCCACATGCTCTGTATAATTGCTCAGTTGGGCTATATCATTAAAAACTATTATCATTACATACGATCACAAATAAATCTATCAAATAATGTACCTCTAGCTATACTTAACTAAACTGCTTGTACAATATGTTTTAATTTCATTATTTACGTTTTGTAAATGGTTCTAACGGATACACAAATGCAATTACTTATTTGTTTGCTATCACCATACACTTACTGAAATGAAATAATTATGAAGTGTTAATAGATTCATTTTACAAAAAAAAAAGAAGTGAATTCTAATATTGGAACCAAATTTCTTTCCAAAAAAAAAAAAAAATATACACATCTCTGTATATAACAGTTAAAATTACAATTTAAACAGGCACCTACCTACCTATTTAACTCGACAGATTTACATTCATGAATGTATGATGTATATTATGGTAGTGAACTATATACATGAGGACTACATTATATAAGTTCGTGCTTAAATGCTCAATTTTGTGATCAACAAACAATTTTTTTATGAATAATATTCTCTATAGACCATCTGTATAATTTTGTAATTATTTACATGAATATCGAACGAAAATTACATCACGTTACAAGATTACATATTATCATTTAATGTAGTATGTATATGTATAAGTATTAACCTGTTAAAAATATAATTAAGTGTGAATAAATGTGTTTATTAAACGCGCATGTATACACCACTCACCACGGTTATACTTTAAAATCTCGTAAAAATAAATTTCTCTTGTTCCTTTTTTTTTTCTTTGTTTTTGTGTAATTTCAAAATCTTTTATATGGGGCTCCTTAATGGCTATGAAATTTTTCTTGTAATAATTAGGCAATATAATTAAGAACCTCCTCTTGTACATTGATATACAAGTATGCACATTATGTATATATAACATACATGCATGCATGTTAATAAGGAGTAAATAAATGGTTCAGATTTACCATAGTTTCAGAGTTTTTGTTTAACGTATAATGTGGTATAATGGTATACGAAATTTCCCATATTTCATTCAATTTACCATAAATCCATGTTTCTGTATACAAACAAACATTTATGTACATGTAAAGTATGTACATATGTACTATATTGTATGAATGTATATTATAGTGTAAATTTACATTTTCATTCACTTCATCAGCCCATTATTTGTTATTATCATCATTATAATGTGCATTTTGTATTCTGAAGTGCACTACATTATAATTACACTTTATACTGCTCTGCTTACATACACTTTACACAATAAGTATGTATGTACAAAATAATAACGCTATGAATATGTATAGAGTATGGTAATATTGTGTTTGTGTACAGGTATATTTTATTTTATACAGGGAATCATATTATGTTTACAGTGTTTACAAACAAAATAATGGAATACCGCATATAAGTATACATACATGTATTCCACTGCACACTTAGTTGAATTATGAGCAGATATGGAAATTTAGGAAATGGATAGATAGCATTATATAAGATAATAACAAGGTTCATGAATGCATACACATTGTTTAATATATAATGTTTGTATATGTAGATATCTTTAGATTGGAGCTTGTATGTAAATACATGTAATATTTAAAACAATATTGTTTGTTTGTTTACAGGCATTTCTGTTTTCTTGACTTTAGAACACAGTATGTACAAATTTTCAATATAAATAATAAATATACACAAATCTTGAGTAGATATTACACATTCACATAACACATTCTTATATACTGAATAACTGCATTATGTAAATATATGAAAGTATATCGAATGAAAGTTATTAAGAGTAATTGTACAGAAAATCAAAATATTTCTATTATACCAAAGATGTTACATGCACATAAATACCATATTTATGTAAATATTTATGTATAAAAATGAATCCAATGCATACCTATACGAATATGTTATGTTCTGTACATGTATATATATAGATATGAATATACTATGTGTGTATGTAAATTAGAATTAATTTTAAATTTAAGAGGATTCTTACAAATATTATTATCGTTTGTGAATCGTTTCGTTTATAATCGTTTGTTTGTGTAATGAAACAGGAGAAATATAACAGACGTTTTGGCACCTGACATTCTATTCTAAACATTTCCAAATGATAGATTTAATTTCAGATTTTTTTTTTTCTTTTGACATGCACTTTCGAATAAAGTTTTATAAACAATTTTCAAAATTAACTTGTTTGAAATAATGAACACCAGAGTAAATTAACTTTGAGTATTTGTATGTACGATGCGTATAAAAAATATAGAAAAGTTCTAAAAAAAAAATGAGATAAAAGAAGACAACTACTTAAGTTTATTTGAAATTGAAATTGATTTCTTCATCCTATGTAAATTTACAAATCTATGGATATGAATAAGAATTCATTACAAGAGATGTCATTTTGATGCATAATCAATTCATACATTTGCATCCGAGATATCTGTTAATAGTAAATTCAATGTTATTACCGTTGAAAGACCTGTGTTACTAATACTAAGACAATAATAAAAGATTAAGAACTATGTATTTATACCTAGATCCTAGACCTAGATCCTGCTATAGTGTATTAGTAAATATTTGGGTGTAAAATCATCAAATAAACAGGCAGAAAAAGGAAAATTCAAATGAGATTTTCTATGATAGTAAGTGGCATTTTAAATAGCAAACTGAACACGCAGTATAATTTAATCTAACATTACATATATATCAACATAGTCAGATTCTATATTAGTACCTAATAGAGTACAACAGTGCGCAATCTTCATGTCAGTCTAAAAATACCATTCCATAACTCCCCAGCCATATAAATGTATACACGAAACGAAGAATTTTACTTATTTATTTCGATGTCTGGAAAATAAAATTTTTAATTAACTTTTCATTTTCAATCGTGTGATTTAATCGATTTAGAAAAAAATTAATATTTTCGAAAATTTTTCGAAATATGTGGTGTGCATAATATTCAAGAATAAATCATCTTTTGATCTTCACTTCATATTGCATTGCGTGGTTCCTAAATTATGTATTTCCTCTATGTAATATCGCATATACCTTCTGTATGGGTGCGTGTATACGAACGAATATATATATATGTATATGTATGATATTCGTATAATACAATATAACCAACGCAACACATATCTCATGATGATATTAATTTATATGAATGTATACATTAATATTATTCATTTTCTTTAATTATACCACACAAATAATACACACGGCCTACAAATCTTATAACTTAACACTTAACACACATATCAAATCAACACAGTCAAGACATACTATTTTGATGACTAGAAAATTAGAAAATTCCTTATCTATAAAATTTTTAATTTAACAAAATATAATAAATACATTTGTACATAATCGTACATGCAATGCATATTTTATATATATAGCAACATTATTACATGTTTATATATACAGATTACATGTTATACTATTTTATAAATGTATATGTTGGATCAGTTTGAATGGTTTGAATGTACACAGTCACACATAGTATATATTCCAATAACAAATTATGATCTTTATATAACCTGTTGTATCGTTTTGACAATCATTTAAAAATTTCGCTTATTTATTTTTTTTTTTTCTTATAAATTATTTACGATAGTCGAAGTCAAAGTAATCGAATTTATTGTAAATGTATTTACAATTAAAAATATTTATATATGAGCACAGATAACTATATACCTAAACGTGTATGTAATTACTATAAATACGTAAATATACATTATTATATGCATGTAACACTGTCATATAAACTACGCAAAGTCTAATACTGAAGTCGGAATACTTTAAAGTGGAAAATGTATACGTACGTAAAATCATTCTTAGGACGGTATATATATATAGTAGTATAGATGAATATTTACGATGAATATAGTTAAGTATATTTTATGTATACATATTATATTATATGTAGATATCTGAATGAATAATAAAATAATACGAGTATTATACAAAGATTTAGTTTGATCGCATGCTATTCTAATATTTTCATTTACGTATATATTGTACTACGATCATAGATCAGATTATATTATATTTTATGAAGTAAATTAATAATTATGTGCGTATATGTATGTATGTATATCAAAATGGCATACACGAATTATGAATTTATAAGTATCGTACTCACTAACAAAGATTATCTTTTATCTGAGATAAAGTGTATATTTATCAACCTCGATAATACACTATTCAGATTTTAAGATAACTTGTGATGAGTAGTACTATAAATATCGTTTGAACATAACCTTGTTATTAACAGCAACAACACATCACTCACATAAAAATACAATCAGCTCCAATCAGCTGACATGTTTGACACTTCGAAAATGAAGTTCGAAAACAAATTTTATCTGGATTGATGAATATGCTGAAATATGCCGAAATCATACCCGGCTAAAATATATCCGACGGATAATCTTGGTTGGTGAATACGACTCTAAAGTAGAAAATTTAGAAAAAATTTTCGAAGTCAAATCAATAATTTCGCTTAAGTTAAAGTTAAAGTTTATAGTAAAATTGGTTAAAAATGAAATTTTATTATGAATTGATTTTATTGCACAATAAAATACATAATTTGCCTTTATTCTGTTGATCCTAAGTGCTTCATTTTCTGACTGTCGATTAATTCATCTCCTTCTTGTTTTTGTTGTTGTTGTTGTTCTTCTTCTTATGTGGCTCTACAACCCAAAGAAGAATCTGGCCTCTTGCTTTCCTCGTTTCCATCATTCCCTATCCAAAGCCACTACTCCTCATTCCTGTGAGCATCCCAAACTTCTTATATCTTTCATCACATAATCCCATCATCTACAGAATATCTGACTGGTCGATTAATTATAAATCAAAAATAAAAATTTGAAAATATAATTTAATTATTCCTGTTACAGATCGATTATAAATGTGAGTATGAAAATAGGAAGAATTTATGTACCTATACATGTTAAGTTGCATAATATTTTGAATTATTAAAATCAATCGCATTTTTATATACGATAAAATTCATCTTACAAATACATACATGAACATATTATGTTCATAATTAAATTTCATAATGTCTATAAACTAAGTATATGTACAATATGTCATATTAATAATTTATCTGTCATTATAGTTTTTATATTCTGTCTCTAACAAACTTTCATAATTTCAATATTTTCCTAACTTTGAATAATATTTTTTTAATAATTTACTTTTTTCTTTTCTAAGTAAAGTTTTATCAATGTTACTGTATTAAAATATTCCCAATTTATTTACATATATAAATTTTCATATATATATAATACATAATATACATAATATATGGCAAAGAAAACATTTAATTTGTGCCAAAACAATGAAAATATGTACATGTAAATATTTATAAAACAAACAAAAATATAAATTACATATTATAATATTGTACAAATACAATTTATGTAAATAAATATAATAACAATAATAAAAAAAAAACATTTATACAAAAAAGACAGCTGTCATTTACATATAAAATAATGAAAGAAATCATCAGCATCATTATCAGTATCATCATCATCATCATTCACATCTTTTGGATCCCTCATATCTTCTCATCATTTCTAAGTACATATACATACATAACATGTATTTACATTGTACATAACATACATACATACAAATATAAAATTTAGAATTAGCAAAACATTTCAGTCATTTTCATTCCGGATTTACATTTTTCTGTTTCATTTTCTTCCACTTTTAATCTTCTCAGTTTTGGTTTTGTTTTATTATTATTTTTTTTTTCATTTTCTTTCATTTCTTTCTTCTTTTTTTTGTTGAATTGCTACTTTTAAAAATTTCCTTGAAAAAAAAAACACCAAAATATAAATAGGAAGAAAAATATTTTAAGCAAATAAAAATAATGGAAAAAAAAATATGTATGCCATGCCGCACGAAAAATAAAATGAAAACAGAATGAAATTTTTTTCTATTTCTATTTATGTGTGTGTGTATTCACTGTAAGTGATTCATAAATATAATAATCTACTTTTATGTTTTTGTTTTTTTTTTCTTGTTTTTATCGTTTTTCTTCCTTATATATTTTTGTATTTATGTAAATTGAAAAATGTCAAAAAAATCAAAAAACAAAAAGTCGTTCATTTCACTTATTATCCGTTTTTGTTTTTTTTTTGTTTCTCTTTCATCTCTTACAAACCGAATATAGGAAAACAGGAAGAAATATATACACATATATATCTATATATGTATATGAATTTGCGTATACATTTCAGTTATCCGTGAATTTTTATGATCCTGTTTTTTGTTATATTCAAAAAAGAAAGAAAATTATTTTTTTGTTTACATCACTCCACATATTTTTATTACGTAATATGCCTACATTTGCGTATTCGTATACGTATACATACGTAAATATAATATTAAGGAACATAAATTTTTAATATAATATAAAAGCATATATGTATACGATTGCTTGTGAAAATTTAGCACAGATCGTTCATAGATACATTTATATCGAAATGGAATCTGTAGGCGAAATATATGTATAGTATACATACATTATGTGAATGATTTCAATAATAAATGTGTTAGAGGAAATGAAAAAGTTAAAAGCTAAAGTAGAAGGAAATATGAAAAAGAAAATATAAATATGGAAAAACAACGGAAATTTATAAAATGCTTAAAGTTTTCAGATTCAGAGAATAATCATCATCAATTGTCATCATTTTTATCAATTTCAATATTTTTTATTCCTTATTTTTTTTTCGTAGTGCTTTTCATATCTGCGAGTGTAATATACCTATTCGTACTACAAAAGATATTTGCACACGTTTACACTTTCCTTTCATTATTCCACAATATATATATTTTTTTTTCGTCTTCTTTTCTATACATTAAAATGAAAATAAATTTTTCATTTCTGCATCTACTGGAAAATTTATTGTGTGTGAATATATGAAAAATGAATGATAACCATGTGGGCGTGTTATTAATATCATATAGACTCATTGTCGTACCATGTCGTATTGTAATTGTACAGAACCCCTAATTTACTCATCCTTCAATAAAATGTACACACATACATATGTATTCATAATACAAACGGAAAATATAAAAGTTTTCTTTAATGATATACATTTATACATATATATTGTATATCCGTATATTTGGTGTAAACGTGAAAATTCAAGAAAAAGAAAATCTGTTATATTTGAATAAAAATGAAAATAAAAAAACCGAAAATGTATGTATAAAGAAAGAATAAAATTACATCTATACATGTACATAAATACATATAATATGTATACAGTAGTATTTGATAATGATGTTTCGGAAAATCATCATAAATTTCCCCTAAAACGTATACGTACATTGTATGTGTTTATATAGATTTTTAGTATCACAACAAAATAAATTTAATGTACACCTGTCATTTGCAGGCTGATACATACAATACATGCCGTATACACCGTATAAACTACATATATACAATGAAATTTCGAAAATATTCGTCCTTATCCATTACCATTATAACATCTATACATAACATTAACATCTCATCATCATAATCGTCAATGTTATCATCATTGTATAGTTATTGCTAATCGTTAAATATGTTTTTATATAAAATCTCTGAAGATTATCCCTTCAAAATCCTTACAATGAAACAAATTTGATTCCCTCTTATACACAAAAAAAAAAAAAAGTTGAATTGAATTGAAAAATTATTGTGAACGTTATGATCATTGCATCTTTTCACCCTCAATATTAAAACTGCAAGTAAATTAAGAACTGAGAAGTAAATCAAAGTTGTTATATTTTCATTTATCTTTTCATTAATACACCAACAATATTGCGTATATAGGATGAGCGCAAAAAATCTGAAAAAATTTTTTGATGTCAAAATCTTAAAATTTTGAAAAATTCATTGTAAAAATTGAGCATCCTGTAATAGTATAAATTTGAATTAATTTGAATGCAAATATATTCATTTAAAGGACTACATTACATACACAAGTGCACGAATGTTATGCAATTGTAAATGTGAAACTATAGGCATATAGGTATATTACTTATATGAATGCACATTCCATAGAATATAAAAATTCGAGTGAATATGGATATTAGGGCAGTTGATAATGTGAAGTGATATGAGAAAATATAATGCTATATAATAATGAACATGCGACTATTTCAATATTTAAACTGCACTTGACATATATTTCTATTTCATTTCATTTATATATTTTTTTCCTCACGTTTTCCCATATCTTGTGCATGCATGCACATCATTAAATGATGTCTGCTACCATATGTAATTTAAATGAAAAATATTGTGAATTCTATTGCATTTCATGTAATTTTAAAGAGGAATTTTCTTCAGTGTTTTATATTTCATATACGAAAAAGAAAAAAGAAAAAACTGAAATCGTTTCATTCTTGAATTTGAAAAGAGAGTTCACATATCAAAAAATTACAAAAAAAAAAACAAATAACCAAAGAAAGGAAAATAAAATACCATCAGCAACCTATATATGTACATATGTATGTACGAATTAAATTCCTTCATGTGGCTCGTTACAATACATAGAACGCAGTGATATCTTAATTTTTATCTCTGATCAATAAGTCCAAATTCACACTTGAGAACAACAAAAAAAAGGAAATAAAAGCAGAAACCAAATGAAGGAAATTAAAAGATAAATATCCGAAATGAACTGTGACAACTAACTCGTGTACATACCAAAATGTGAAAAAAAATTTCATTTTTTATTTTTTCTTGTTTTAATGTACACGAATAATCCAAAACCGAATTACATTTTAATATAATATCATCAATATCACCTTAACAATGAACATGCATATACGTATGAACGTATATGTACAATCTGCAGTGCCATAACGTACAACAACGTAAGTACATAACCATACAACCCAAGTAAGTACATAACTATACGCCAAAACATACCAAAACTAAAACATTTTCGAGGTATTGAGAAGGTGAGAAAAACATATTAGCATTTTTATTTTATTTGTTTCTTTTTATCGATTGGAAAATTTTTGCAATTCTTCGCTATTTTGATTATTCGCATATTTTTTTTTCTCGATCAATAGACACAGTTGTAAATTGTTTTCTTTTTACCTATTTTCTGTTATTACTATACATTCGTTTTATCCTTGTTTTTTGTATTTGTAATGTAATGTCTGATCTTCCTCTCTTCCTTTACATTACAGTTTCTTATATATTCGTATGAAGTGATTTTTGTATTTGAACAAATCAAGACAAACTTTTAAAATTCCACACACATATTTTGTGAAATTAAGAGAAAAAAAACACATTCATATTATGAGAGTATATAAAACAAAATAAAAGTAGTATGGAAAAGGAAACTGTTACAACTAAACTGATAAATTCCTTGAAATTTAGGTGCTTTTTTTTTCTTCGATACTGCGATGATATTATGTTTATTGTTTCACTTAAAACGAAAACAAAAAGACAAAAATTATTCTTATGCATATTTTAGGATGGTTTAGGTCTAAAATGAATAGATAAAAATACTTGTGACCATACTACTCTACTGCAGCATGTGCTACACCTATACAATGTATCTACGAGTGTATTAACATTTCTATGGATGTATCGAGTCATCATATAGAATGGATTCTAGATATGAATATACCCAGTAGTGTAATCAATTTTTCACCTAAATGAGTGAAGGTCCTTAATATTTTAAGCTTTAATCAATCTGAAATTCTTCTCTGTATTCGCTCCCTACAGTGCAGTACATAATTTTCAAAAGAATAAAAGTAGAAGAGAAACTACTATTCGCATATTTTTCTATTTATATTTCTACTTCTCAAATACTTAAGCAAGAGTTAAATAACCATGTTTGTTTACATTATAAAATATAGGTTAAAACATTTATCGGTTTTTCTTGTAGAAAAGTAGAATAAGAAGAAGAATTAAAAGTAGAAAGATACGCGAATAGTATACTTAGTAGTTTCTCTTTTGCATTTCTTGTCTGAATTATGTACTGCACTGTAGTAGGCAAGTATAGGTAGATTTCCAGTTTTCATATATTCGCTTTCGTTTAACTGAGTTACATTTTTTCTTTGAACGAGAAATGGTAAGTCACTCAGAACTATTCAAAAACTTAGTATATATGTACTTGGAGATAGTGCGGTAATGTAGTTAAATAGTGAGCAAATTTCAAATATTTTTTAGATTATTGTCTATAATAGTTTAGCACGGTATGTGCAATGAAGTACTGAATCCCCTCCAAAAACCTATGAGAAGTTCTTTCTTTTGAATCTAGATCTGTGATATTTTTCTTCTTTCAACTGGGATGTTCGTGTATAAATTTTTATGGTCGTGAGTATTTTAGTTTAGTGTACGTAGTGTAGTATGTAGCTATCGAAAGATTAGTTGTAATTTATATGAAATGAAAAAAAAAAATAATAATAACATTTTGATTAAATCTGCGAAGAATATTTTTTAGATATCTATATGCCATATGTATACCTATTCATGTGTACAGAGTCTATTATACATACCTATATGTATGCACTGCTTAAAGCAAAAGTTTCGTTTTCGTTTTTATAAAAGTTCAATGGAATTTTTATATAGAGGGGGTGGTATATAGTGGTGGTTATATGATGATATGGTATATACTGGCCTGCCAATGAAAAAAAAAACTATATATGAAGATACAAATATTTTTATATAACGAACAATATTGATATCGTGCGCAGAATATCCAGATCTTGTCCTGTGATAAGACATCTGTGATCCATAATAAAGAATGAAAAAATTCACTTCCTTGGAATTGGATACTAATATACGTATATATAACAAAGTGAAACAATCTCTATGAACATGAAATTCGAAATCAAGTAGTTTTGTTTTAAATTTTGTTTGTTTTTCTTTTTTTTTATTGTTTTCATTGCTATATAGTTTTATTTTAGAGCTAAAATGTAAAATGTAATATGTGCACAAAAAGGATTTATACAGATTAAAATGTATTTGTCTTTTTGCCATCGAATAACATTATTTGATGTTATTTTATATTATGGAATTTCATATTTAAAATTCATTTTTATTTTATTTTTATTTTTTCTTCATTTTATTATTCCTTTTTTTGTTTATTATTGAGATGAAGGAGTCTTTCAAGAATATTATATAAATGTATACCTACCATATATACTACTCGTATGTATATATACGAGTACATCACATTATTGTGATTCTGATCTGTGTGTTTGGTTTTCTTTTCTAAATAAAATAACATTTGTAAGATAAAAGATAAAAGGAAATCAACAACAACAAAAACAAGAACAAAATGAAGAAATACATAGAAAATAAAACACCTAACACATTGCAATAAATATAGCCATTTTCATATTAAACCATGTATATTTCGTGATGATAATATGATGATGATGATGCTCGAAAAACGATGATTTCTTAGCAATGGCAAACATTTCTGAAGACTTCTCTGTATTACAAAAATAACTTTAAAAAAATTCAAATTCTATATGTAAATGTTTATGAGAATAGTAATAATATTCGAGATTTCATAACATCACAGTCACATATAAGCGTTACCCACAAAGGTCACACTATCACATATATGGTCGTATTGGTATTTGTGTAGAAGAATATTCAGTATTCGTGGTGAACATATGGATGTACGAGTTTACATGAAAATAATATGTAAAATAATTTACTTTGAAATGTCATAATTCTCAATTTTTGAAAAGTAATGGCGGTGTATGTACACTATGAAATCATTTGAAATAATTCATTTTTCATATAGAGAATAGAAAAAAATTTCGACAAAATGTACATATTTGGAACAAACGATCACAACACCAGTGCTGTCAAAATGAAAAAATTGAATCGAACTTACTTCTCACTTTTGTAAAATCATAAAATTTTTGAACGTTTAAAATCATATTGACAAAAATATGATTGTAAAAGCTATACTTATGTTATGCGGATAGCAGTTATATGCTTATGGAAGTGAAGTGAGGTTAAATATTATCGTAATCAATAAAATTAATATCATTTAGGTACCTATATGATTTATTTTGATCATATTTTTTCTTCACATCACATATTTCATATGCACATACATGCATTACTTAATCTTAATATCATAAAATCCTTCAGGATTAATTATGTTGATATTATATGAAATGGACATAACACAACATTCTTTATTATTATTATAATGATTGTATTATCGTTATTAATATGATTTTTATTTAATGTTTAAATTTAAAAAAAAAGAAAACGAAGAAGGAGAAAAAAATTTTTATTTTTTTTTTTTTTGGATCATTTATAAAAATTATTTAATGTATATGGCATGTTGCATACCTTTATGAATGTACAAAATTGTGTGTATACATATACTTATTTATGTACCTACGTTATGTTTACGCGCGTTTAATATTGTATCTAAAAATCACGCATTCCAAACAAAATATCACCCTTAAATAAATAAATATGTAGTATAATTTAAACAAAACAACAAAAATCAAAATTAAAAAAACAAACAAACAACCTACTAACAAACTGACTAAATATGAATAATACCAATCATAATCCTTCTTTTGGTCATTATTATTATTATTATTATTATTATTATTATTATCGTTATGTCCCACACACTTGTAAAAATATCTACATATAAATATATCCACAGATATGTATATGCATGTATTTGTATATACAGAAAAAAAAAAACAAAAACATTTTTATATATATTCACCGTAAAGTATATCATTTTTCATATTATTAAATACCTGGCGCCACATAAGCTATAAAAACCTCAAGTTATAATGAGAAAAGATTCATCTGATGGAGTCATATATGATATATATTTACTATACGCGTATCTATACATATATCTATATGTATAAATGTACATATAGTACATTGTACATTTGTATCTAAATTTTTTGTATAAACGAAAAAAAAAAAAATAAAAATCTTTAAAATCAAATCAAATAAAAAAAAAAGCGTACAATTCCAAAATTCCTTGCTCATAAAATCATAAAGTCAAAAATGTAAGAGACCCATCATGTTACATAGTGATCACCATCGTCATCCGCATCATCATCATATTATTATTATTATATTTGCCCAATCACCCATTTAAATCATATACGTATAGTACATGAGTATGTAAGAGTATGTATAGGTCCATCCATAAGTATGGTACACATTTTAAATTTATATGATTTATGCATAAAAAGATCTAAACTAATAAATAAAAAGTCACACACAGTAAAATTGTTTTTGATCCTCAACATATACAAAACGATAACTCCTTTTGTATCTAGAATATGTGTATACATAAACTCGTATGTATGTACAGATGAATAGTTGAATGGACGAAAGAATCGAAGGATAGATGGACGGACAAACGGACACGAATGGATAGATGGATGGATGAAGATCATCTTCATCATCAGCAGCACTATGGGTATATTACCTATATATCTACAGTCATAGAATTAGCATCAGAATCGAAATCATCATCATCCATCCTAATGTCATTCAACTGACTCACTTACATTTGTCCATAACCTACACACATTTATTCAATTTTCAGTTTATTTCGAAATTTTTAATGGCATTATTATAATTTTTATATTATTGTATAAATGATTACGTGTGTATAATGAACAACAAATATTACAGAAGATAGAATCAAGAATAAATGAAGAAAACAAAAAAAAAAAAAAACGAAATAAAAAACTCAGTAAAAACTAGGTATACTCTTGTATGCAATGCATATATACCGAGAGAAAAATTATTAATTCTTGAAATGCTTCAGATCTGTCAAATTAGTCCACTGTTATCGTAGCGGGTGTCCATTGATTTCAAAGCTTCATTTTTCATATTTTTATTCATATATTTTTTTGTATTTATTTATGTTTATTATGTGTTTATATCGCATCTAATATTTGATTATTTTCATTGCAATGTACATACATATTATATAAAAGTACGAATTTAGTGTGTCTTATAAAAAGATAGTTCCATATAAAAAGTAAAATACAAAATCTGAATGTAACGACAAAAATCTAAACTTTTCATGCAAAAAAAAGAGAATATCCTTTTATTTTCAATACCCATTTTTTTTTTAACTTTTGTATTTTGGATCCATTCCATATACAAAATATCGTTTAGAATGTGTCCAAAATAACCGCGCGTACTTCTATAGTTCATATTTAAGTGATGACCACAATCGTGCCTTATTCTGATGGCAATCAATCAAATTAATTTCTACCAACAAAATAAAAAATTTAAAAAGAAAAAAGAATTTAAACGAATTTTTTCTTTCCACCCAAAAAATATTTCTTAATAAAATACACACGTTTATATACGTATAGCTGTACACATATCCTACACTGTTTTATGTAAAAGTATAATGTTTGTTCATATATAGCATATACAAGTATTATCAAACGTTGGATATAAGAAAGCATGCAGTCCTCTTTTTTATTTGATTATCTCTTTCTTTTTATTTTATTTGGATACAAAATACTCGATGTGTACATACATATACAGTCAATCATATATTCATAATTAATTCTTATAACTCTCGATGATGGATATACCATCTGTAGAATAAACGACAGAATGACATTCGATTAGAATCAATTGAATTAAATGTTTTTATTTCAATTTTATTTTTGTTCTTTACAGAGAAAAAAAAAACTTATTTTTCTGATTTATTGATCAAAATATAAATAAAAAACAAGAACAAGAACAAAAAATGCATATATGTATACGAGTTTCAAAAATTCTAATTAAAAAAATTAAAATATTTGTGCCAATTCGTGTATAGAATTTGAAAATGAAAGCGCACTCAAAGATTTTTAATAAACACAAAAATTTCAATGTAGTAGTTTGAAATTGAAATACACAAATTATGGTATACTGTAGCTGTACAGAGTATACGGCACTCATTTACGCATAAGAGAGACTATACAAGATTCTTAAGAGGGCAATGTACTGGGAGTAGTGAAAATCGCTAACTTTGGTACCAAATATCTCGGTTGTTTTTGGGCCAATTTTCTTGAAATTTGAAACAAAGAAGCATCAATCAGTTTTGTTGGGAATAATGGAAGTGGATTTTTGAAAAAGGTTTTTGTTTTTGAGATATATGGCATCAAAGTTTGAAAATTTTCAAAATTTCACCCACTTTGGTACCAAAAAAGTCATATTAAATATTATCCGATTTTCTTCAAATTTCGAACATATATAGTTTGAAGGAATTTATTGGGAATAATGGAGCCACTTTTTTGATTTTTGTCCTCATTAGTCCTGTATAACGCTTTGAAGAAAGAAGGATTTTTTCAAAAAATGTATAGATTTTATATGTAATTTTTTATTGGTATATGACTGCGTATTGTACTGAAATTTTCATATAAGGTAATTTGAATGTTCTTTTTTCGATTTCGAAGTAGAAAAATAAAAGTTTTTACATTATTTCAGAATTATTAGTAATATAAAATTCCTATTTTTCACAAAAATTTTGTCACAGATAATAAAAATGTTTTGCATAACTCTTGGCTCTAAATATATCAATTTTTCACCGATACGTTTATTCATTTTATATGAATAAAAATATTATATATGTGTGAGTGGTACAAACAAAAAAACAAAAAAAAGAACATTGCATAGCAAACCAATAGCAAACCATAGCAAAGCATTCACTTGCTATTATGATGTACATGTAATGTACAATGTATATTGTGTATAATGTGTATAATAAGCACTAAGAATAAAGTACCTGGAGTAAGGCGTAACCTAATGATATTGTATATTGTATGAAGATATATATAAGCATAAGATGTATAGATATATATATGTATAAGATATATGTATATCTATAATATAAGATATATAAGATATATATATACATATATTTGGTAATTTGGTGATATGGGTACATAATTTTGTTTGCAGGATACTAGATAGTAAGATAAGTATAATTATTGCGTTATATATCTACTACCCCATGTAGTACAATATATATTATAAAAAATATGTAGCATGAATATTTTTTGTACTGTATGACTGATTGTCTGGATATTTGTAGTTTTTCAACCTGTGCTTGTGTAATATAATTTTGTTTATAGGACTGTAGATGGTCGGGATTTTGATATTTTATCAATTCACTAACGACACTAACTCCAACCCTATAACGCAATGCTTATATTGTAATGTAACAATAAATAAACCAGAAAACTAGTTTAGTTATGATTATGCATATTATATATTATACACAATACAATATACATCACGATAGCAGACAAGCTATATAAGATATGTTTTTCAATGATTATACACTGTTTTTTTTGCATCGTTTTGCTATATGCGATGTTTTTTTTTTCCTGAACATTTTTTTTGCTTCATCTATCTTCGGTCATCATATAATATAAGAATTGAAAAAATTTTGGGTTAGATACGCCCTTTAGATACCCATAAAATTTACAAATAAAAGAAAAAGAGGACTAGTATGAAATAAATAAAAAAAAAAACACAGAAAGTAAAGTAACATAATGACAAAAATTGCAATGATTAGTAAATGTTAACATACATACTTACATTATGAGTAGAGAAAAAGTGCATAATTATTGTTTGTGTATACCTACATCAAGGTTATTTCTTTTATATAAATAATAAATAATATAAAAAAATAGTAATGTAAGCATGGCATGCAAATTTCTATGATGTATGCCGTGGTATGTAAGTATGTATGTAAGTATGTATGATTTTGATTTGGTTTGCAATGAGACAGAATTTTGTATATTGTATATTATTAGTCAATGATAATGCTCTTGGTAATTTCCTTATTTCTATTCTATATTATTAGTGGAGTCAATAAAGACAAAAAAAAGGCAATTTCAGGAAGTCCTCAGAAACTGTTCCGATTTTGATGATTTTTTTTTTAAAATTTTTGTTTTTTTTATATTGTTCAAAATCAGAAACGTTTCACAGGGGAGTAATAAAAATTTGCATTCAACTTCTGAGGACTTCCTGGAAAAAAACCTTCGTTGACTCCACTATATATACATATAGGTAATTCAATTTTTTGTTTTTATTATGTACCTGCTTCTTATGTACTCTTTTATTTATATCAAATATACATGTAAGTAAAATAGACTATAATTTGACAAATTCGAAACAACGAACAAAAAATTATTTGTGAGGCGGTAAAAGATAGTTTATTGATAACTATAGTATCTCAACTGGGTGCATTTTTCGTAATAATTATTTTCTTTCTGTTAATTTTCAATCAATTTTCACATATATAATTGTATATCATTATAAATTTGCAGATAAAAATAATTATAACAATAATAACATATTTCTAATTATAACTATACTAATATCTAATAATACTGTCTTATATACCTATCTTATCTTATATATTATATATATCTTACATATCTAATAGTGTTATACCTAATACTTCTATATATTTACTTATAATATACTTTTTCTTATTTTCGTAATTTTTTTTTACAAAAATGGGGAAAATTTCGAAGTCAAAATTGTTGAATTACGGAAAAAAGAATCGGAAAGCAAACTTTTTAAATTTTAATAAAACAGTCCAAAATTCGAGTGAAAATAATATCAGTGCTAATAATAGTAGTTATTTAGTGGAAAATAGTGAACCAAAAGATTGCAATGAAATAAATGGTACACAGTGTAATGTGAGTGATTGCCTTATTATCGAGCAAGAGTCACCAAAGGATCAAAGAGAATATCAAATAGAAGGACGAAGAATTATAGATATAGGATTTTTTTATCAATGTCTTCAAGAATTTAAGCATGCTGGAGATTTTGCATGTACTTTACACAATGTGCAAATAAAAGGAGAAAAACAACGTGGGCTACAATCTACAATTTATTTTGAATGTAATATGTGTTTGGAAAAGTTTTCAGTACAGACAACTCAAAACAAAAATTCTATTTCTGACGTGAATTATGGTGCTGTACTTGGAATAACATCCACTGGAGGTGGTTTTGCTCAATTAGAGGAAATCACTAGTGTGTTGGATATCCCATGCATGTCCTCGAGGACATTCAACCAAATACAAAAGATTGTTGGTGATTCTTGGATGCAAACAGCTGCATCTAGTATGTTAGCAGCAATTGAAGAAGAAAAAAAAGAAGCAATTCAAAGAAATGAAGTTGATACGGATGGAACACCTTTAATAACAGTAGTAGCTGATGGATGCTGGTCAAAACGTTCATATCGGAATAATTATTCTGCTTTATCAGGTGCAGCAGCAATAGTCGGATTTCATACGAAAAAAGTGCTGTTTATCAGTGTTAAAAACAAATTTTGTTTAATATGTGTCACTGCACGAAACAAGGGCCAACAACCACGAGAACATGATTGTAGTATTAACTACGTTGGATCATCGACAGGAATGGAAGCTGCTTCTATAGTTGAAGGATTTAGAATAAGTGAAAGTTTGTATGGAGTGCGTTTTAATAAACTTATAGCTGACGGTGATAGTTCTGTTTATAAAAAAATATTAGATGCAAGACCATACGCGACCACTCATGTACAAAAAATTGAGTGTCGAAACCATTTATTTAGAAATTTTAAAAATAAATTACGGAATATCGCGAGTGTATATAGTTATTCGATAAGATTTCGTAAACTTGTTCTATCTAACGCGTCGCGTTTAGAAATAGGAATAAAAAAAGCTATCGCGCATTGGAAATCAAAATGTGATGAAACTCCGAATGTAAAAATTCGTGCTCTAGCAAAAGACATAATAAATGCACCATATCATGTTTTCGGAGAACATAAAAATTGTGGTGATTATTTTTGTGCTAAAAATAATAATCAAGAATGTAGAATCGAAGAACTCAAGAAAGATGGCATTTTTAATGAAATTTTACTCATATGCAAAAACTTGAGTTTTCATGCTAACAGTCTAATATACGACGTCGATTCGAACATTGTCGAACAATTTCATTCGATTGTGGCAAAATTTGTTGGAGGAAAAAGAAAAAATTTATCTATGTCCCATTCTTATACACATAGATGTCATGCAGCACTGGTTCAACATAATTCAAAAAAGGCGTACATTGATCTGTCTAATACAGTATTTTTGAAAAGCCCTACTGTTCGTGTAAAACGCCTTTTAGAGAAAAGAATAAAATTTAATAGAAGAAAATTATTGATAAGAAAGGAACAGGGCTATAAAGAAAAAAAAATTGATACTGTTGATGAAAATTATGGTCCGGACACATGTCAAAAACCTGATTTATCGACTGAAGCCCACTCATCGATACGGGAGGAAATTTTAAATGTTCTAAAATCGAACCAGGATAACAGAATTGAAATTGAAAAGTCCACTAGAGAACAATCCCTGAGCAACATTTGGCTGGAAAAGCGTCGAAATTTGTTAACTGCTTCGGTTTTCGGGAAAGTTTGTAAGCGTCGAGTGAAAACGTTCGGAAATTTAGTGAAAGACATTTTGTACTCGAATATATCTTCAATAAAATCGGTACAGTACGGAAAAAATAATGAACAGTGCGCGTTAGAACAATTATCCCAGCAATTAAATGTTCTGATTAGAAAATGTGGACTTTTTATTGATCCTGAACATGAGTTTCTAGGCGCAACTCCTGACGGTATCATAGATGACGATGGAATCGTGGAAATAAAATGCCCTTCTTCAGCTGCAGGTATGGAAATTGATGAAGCCATACGCTTAAAAAAAATTAATTGTTGGAAAGTGGATAAAAAAACAGGTGATATTAAATTTGATGTGAATCATTATTATTATTACCAAGTGCAAGGACAATTACATGTTACGCGACGTAGTTATTGTTATTTTGCAGTGTGGACTTCTAGTGCTAAGAATCTAAAAATTGAAAAAATTTACCGCGATGATTCTTTTTGGACTGAACATTTTGTAAAGCTTCGTGATTTTTATTTCAATTGTTTATTGCCGGAAATAATTGATCCGCGTTATCCCCGTAAAATGCCTATTCGTGAGCCAGATAATTTTTAAAATTTTTATTATGTGGTATATTTTTCAACTGTGTTGCATGCAATTTGTATATTTCCATGGTGTTAGGGAGTTGAATAAAAACTTTCTTTCTAACTAACTTTTTTTTTCTTACTAATCACTATGTTCACTAACTCCACAATGCTGTCATTTCAATACAATAGTAATTTACACTTTTCATCTTTTTATTTTTATTTTTTATTTGGTATCATACTTGTAATTAAAATGACAACATTTTATGGAAAATGATGAATTTTTTTCCTAAATATTACATTGATATAATGTATAGTTGGAAAATAATACTGATTCCTTACATAATAATATAAACTAAAATAAGTTATTTTCATAATTACCATATAAAAATAAAATAAACAGATAAAAAATATGAAATCATATGTGCGGTAAGTAAATTAGTTGTACTGGTTGTACTGACCTGCCTCACAAAATTGAAATATAAAACATTGATCTGTGAAATACTGACAGAGTAAATGAAAAGAACAATATTGCATATTGAAATGTACATAAATACAGTATTATACAGTATACTGTACACATCTTATGAACAGTCAAAACAACAAAATGTATACAAGGAGAATAGATAATATATAATAGATATATATATACATATAATTTTTCAGTTTACTTTCCATATACAAAAACAAATCATATCCTATTCATTCAATAAATAAGAAGAAGTAAAATTGAGTAGAAAGAAAAGAAATAGGTTGGAATTGTTTGCGTTGTTGCTGTTGGTATAATTTCTGTATACCACCACGAGTACGGTCTTCAGCTCAGCTTGAAGAATAGATCACAAACACATGCAAACTCATAATTTTGTTTGTAGTGAATAGAAATTTCAATGTAGTTGTTTTGATTTCGATTTTTTCTTTGAGTACATGCCAGCCTTAATGCAAAATTTTTCAAACTAACATCTTCAAGCTCCTATATAGGGATACGCTTTACTCGTAAAATTTCTTAGAGAGTAAATCAAATTTTGTACCATCATAATGTTCAGTTTTTCATTTTTAATTTTCTCTCACAGAATACGCAATAAGGATGACGTAACGATAAAAAGGAACATAACATACTCGTATAATATCGTCTCAGAGGTATACACAGATTGTAACACCTTTATAATTTAATTATTTTTCTCACTACAAATTTTTCAAAGTTTTATTTATGGAAAAATTTCTTACAATCAAAAGAGAAAGATATCTCCTAAATTATGTATCAAACATTTCAAAAAAGTAAGTAAAATCTGGAACGAGAAGTAAACACCAATACTAAATCGTTCTTTTTTTCTTTTGGTTTGTATTCATGTCATCAGTGTTTATGAATCATTATTAATTATCAATGAAATGATAATTAATTCATGAAATAAGTGAAAAATAATCACACCGAACATTAACTATAAATACGTATTGTATGTGTTACACACTTTCTTGTTCAATTTGTGTTTTTCCTTTTCTTACATTTTTATTTTTTGTTTTTTTTTTTTTATTGCAATTTTTGTAACATTGTAACTGTTAAGTGTTAATTACTCAAATTCCAAAACGATGATATGTATTCCGAGATAATTAAATTCAAAAAGTAATTTACCAAAAATTAATTAACAACCAACAATAAAAATACATCCATAAATATACTGAGATTGGAACCAATTTTTTGTTTTTGTTTTTAAATTTTTATTTTAAAAAAATAACTCCTTTTTCTTTTTGTTTATTAAAATGTTTTTAAATTAATTCTGGCTTTTAGTAATGATTTTTTTGCTTTGTTTTTCGAAATTGAAATGATAGAATGAAAAGCGGAAAACAAAATAAATTCGGTTTTTACTTTTTTATCAAACAAACTTTATAATGAGTATGTATGTAATGTATACATATTTCGGCTCGCGAACATACAAGAAAAAAACTAAAGTCGGTAACCATTTAAAAGGTTTCACCGTTTCACATAAATATTAAATAAGTATTGGTACATAAATATTGGCAGCAAATTTCATATTATATGAAGTATATACACACTGATCATAAATGTAGTACATATTTATAAAAAAAAGGATAATAATTCGATTGTATCGTATAACAGGTCATCCATTATTCATATACTCGTATATAAAATCATTGGTCCTGTCAATATTAAGGCGTTTTTCATTACTGATTTAACTAAAAACTAAATAAAAGTATCGATATGCGTTTACAACAATTTACAGTATAATATTGATGATATTTACGATGACAATGATGATGATGATGATGATAATGATGAAGGATTTTATTTAAAAATACATATTTCTTGTACGAGCGAGTTAGTATAATAAAAATATGACGAAAATATGCGTTATAGGCGTATATATATTTGTTGCTATAAAGAAAATGAATAAAAATAAGAAGTAGCATAAGAAAATTGAATGAATGAATGAAGAAAAAATATTTTTTAACAAAATTCTCGATGCGGTAGGTTCTGTAACATGATAATGACTAAAAGACTCAGTTATACTTTTTGATTTTTTGATATTATACTTCTTTATACTTAGTTTTGTTTTGCTATTCGATTTTGTTCATTAATTCATTCGAAAATTACATTTATATACACTCTCTCATCATAACATATTTATAATCAAAGAAACATTTTTTTTTTTGCTACAGTGATTATAAATTATTATTATAGCAGTTATAGTTATAGAGTAGATACATATATAGTTATATGAACGACTTCCATTTACACTGAGACATCTTTTTCTAAAGGACTTATTATTATACATTTATTAATTTAAAATGTAAAAATAACCGATTATTACCATTATTCGAATCATTGTCATCATATCATCATCACTAGAATTACAAAAATGGTCAATAAAATGAATGAAAATAAAAAAGTAAAAATAAGAAAGAAATCTTTTGCAATACAAAAAAAAAATTTATATTATATGAAAATAATATAAAGGAAGAAAACGGCTATTAATTATGAACGTGATGTATTTAATTGCAATATATCAGTTTTGTATATTACATTATATATAATCAAATGCTACTGTTATATAGCCACTTCAAAGGTGACCGCTCATATATGGTTACATTTGTGGCGTTTTTAAAAGTCCATAATAAACAATAAATAAATATGTACGTATATATATATTATATACTCAAACATTATAAATATACCAAGAGCATATACCATATATCGTCATATTCATACGTATAGTACACTTACTCCACATATGTATGTGTGTGCATGCATAAATATAAATATATATATGCGTAAATGTTTATGGAAATATAATAAAGGATTCTGTTAATATACAAAGTGGGTTAATGTTTGTGTGTTGTATACGATTATGTGCCAACACTATATGGTATGGTACCTCTATTCTATACCGACCCGACCGCATAGAAAGCAAGCAAAATCAAATCAAATCACAAGTGATCCAAACTTGCAAACTTGCTTGTGGCTTTTTTTGGTTTTTGTTAAAGAAATTCTTTTTTGTTTTTATATATTTATATGGTTTAGTTCACATTACAAACAGTGTACATATTTATATACAAAGAAAATAATATTTTTATAGGAAACAAAAAAAAGCCTGCAGGTAAAAAAAAAGTTGATTTTAGTTCTTATGCGTGAGTATGCACTATTGCACCCATATATAATTATTTTAAAGGATGATGAATATCGTCATACGTCATACAATACATCTGTATATATACACATCCATCTAAGTTTGGCATAAAATAAAGATAAGATACTCAAGAGGCGGAGTTTTCTCACATTCCTAATTGCTTAAGGGATTTGTAATCATCACCCTAGTTTCTTTATATAGCTTTTATAAAATAATTTTATTTTATTTACAGGTACATACATGTATGTTTGTTTTTTTCGATTTGTTTTTAAGTTTTTCTTGTTTTTTACTTTGTATATCGTTACAGGTATTTTAATGTTATTTTTTTTTTGTTTTTTTTTTTGTTTTTGTTTCATTTATAAATTCCCTAAGGAAATTTAATCACTTTGTTTGATTGGAAAATTAGATAGACAGGTGACGTTGATTATACCTTATAATTGGTTAAAATTTGTATTAATTTAAACTTCTGTAAATAAAATTAAACGCCTTGAAAAAACAAATTTTTTATAAATGCATATAAATTGTGTAGTATTATAGATGTATAGATAAATTAAAGTATGTAATATATAGCTATATGAATTTATTAAATTAATCTTAAAAGAATGAATAAAGTTATTAATTCGATATAAATATACTCAAAACGCTCAAACCGTAACCATTATGTAATATAAAGTGATTATTATGGCTTCAAGCTATTATGAGTGTATGTAATTATCATTCATGTTTAATATGATGTATAATTTAGTCCATAGTGCTCATAGCAGTCATAGAGTGTATGTATCATACATAATACGCGTGTTGGTATGATGCTAAATGTTACAGTTGCACTATGAGATGTAGTAATGAACATGAAACATGGTGAAATTTCAGACATACTATAATTAAGTCTGAATTGAGCTGTCTATTGCATATACAAGCAATTTTTTTTCATTTTTCATTCAATATACGACTATATATTAATGTATTAGTGTCAGCTAAACTATACAAGCATTCAGTTTTAAAAGTTTTGCCAAGAAAAATTTGAGATTAATTATAACGATCTTCTAAATATAATAACTGAAACTTTTATACGATTATATATAGATTAGATAGTCTGTATTTTGTTAGGTAGTCTGATTTTTTTGAAATAATTTTTTTAAATTTTTTAACATTTTGTTTGACGCCAATGTCATTGTTGAAAGTTGCCTGAATGTGGGTAACACTAACCACAATCTCCAAGATCATTTTTATTCAACTGGAAATCTTTTGAACATTTCTTATAAATTTTTCCGAATTCAATAGAAATACATATTACAATTAATTTTAAAAATTTAATATTCTCGGCACAATAATACTTACATTATTTCATTTTTATATATATGTACGCAGTATAACGTATCGCATTTAAACGAACCAAATGCCAGGATAATAAATTCAACGGAAAAATCAATTAAAAATATCAAATAAATCATAACTGGATTTACACGCAAACATCATTCATGTATTACATATTATATAAATTATTTATGTGCGTAGACAATATGCAGATTTCAGGACATAAAATAAAATTCCGTACACCATCTTCTGTATATATATAGATTTATAATAGATACATACATAAAAAATATCTAAAACGACGATAATAATATTTATGTAATGTATATACGAGTATATATAAATCCTTTTTCAATAATTTCCTTATTTTGCACAAAAGATACTAAAAAAACAAATGCTTACGGAAAGGGTATATTCTTCCGTATATATGTATATTATATATTATGATGATGAAGGGTGACCTAAACAGACATAAATCCTATATAATACGTTACATAAGAAATTAAAAGGATGGATAGAAGCCCGAAAAAAAAAATAAAATAAAAAAAAAAATTAAAATGAAAAACAATTCAATGTAAATAAAATGAGAAAACTTACATCCATATCTATATCATAAATATACATATTTACATACTGTTATATGCATTAGTATGTATATGAAACAGGAATTGACATCATTGTAACTGTGGCAGAATTTATGAAATCTACAGTACGTCAAACACGTGCCAAAGTCATTTTACTGAACGCCTCAAAGACTTTTTCTCAATTGCTCTGTTTGTCTGTAATACATTCATTTTTTTTGTTTTTTTTTTTTTTGCTAGTTGTCATCATCATACGTGGTACATGTGCACAAAATCCGTACTTGTTATAAAAGTACATATGTTCATATAGTGTACGAATTTTTACGTTTATATCATTTATGTACGCTTGTACATACTCGTATAGCTCATATATGGCTTGTACTCGTTTGTATTCCAAAAATTTTATATTGTCGCTAAAGCAAAAATATGTATTTAAAAAAAAAAATTTCATTGAGATAAGTGAAAGAGTATTTGGGTATTTGTCTTGATTATTAAGTGTTTTGACACCATACCAAACGCAAAACCAAAAAAATAAATAAAATAAATAAAAAGACGGTGCAAGGATATGAGATAATGATAATATAATGTTGTTATATATGGTCCTTGGGGGACCACTTGACTTTAATGTTTACTATATATGAAAATAAATTTAAATTCAAAATTTTATAGATGTATAAGCATGCAAATATTTTGTTGTGTGTGTGTGTGTGTGTGTGAGTAGTCTGATATCATGTGCATTTATATAGTAAATTGGATAGAAAATTTTTATGTTTATTCATTTACTTCGAGTATAATATTCTTCTCTGTAAATGTTATATGAAAATAAATTAAATATGGAAAGTCATTTTTAATTTCTGGTTGATCAATATTGAAAGAGTTATCGCTTTTTTTTCCCCAACACACACAGTGTAATGTAAGCATATATATTCACTTTGAATTTTAAATAAATTCTAGAATTTTTTTGGTTTTTTTTGAAATTTTGTTGTGTATAAACGAATGCATAAGTAACAATTAATTAACATGAGTATGTAGTACCTACGTTGTATATTTAAGATAATTTTAATAATGCAAAACGCGTCTTCTCTTATGATAATTTTCTTTTAAACGGTATAGAAATTTTAAAGTAATACGTAATACGATAAGAAAATTCAGTGTATATGTATGTATATTATAATTTTAAGTGAAAACTAAAAATGATAAAAAGAAAACTAAAAACAATGGAATTGAATTTATCTGATATATGTATGTAAGTTTACTCGTATAATGTACGTACAAGATACAAGCAAAGTATATGCAAATTAGAACAAAAAAAAAACAAAACAAAACACATAATAATAAAAAGCGAATTATTATATTCAAAAGGTGTATAAAATTGGAATTAATGAAGAATAATGAATAAAATACGAAACACGATTGAATGAAATTTCTTTTTTAAAATTGTATATACATTTATAAAATGTAAGTATGTAGATATGGTTTTATTCGTACACTCGACGTAGAGAATGAATTGAAAGAAAAACAAAAACAACAAAATTTCATGTAATTAATTTATGGTAATGTTTTCAGTTCCGTATTGTATCCATTTTAGAGGTTAACTTTTGACCGCATCAGCAAATTAATGAACAGACAAATTTAACTGATACAATATGATATGGTGTTTATATAGTGTATATTATCGCTATCATATGCGGTATATCATCATAACATAATATACCACCATCAAAAAATACCAGCAGCATTGTTATACATATACATATTACATAAAGTATACATATGTGTACGCGTTTTTTTTTTACAAGTATAGGAATTTTTTGTATTCTTATGCTACACTATATCAGTTCTGATTCACTTGGTTATTTTCTTCGTTTGTTTGTTTTTATTTTCAAACATTTTCATTCATTTTATGAACAATTCAAATTCAAAAGGTTGAATCCGACCTTATCTCATTTCAAAGTGTGACCAGAATTTTAATTGCTACCAAAAATATAAGTATATATGATATGGTGTGTGTGTGTGTCTGTGTGTATGTGTGTCGAATAAAATGGCTTGCGATAAGCCTCCACAGGTGCCCATAATTACAATGTATGTATGTAGTTATGTACATTTATATAGAAATGATGAAAAATATGTGTATTATAAGAGCCCTGTAAATAAAAATGTCAACATTATAACGAAATAATCAAAAAGAAAATTTGAAAAGAAATAAAAAACGAAAATGAAAATTATATTACACGCGAAAGAACGAAAAAGGTGACATTTTTAGACCGATAGTTTGTTTTTTGATAAGTTTCTAGGGTATTTGTACATGGTATTTCGTTTGTGTACATATGTACGAGTATATTCGTTTTCAGTCACCTTCAGGCTTTAGCAGCCGCTTCCCTTCGCTTGTATTTTTGTTTTTCTCCGATACATTCAAATCTTATCTATTCTCGTATCGTAAATTTTATGTTGTAATTCAATAATTATTGTACGCACGTTTTGTTTTTGGTATATGTTTTATTTTTTATCGTTTTCATTTTTATCGGTTTTTATTTTTTTTTTTTTTAGAACTTTATCCCAGACTCTGATAACACTAATTGGTTGATTGATGATACAATATTTTCGCTTAATATTAAACGAATAGTGGTATTATTTTATGTTCGGTATAAAGGGAGTGTTAATTTAATAGATTTCTGTTATTCCCTATAATGGGATTTATTTTAAGCTACCAAATATTATTATCAATCAATAACGAACAAATGAATTCTTTTGATTAACAAATTTATTATTTTAGTTTATAAAATGAAATTTAATTGATTTAACAGAATAATTATGTAATTAATTGATAAATTTTGAAAATGTAAACGATAAAATTTAGATTCTAGATTGATTAGATTAAAAAGGATCTGTCGAGTGTTTTCGCCTATGGAAGTAAATTTTATTTATTTTCAAAATTTCTATGTTTTTATCATTATATTTGACATTTGCTGTGTTTCATTTCATTAAATCAACAGCTCTCGCCTTGCGAATAATATCATCTACCCATATACTCTTATTCGGGTGCATTTCACTTGTAAAAAGTCTGAGAGCAGTTACGCTGAAAATTTATGTAAGATATGGCTTCATTTCTACTATTCTTTAGCAGATGAATTTGAGTAATTGAAGGTTAGAATTTAGAATTTATTAATTGAATAATAATTTTATTATCATTTTTAGTTTTTGTTTATACAAACGACACCAATATGTGCTATCACCTGACTTTAACCTCAATCAACTTTTGAGGTTATATTTAGTACTACAAGTACTAAAATGAGTACAATAGAACACAGCAAATAAATAAAGATATGTTAGGATTTATAAAAAAAAAAATTAGAAAAAAAACAAACGTTTGGTGTTTGAAAAAATTGCGGTTTGTTCTGCATAGAATCATCATGCATTTATGATGATCTTTTGTTAAATTAATGAAGATATGATTTTAAATTCAGATTGGAATTCATTAAAATATTTTATTTGATTATATTATTTCCATTATACGAGTATGTGCAATATTTTTTACATTATTGTTTATCTGTATTTACTTACTGTACAATTTATTATTCGAATGATATGCAGAACAGTAGAAACTTTTAAATTTAATTTTTTGACGTTGTGTATATTTTTCTGATTCCTGTATTTTTTATTTTTTTTTTACGTAGACAGACATTTAGTTCCTTTTAACGAGTGTATCTGTTATTTGTATTCTAACTAAATTATTACTTATTTTTGTTAAAAATGTGCATTGAATATAAGATATGTTTTTATTATGTACATATTGGTAAATTTTTGGATTTTTGCTTCTTATTACTCACACGGACGATATATGCATGTGCATAATGTATGAGCACCATATAATGTGAATTTATACATATGGTTAAAAAAAAAAAAACCTTTATGGTTTTTCATAAACATAACAAATATTATATAGGTAGTATGTGCATATAATACATTAGGTGGAGGATGAAAAGTTCACAGTCTCTTCACCAACAAGTCTCCACCTCTTGTAATATTAAAGCTCAGTTTATATATTGAGAATATTTTTATTCCTAACTCTATACATATCTACACAAACTCTTATATATGATTAAATTATTTATATTGTACATATAGGTATACATACATTATGCATATATAGTATATATTGAATATAAACGAATACATTGTGTTGTACACATTATAATCACCTGCTGTGACAGTTTATGGGAGATTGAACCTGATGCCACTTCTTTTTATGTATGTATTTATAGATGTACTATAGTGTATTTGTATGGATGCATTACTATATATATGTGTGTATATTTTTATTTTTTTTTTTGTATATCATCGTATTCGTTTGCGTTTCATATATATAAGAGATGAGAAGAGAACAAAATAAAAATGAACAGAACAGAACAGAATAGTGCTGAACAATGAAAATACATATTCTACATCTACAGCTACACCTACATACGTTACATAAACTCGTATATATAATACGTTAGAGTTGTATAACGAAAGATGCCCAATAACAATATGTGAACAAAGCAATGAAATAATATAATATCTAAAATATTCATATATGCGGATATCTTCGTATTCAAAAATGGTAAGTATAATATGATAGTGTATATATAGTGAATTTATGTGTGCACCGTGTATGACAAATGAATAAGTGAAAAGAGATTCAGTCATTCGTTTACATTTTACAACAGGTGTCGAACACAAGACATAATCAACTGCCACCTTTTAATATGTATGGAAAGTTAATAGTGTACCATATTTTGTCTCTTCTTTATATGGAAATTTTTTTTTATTAAAAAAAAATACGTGTACAACTGAAACAAAAATAAATAGAAAATATTTTCAAAGGTATAAATGTAATACATAAATAGTTGCACATATGAATGTATTTTATAAAGTAATTTTGATTTGAACAAATATCCGATAGGTATTCTGGATACGTTTATAGTACACGCATTGTGTCTGTGTGCATGAATTAAATTTAATTCAAAACAAAACACAAAACTTACATTTATGCAATAAATATTTATCACAACAATAACTGCAATTATTATAATAATATGACGCAAATATTACATAATGCTTGAGTGTAACAAGAATGAAAATCTTAAAATAATTGTTCATATCAGACCCTACATAAGACCAATTTTTGTTTGTCTTTCCAAATAATATATTTTATATTTTTCTTAAATTTTGTAACGATATTTCACATTAGATTTTTCGAATTAATTTAATCCATCGTCCTATTTGATTTTTCCTGCACAATTCTCTCTGGATTTCTGATACATATATATTATTGATGATTCGTTCAAATTCTTGTTAATTTCCGCGAACAATTTCTTCATTTAAAAAAATCGATTTCTATTCAAAATGATAAAATTAATTGAAGAAGTCAAAGTCATGCATGAAGTCAAGTCAAGTCAAGGCAAGTCAGTCATGAAATGAATAAAATGTATGAATCGAGTTAAATTTTGATTAAAAAAAAAATATTAATGTTTATACAATTCCAATCCAATCAAAAATTGAATTACAATCGCAATTAAATTAACAACCGAAATTAAAAAAAAAAAAATTAATTTAAAATTTATATTTGAGAAGGATGAGTTGTAAAATTTTTCCTACATTCTTTGTTTAAATTCAATTTGTAATTTGTTGTTCTTGTTGTTAATTATAACTAACTGTTTTTCTTTTTTTCAATTAAACATATACATATACAAGAAACACATAGGTACTATACTAAATCAAGTCCCAAAATGTATAACGTATAACTTTATATGAATAAGTACGTATAAACAATTTAAATTCGGTCATAATTTAAATTGCTGTATACATTGGCAGCAATTAATAAAATTTTTTACTGTGGAATTTTTATTTTTACAATAAATTCCAACTGTTTCACATGTTTTTTTATTTATTTGCCAAATAAAAAAAAAACATCGAAACGAAATGTATACATACATACTTGTATTTATGACTCCAGAACACATATACGAGTACAAACATTTATAGAGAAATAATAAAAACAAAGAAATTTACTATATAGTAAAATTTAAATTCTTGAAAAAAATATTTTTTTATTTAAAATAAATTTTACTTAAAAAAATTTTGTATTCATACCTATATTATGTATCTTAACATTATATTTGTATAAATACATATGTACATGTTATATGTACATTTATGTATACAGGCGAGGCGTATAATAAACAGCTGGATGCTATCTAATAAATCGGTGTGAATAGATTGTAATGATCATAAATTTTATTTTCGCCAAATATTTCCTGTAAGCCATTTTCTCCTTGAATTTATATTTTACGTACAAATATTATATACTTAAGTATGAAATTTCTATATTATTCGAGAGTCTCCAGATTCAAGTAAATGCATTATAATTCCCACATATACAAATGTATATAGTAACAACATTGTATATAACAGTGGCACTTATATGATGCATACTTTACTTACCTCATCATCATCAGTTAATTTATAATTACACCGCGAATATTTCGCCTTTTTGAGAACTCGAGTATACTCTTGTATATACCAGCACGTACTACTAAATAATGATCAGTTCTAGATATGTTTATGTGTAAACCAAAATAAAGAATGAAAAATGTAAATCAAAATGAAAGAAATAATGTTGTAAATCATACTGTGTTCCGTTTTTATTTTTTCTATTTTTTTTTTCTACCTAAATATTTATTTTCCATTTTATTTACTTCTAAATAAAAAATTATTTCACATTCCTACTTACATTATATTTAGAACGAAATGTAAATTAAAAACTGAAAGTAGGTTAAAACTGATTAATAGTTTCACACACTGTAATATCAAAATAATTACATTATAGCAAAAAATAATAAATTGAGAATACGTAATACACGCATAAAAAAGAACTGAAATAATATAATGAAAATCACCTAAGAAATCTATGGGATAATTCTAGAAGTATAGAATTATATTGTGTTCTGTTAAAATAAAATAAAAAAAAAATTATAATCGATAAAAATTTATTTTTTGTTTACAACAATAATGAGCAAAATAATTAGTTGAATTCTGTGTTAAATAAAATGTGTAATGATATACAGCTACATACACAGAGTGTTCTATATTTATAATGAAAATGTTTTAATGGCATATTTTATGTAATTATAGTAATTTCCAAAAATTTGATCAGTCTATGTCTAATAGTGCTGACAGATCAAAATCTTCTTTTTGATATATCTAAATCAGTTTATTAAAACCTTAGAGTTAAGAATTCGTACTGACACTGACAGACCGAAAACTGGTTTAGTTCTCATTTGTTGTATGTTCAAAAGAAGCTTTCTTCGAGTGAAGATACTTGCATTAAATGATTTAGGCTAAACTACTTCTGAGCGGACTTTTTCAAGCTGATTGCTGACACACCAAGGAGTTTATCTACTTAAACAGGTTTAGAAAAGTTTCTGAACTCTAGTCTGTCTCTATTATAAGATCTAGTCTATCTATAAGATGTGAAATTACCATTAAACTTCATACGAGTATATGATAGGATAGATGATAGGTTATGGTTATGTTATGATTTTGGTTATGATTCTAGGAAAACCACTTCAATGTTTACAACAAGGCTTTTCAAGTGCAGTCGTAGTACTGATGATAATTATGAGGGTAGTTTGATACCTCCACGAATGATTTGGAAACGTTCGAGATGGGAAATTTAAAGGTTATATTATTGCGAGCTCATATAGAAAGTCTGGTCTGACAATGTTTAATGATCATATGGTGAGCACTTGAGCAATACCTGATTATAATTATGGAACACTCTGTTATTCACGTAAAAAAATTTAAGATGAAATAAATTAAAAAATTCAAAACAAAAAAATATGTGAGAAATAAAGAAATATATAAAGTTTTCACATATTTTATTCTTAATTTATATGTAAGTTTGTTTATTTTATATTATTTAAATTAAATACATTTCTTTAAAAAACAATATACACAAGTATGTATTTGTATTTGAATAAAATGAAGTATAACAAAAAAACGCAAAAAATATGTGAAATTGTTTAAAAAAAAATTTATATAAAAAAGCACAAAAAAAAAATAAATAAAAATCATTTCATGAGAATTATATTATTTTTATTTTCATTTTTTACTGTTGTTACGTTTTATTATTATATTTTTTTTTTTTTTTTGATTATTTTTGTTTATTTTACCTTTTTATGTTTTTTGCATTTTACTTTATTTCATTCAAAATCAACAAATCATCACAGCAGGAATCATATAATACTATAATATTCGGAAGAAATTATATTTACTACACATACATATTTATGTATGTATATATAAACAAACAGAATTGTTTTTTTTATTTTTATTTATTTTTTTATTTATAAAAATAAAAATTGTATTAAAATTCAAGATGTAAAAAAAAATGTCTTAATGTTGCTGTTGATAATATGACGAAACGTATTTAGCAAAACAACAAGCAAAATGTTATAACTGCGACGATCGAAATATACTAGAAATTACTTACATTATTTCTACATGAAAATTATTATTAAATTAAAATAATAATTCAACTAACAAAACAATGATTAAAAGGACCGTATAGTCAAAAAGGACATACAAATATTACAAAAAACAAAAAAAAAATAGTTAAAAACTTAATGAAAATGAAAATCAAAGTAAAAATGAACAAGAACCTATGACACTGTTCAACGCGCAGTAATCAACTGTATATGGTTGCCTCTCATAAAAAGGACATGAAATATGTAATGTAATAAAACTGAAAATAAATATTTAAATGTATAAATAATAAATAAAAAGAAACGATTTGATAAAATTTTTACAATATACAAATAATAAAATGATAACTTTAATCATATAATAATAATAATAATAATAATAATAATAATTAAGTGGCCATATTTTATCGAGAATATCGTTTATAATTTTTTATGTTTTATACTTTTAAGCAAATATAAAATTTGTATTTAATATTATACATACATAACTATAAGAATACTCAATGTGTATATATG
This sequence comes from Villa cingulata, assembly GCA_951394055.1. Taxonomy (NCBI): domain Eukaryota; kingdom Metazoa; phylum Arthropoda; class Insecta; order Diptera; family Bombyliidae; genus Villa; species Villa cingulata. Next base: position 1,504,221 of record OX596023.1, read on the forward strand.
CGTTTGTATACTATAATTTATGTGTATATTAATAAAAATAAAAACAACATGAAAATATGTATAATCAAATAAAACACAAAAAAAGGTAACAAATAAAAAATGAAAACAAAAGAAAAAATAAACATTTTTATTTAATGTTTCTGTTTGAAACTGAAATACATACTGCATGATACAAAATTCGCTACAAAAATTATAAAGAAAAATATTTTTTGGAAATAAAAGGTTCCAAAACAAAATTATAAATTATAACTGTATAAAAGAATATTTTTAATATGTAAAAGTGTACATATCAAATACATAAAAATATTATTAAGTATACATACATATTTTCGTATTTATATTCTTTGTAATATAATTATTTTAAAACAAAATAATTCTATATAATGTATAATATCCGTCGTAAAACGTGAACTTAAAAGAAATATTCTTCTTCTTTATCTTTTATTAAATAATTGTCGATTTGTTGATATACCTATACATAAGAGTTTATTTACAATGCAGATGTTAGTTTCTGTTAATCGTATTTGTCATGTACAATATTCGCATTCTACTGAGAGAGAAAATCAAGTTTTAATGAAAAATGAAAATACGAGTATCGAATATATAGCGTATCGTATACTACAGGTACAGTACTGTTCTGGTCAATAACCTCAATACATCAAAGTTTTATTTATTCATCCTTAATCATTCTTCTTCTTCTATACTGCATTTCAGACCTCAATAGGTCTTTAGCCCGAGTCTGCTAATAAGTAAGATTTTCCGGGGATAGGAAATCAGCCTTTCACCCAACCCCTAATCTGGAGGACCTGTTTTGCATTCATAGATTAGCCTAAGCCCTTCCTGTTTTGCCAGTCATTACTTAGTTACCAGCGGTCACCAAAACGAGGAGGTGCACAGTTTAACCGGTCACCCATCCTTAATCCTTGATATGGATTGCCTATGCTATAAATACATTTGTAGTTATACCTATATGTACATCTACATACTCCTATATATATACAAAAATTTATTTTTACAGACTATAATTTTGGAAATATATTTTTATAATTATTTTTTTAAATTTAAACTTGTCCAGAATTTGAAAATGAAGACACAGTAAAAAAAAGAAAAATAGAAATACAATAATAAAAATTTAAAAAAAAAAAACAAATTCTGATCAAAAATTTCCAATCAAAATTCTTTATATGTATATGAAATTTGCCATTACAAGTATGCAGTAGATTTTTTTATATGCATAAGTTCAATCGCATCTACATGCATATCTCAACAATATACATACATAATATATTTATGTACACAAATATCCTTTTAAAGAAGTCATTATGAATATTTAAAACTCCTCCATCTTCTTATATTCATATAGACAGTTGTAAAATTGTGTATGCTGTGTTCGTATACTATATACATTTTTCATAATGATATTAATATAATAAATGAACGGACAGCATACATTTGTACATATTTATCATACACATATATATGTACAATCGATATGTACATAATAATGTATATATGTATGTATGTATTTATATATGTGTGTCATTTGTCATGTCTCATAAAATGACTCTGTGTGTACATGGAAGAACATAAAACACGCAATCTGAACGTTACTCAAATTTTTATGCACGCAAAATGCTGATTGGTTGCTAGCTGTTATATTGAAATTCTGAACAAAAAAAAAAGAAAGAAAAACAAAAATAATTTTACATACATATGTTGTTATATAAAAATAAGGAAAAATGAAAAAAAAAATATATATGTATTTCCATTTTTTCCTTCTTATATTTTTGTTTTAGAGAGAAATCAAAAAAAAAAAAATAAAAAAACTATGATTTTAATATTTATAACATGAAACTATAATGACTTATGCGACTACTTATGTATCCGTATTAATATGGATGAATATTTATATATACGGAAAAATACATACATATTAGTACATACATATGAGTATAATCAAGTATAATGTACATACGTGCACTTCTTAGTCATAAGATTTTATAGCGAAATGTTGTAATTTATTCAAAAATTTTTTAATAATCTTTTTTATTTTTTGCTTTATTAGTATATTTAATTAATCAGAAGCTATATACATATACACTAAATATGGTAATAAAATGAAAAAAAAAAAATCAAAAACAATAAAGGACAACAAAATATATTACATAATTACGTGAATTTTTCAAATGTCTCTTTATAAAATGTGTTACTACATATATGCTTATAACTGCACATACTCGTACTCATCAACACATAATATGACCATACATATTTACTCGTAGCAGTATATACATATTCATAAAACTATTATGAGTAGTCCTGAATATTATTGTTTGTACATATTCATATTTAGATGTAAACGCTTTATATGGTCATTAATATAAAAATTATAAGTCGTACGCGTTCAAAATGCTCTTCTACATACATACATTATGCACATAAAAGGAGCAATGAAAATATCCTGTATATAGTAATGCGTAACTTGTGCACATACAAGCGGTTATAGAATGTCCATATGAATGTGTTGCATATACATACATACACTATATGAAAAATAACAAACTTAAATTAGAAAATACAACAACGCGAAATAAAGAAATAAATTAATTAAATAAAATGTTCTCGTGTATATACTCGTATTAACTTAAAAAAAAGAATAAAAAATAAATAAATATATGACTAAGAATATCATATGTGTATGCGTTCTTTGCTACATACTTTATTTCTATATTTGTTTTTAATGATTTTATGGAATAAAGCGTTAATGAATAAGATCATTATAACTTGAAAGTTTTTTTTTCTCATTATATTTATAACGAGTATATGTAGATTTTTATGCGTATACTATATCTAGTAAACATAAAGAGTGAATGAACGTATAGTATTTATGGACAAACTCGTATAAGTGTACATTTATACTGTACTGCAGTATAGAATATATGTACATAATGGAGTATTTGCAATTTATAGTCAACATGATTATATACTCGTACATTGTACCTACACTTAAGCATATACGAGTATTATACCTTTATCTATATATGGTAAATAGGTACAAGATGCAGACATTTAGTCCTTCTTCAGCACAAACTCAGGAGCTTATATGAAAAAATACTTGAATTTTATATAAATTTTGATTTGATTTAAGATTCTTATTTAAGCAAAAAAAAAAAATCAAAGAATTAATATACGCATACTTGTTACTTGATTAGACGTATATGATTTATGTATACATACACACGCATATATGCACATAAATGTGAATGAAATTTAAATGGTAGGTGCATATGGATGCATTCTTCTTATAAAAATATCTATTCATAATTGTATTTGCATATAGATTCGAAAATTGCAAATAACCTATGTATGTATATACAACACATACACTCGTATTTATGTATAAAAAGAGGTACTCGAATTTGTGAATTATGCATTGATGACAATCGAATGCGAATATTTATATGGTACTACGTATATATGTACGTAAAAAATGAAAGACAATTAGTTTAACTGGCTTCTGACAGAAAATTACTGTGCATACTCGTACTTAAATACTTACATTATGAGTATGAAAATATATACAACCATATACAGCATACAATATGTATATGTATAGGTTTCTTCATATCTTATATTTCCATGGTATATATAAGATAAATAAGGTATGTCAGTTAATTTATAAATAAGACAGTGACGTCATTGTGTCGGTTCGACAGGCAATATACATTGTGCAGTAAAATCATTGTCTGTTAACGTCTATATAGTAGTGCTAGTATCTAGTACGCTATACATAGAGTAATGGCGCTTCTACATTCTATGCAATGACTACAACTTGGACTTCGACTTTCGACTTCGCAGCATGCATGTAAATATGTAAACGTAGCTGTCAAGTCTACTGCATTGAATGTAAAAGTTCTAATACATATCCATCAAACCAAAGTGGAAATTGAAGTCACTGCATTGAATACAGAATCGGCATAACTCACGCATCACATATATTCCCATATTCGTATTTTCATTCACTAGAAAAATTTCTTTACTCTAATAGCAAAATAAACGAGAATAAGAAACATGAAAAATCAACATTTTATATTATGCTTATGCTCTGCCGCTCTATATACTCTACACAAAGGACAGTAGAAAAAAGTAGAAAATGTCGTATAGCAAATAGAGGAAGGACGCATGAATATATATACGTATGAATATTAGCTGACTTTACACATTTTAGTGAACAAAAATATTAAATTTCGTCATTAATGTCTGGATAATTACTATATTTTTTCACTCTACATTTCAACGTTTTTAAATACCTATATTATATAAAGGAAATAAACAAAATAAAAACAAACACCAATAACACTCTTTATTAATAAATTTCAAAAAACATGAAAAGCAATGGCCAATATTCATTACTGCAATCTACAATCTACAATTCATACAAAATCTATATTGATACAGTGACGTCACATGGTGTCACAAAAGAAAGAGAAATATGTTTCATTCCATTTCATATGTATATACATATATGTACTCTGTTTATCATATTTATTTCTAGTTTTATATATTCTCTTGTATAAAATGTACTTATTTCTTTTTATTTCATATAAAATATTCATTGTAATTGCAAAATTTTCTTGTTGAATATATTTCAAATATTAAAACAGCAACAACAAAAACAAACAAAATGAAATAAAATGAAATAAAATGAAATTAAGTATTTTCAGTTTATGTGTTTAGTTGATGTTCAAATGGCAATTGGCCTTTTCCAACTAATGTATATGCATCAAAGTATGCATATATAGATATCTTAGTCCAGTATTCAGATGGATACCATAACAAACTGAAAAATTTCCTTTATTAGTTTAAAATGATAAAGAAAAAATATTAAGAAATTTTTAATTTATTCTATGATCTGTGTTATATACCTTTGTAAGTATATGTAGAAATTATACCATTTATTTCATCTTATTATATGTATGTACATATGTATATAAGTAGAAGTAGAAATAAGAAATCTTTGCTTCGTAATTAACGCAAATTTATCAAATTGTATATGCGCGATTACATGTAATTCAGTTGAATGTTTAATTCGACTTTTATAATTTGATAATTATTTAAATGGAAATCATTTAATTTTCGAATTACTTATAATTTATGCTTACATATACTCTTAAAGTGCAGAACATACAGCATAGTATACAGAGTACAAGAAGTATATTACAAGTACTAAACTAAATGGTGTTTGCTGCTAAGCAGAAAAGTGCACTTTTATAATTTCTTTAAAGAGACAACACTGACACTGTACCAGACCAGTGATATACCAACTCCAACACATCGCTACACGTAAATAATAGAAGTCTGTGTGTATTAGGTATTAGTAATTTTAACATAAAATGAAAGCAACAATCTATAAATTACTTGAATTAATTGTGAACATTTTATTTATTTATTTATTTTTTTTCATTCACAGCATTACAAAAATGTACATTAGGTTCATGTGCACACAACTACCTAAATCTTTGGTATATACGTTTAAAATACTCGTAATAAAACAAAAAACTAAATATATCGCAACGCGAATATCTTGTTCACAGATTTACCATTTGTTTTTTTTTTTTTTTTGTTTAAGAAAAAAGCGTGGGTTAAAATAATTGCAGCATATGAATGATATATAAAAATATGAAATTTATTTTAAAAAAAAGTTGTTTTTTTTTCAAGATTAATAGCACTGTTGTTCACATATGTAATGCTTCTGATGTACATACATTTAAATGGCTCATCTCATTAATAATTATGATTAAATCAAAATACAAAGTAAAAAAGAGAATTTTTTTTAAAAGAAATAAACAACTGAGATATAAAATTTGGATGAAAATTTATAATTATGATCCAAAGTAAGTAATGTGAGCTTCGTAAAGATTATATTATAAGCTACATATATAGTTAAGAAATCTAAAAATTTAAAATTTTTCAAATTGTTTTCAATTTATTTGTGAGAATTTCAAATTTTCATTCGTTTTTTTTTCGTCTGCTATTTGACTTCTCTACCTCTATACGGCCTAAATCATGAATTCTTAGGGACGTTGACTATCTGCTCTTTGTTCCTACCTTAATTACAGTTCCCAATAATAATTTGCATCATATTTGGCTTTACATTATCAAAACATTTTAGCTAAGGTTAAAAAAGCTAAGTTAAAGAGATTAGAATAGCTAAGGAGAAATTTAACTCAGTTTCCATATATTTTCCTTGAAAATTATTCAAAATATTCGCGGCTTAAATTTTTAAAAAGTTTTAATAATAACAAAAAAAAAATACCTATGTGCATCGGTAACTTTTTCTTAGTCGTGTCGTAATCACTTATCGTACATTATAATTATGTATACGTAAAGTAAGGTAAGCCTTCTTTATTACTTCCCATATGAAAATGAAAAAAATAAGTAGGTACATCCTAACGAATGATTTTCCATTTATTTTCCTCATCACAAATCATTTGCATGCAAGATATAAAAGTACAAACATTTATATATAGTTACAGGAATTATTTTTGATAAAAAAATTTTAAATTATTTTAAATACACACACACACATACATACACACATATTTATCCTTATGAATTTTTCATTATTATATTCAAACAAAATTACAAAACATTAATTAAATTCGTTAATAAGTATATGTAATTCGCTTATACTCGTCGTATGTTAAAAATAATGTGTATTCCTCCTGTTCATCATCATACTTAATTTTTCATTAAATTTGCTTCCCTTTTCTGTTGCACATCTCATACACAAAAAAAAAAAAAAAACAAACCTTACCACGTTTGTTTGTACATCGATATGTATACTTATGTTACGATGTAAAACGATTATGTAGTATATGTGGGAATGTGGGTTATGGGCAAATACGCATTTTCAATATTGTCTTTAATTAACACACTGAATAATCGTCGTCGTTTGCAGTAATCACAGTTTCATTATTTCAAAGTCAAATTTATTTATTTATATATTTTCATTTACTATAATGTTTTTTGTTTTTTTATTACATATTGTTTTTGTGTTTTAAATATTTTCATAATGTGCATATAAGAAGGGTGGAAAATCAAAGTCTTATATTTCTACCCTCTAGTTATTATATGAGAAACATTGCAAATGAAGCATCCACAATCGTATTGCATGTATGTAGATATGTGTGTTTTTACGAAAGGAATCATTTCACTTGTTCTGTTATAGAAGTCACTATTAAAATTCATTTTTGAAAAACAATACAATTACAAAGCATATAATATATACATACATAACTATGGAAAAAAAAATAGAATTGTAAATTGAAGGGAGTCTGTGCGTTTTTTCTATATATGTATATACTTGTAAATACCTTTTACTTGCGTATATATATAGACAGGAGACTAAATATTATTCAAAGCCATTGTATATACGTATGCTATGCATAACATCCCAACACATAAGAAAGTACACATGCACAGTAACACATCTTCTTTAGTGTATACGTACATATGTACATTCAAAACGTATATTTTTACTCTCTAATAAACGCTAAAAATAAATCTCAGCTGCATATTATAATACCTACTATTCCCACATAAAAAAATTTTTTTCTAAGTACAGGAGAACAAAATTTCAGAATAGCAAAAAAGAAAAAATGAAGCCAAAAATCACAGTTGAGTGGGGTTCTTAGAAGTCCAAAGTTTAATTAAATGTAAATGATCGTTTTCTGTTGATTTCTTTTTATTTTTATTGTTGTTTGTATTGAGATTTGTGGGTGTTTATATGGAACGCATATATGATAAATGGGCATAAGGGAATATTAAGTATTATTATTATTACATATATCCTAACCGAACTTTGCTTATACTTCAATATTCACACTTTTACGAGCATACACATGCACATATACTTACTATATAATGTAGAAGAAAATATACTCGTATACCGTAAATGGGATGATGACGATGACGATGATGATGATGACGATGCGATGTTGATTATACGGAAGGATGTTGTCTATGAATATATTATTACAGATATAATTTAGAAAGAAAATATACCAACACGTACACGTTTGAATTCATATGCATATATGGTAAGTGCGACAATTTAGATTTCATCGCAGGTATATGTATGTTTGTAATATGTATGCATGTGGGTATATCCTTTTTTTTTCTAACTGTTGACTTAAATGAATTTGAATTTTGCATTTTGGGTAGGTAGCGTAATCGTATGTGTGTTCATATATAATGTGGGAAAAATGTGAATTTTTATAGATTTTGTATTCATATTGGGATTTAATGAATGTCAATCGAAGAATCAGGTATGTACATATATGTAGGAAATCACTGCTTAATTCGCGAATCGTTAATAAAAATAGGATTACAGAATATATATAGCTTAAGATTGTTATTTATATATTCACCCTTTTTTTCTGTAATATCATAAGTACATAAACACATACACACATCTATACAAATATTCGATTATATCCTTTTGATTTTATATTCCAGAAATATTTAGTATACATACATAAATTGATATATATTAATAAGATTTTATGGTTGATTCGATTTTGTAGATTTTTTAATGATTCAATATATTATTTTTAGATGCAAACAAACATAGGAAATACATCTGTATATAAATCAAAAACCGAATAATTGATGATTTGAACATTTTCTAATATAAAACGATAAAGGATATAGGATGATATATGTATGTATGAATGTCAAATGATAAATTGATTATTGCTAAATAATAATAAAATTTAAAACGATTACCATTTTATACGTTTGGCTCAAATAAGTAGACGTATAGACATCTGTATACGTACGCATATTTAAGTATACATATACAACTATAAAGACCGTATACATAAAAAGAGTGCATAATTATGTGCACGTGTTTTAACACCACAAGAAAATTGTAAATAATTGACACAAAAATTTAAAATTTTAATTCAAAATTAATAATAAAAACGTATGGGACATTTCATTAAAAAACAGGCCACATCTTATACAAGTAGTATTGGTTCTGTTCAAACAGGGTTAATTTTCGAATAACCATAATTTTGACTTTCCTTTATTCTCACTTGTACAGTTTAGCTTAGATAGATGGTCTGGCCTAGATGATGTCATATCTCTTTTAGTTTTGAGAAAATTAAGTACAGATATCACGTGCTGGCTGAAATGATTCAATATTTTGATATGTCACAGTGACAATATAAAATGGTACACTAATATGACAGTGTAAATAATGTACATGCATTGATATTACATACATACATTATAATTTGATATATGTTTGTTTGTCATTTTGATATGAATAAAATTTTATTGAGAATTTTTTTTTGTCCTTTCAATAATCAAAATTATGTACTCATATATATACGTAACATTTATGTGTAAATAAAAGTATATTTTTGTTTCATGTAAAATTAAATTAATTAAAATGTGTGGGTTAAAGTGCGATATATGTATGTATGAAAAATTTATTTTCATTTTTATGTTTTTATTTGTTATGTACGACGAGTATTTTTACATGCATGTATTTATATTTTATAATTTTTTTTAACCACATTCATTTATGTTTATTGTCAGTTTAATTAAAAAAAAAATTTAAACTGTTCATTTAAATATAAAATTGACATTTTTACATTAACGGTGTAATATAAAATTTTCCTTTTTGTATATGCTTGTATGTATTTTGATTTAATTTATTAATCGAATCACATAAAAAAATAAAAATAAACAAAATCTATAACGAAGTGAATTTTAAAATATCAAGTAATAAATATTTGAGGTAAAATTTAATTTATGAAATTATAAAATTTTATTATGTGTATTGATTTTGTTTACATTTTTTTTTAACATTATATAAACACCAGAGTGAGTGTATAGAGTTAGAGTTAGAGTGTATTCGTATTGAAAAGCATATTAATTATATTGACACAATAATAAACGCATTTATCTCTGAATAAAATTTGAATAAATCTTATGCCGCTTCTACATTCAATGCAGTAACTTCAACTTGAACTTCCACTTTCGACTTCACAGCATGCTTAACTCATGTAAAAGTAGCTGTCAAGTATACTGCATTGAATATTGAATGTAGAAGTTCTAATACATATCCAAATAAATCAAAGTCGAAGTTGAAGTCACTGCATTGATTGTAGAATAGGCATAAGTCACTTAATAAAAACGGAAATTGCGCAAATTTCATTTTTTTTTTTAAAACAATCAAAAGGTATATGTAATATCCGCAACTCAAAATTATCAATTAATAAATGCTGCTGGCCTATATAAATCAAAATTAGAAATATGTACGAATATTGTCCTTTGATTTTGCAGTTTGTTTGTATATCTTTTCTAATTTTAATTTGAACAATTTTTCGAAATTTTCATTAAGTTTAGTTCTTTATTTTTTTCCATTTTTTGGCTGAACATTTTTTTCAAAAACGTACCTATGACTATATGTATAAGAACGTAAGAATATCATGCATACAAATAGGATGTGATTAGGTACCTATTTTGTATATCAAGCAATATTCATATAGGTATCTATAGTGTTTTGGGGGAATCCTATAAAGAATGAAATCTCATTGCAAACTCACTTCCTTTTCGTATATGTCAACGTTTATCACATTATTAAATTTATAACGAATTTATTGTTCATTTCGTTCATGTTATTTATAGCTACATACATATTTTGGAGTAAAGTTTTAAATGATTTCCATTAAATTATGATTTTGTTGAAATAAATATAAAATACACAATACAATAAATTTTATAAAAATAAATTATTTATATTTTTTTTTATAAATTTTCTATAACAAATAAATAAATATTTATATATTTTTTTTATTAATATTTTACCTTCATTTAATTTATATTTTATTTGTTGAAATTTTTGAATTTTAAATTAAATTTATATATTATGTAGGTACATATGCATATTTTCTATATTAAATATAAATATGTGTATATAATAACAGAACATAATATTTTTAAACATTTAGAATTTATTTATTTATTTATATTTTTGTTATTTTTTTTTTTTTTAATATTATTAATTCAATTTAGTTTATACATATACATATATATACCCATATAACCAATAGAAATTCCTTGGTTCTATTTTTTTTTTTTTTGTACAGATTTTATATAACCATTTTATTTTATACTTTTATTTGTTTTCTCTTCATCACTTATGTGATATATGTACATCTACATCCATGCATACAACATACATTTCCTATATAGACACATTATATTATTTGTGCACTACATCTATATGGAAATTTTATTACATTTTATTATTGTCTGCTTATATATAAAGATCATATAAATACATACAGTATGATACAGTATAAATACATACATACATAAATACATACTTGTAAAATATCCATACATGCTGTGGTGGTTAAAATAAAATAATAATGAACTGAATTCAAAAAATAATCCACCAATCACCTAAGAAAAATAAAAATGAAAAAAAAATTAATAATAAAAAAAAACAACAAATAAACAGAAAAATAATAAATAAAAAAAATAGATATTCTGTTGTTTTTGATCATTTTTTTTTTGTATTTTTTCAGAAAAAAAAAAATTGTTTTTAATTTTTATTTCATAAAATTTTTTGAATATATACATAAATGTACATATACATACATACATATATCAACACTTATTGTGTGGTGTATGATGTGTATACATTTTTATTTTATATATTGTGTGTGCATTTTTTTTTTCATTTTAATTTTCATTTAAAAATTTCTTATGTAGGACATAAATAATTTTCTTAATTATAATATGAACGATAACAGAAAGAAAAAAATATGTGTTTTTTTTTATTTTTCCTTAAATTTTATATTCATTCAAAAACAAACAAAATTATTAAAAAGCATCTACTATACGTACCCATATTTACATCCAAATAAATGTATACGAGTTCGAGTATGTCGCAGAATACTGCACTGTGTAGTATATCAAATCAAATCAATATTGTAAAGTATGAGAAGAAAAGGTGCATGTACCGGTACGGTACCCATCCATACAATCTTTAAGGTGCATGTACACATAAGTTTAAGTACCTATATGTTTTTATGAACGTTTTTCATTGTTTTTATTTTTTTATTTTTTTTATACCTTCAAAGAGGGATTGAGAGGGGGGGTTGAGAGAGAGAAAGAGTCGTGTGTATTATCCACCATGTACATACATACTATACAATATACTACACACCATATATTTAATATGCTAATATGCATTCTGAGGGGGGTAAATAAAAAAAATCAAAGTAAAAAATTGTTAACAGTTTAACACAACTTTACGGTTTACGTGAAGTATTTGTGTGTGTGTATAAAATTTTGTCATTTTTAAAGTTTATATTTTCATTTTATTTATTTTGATTTCATTATTAAAATATCGAAAATATTATAATTATGATCCTGCAGAGCTTTCATTCGCGTTTCTTATTTATGTAGTAACTCATATTATTGATTTTTTTTTATATTTTACTTTTTAAGTTCATTTGTATAGATTTTTATTAATTATATTTTTCTGTATGTGATATGTGTGATGTGTACCGATACATTCATTCATTCATTCGTATATACATATTCAACATTTCATAATTTGTAATAATTTTTTTTGAACAATTTTTTTCTCGATTTGATAAATGATTTCCTTGAATCTTATTCTTATTTACAATAACTGATGATGATAACGATGTTGATGATGATAAGATAATAGTCTACCGAGACCTGAAAGAGAATAAATTTGTACATTTCGTATATGTATTTAGAAACCGTACCTCATGAAAGCGTATTACAAATTGAAAGCGCACAAATAATAAGTTTACGAGTACAAAATAAAAATATCCAAAAAATGCATAAATAAATCTCATCAACACCGCATCATCATCATATCATCATCTCTATATAGAGGATCATTATATATGACTGTATCTATTATCTATTATTTATTATCTCCACTATCTATTATCATTATCATTATCGTAATCATTCATATCAATGTGCATTTTGTTTTTTCTTTTTTATTTTTCTTTTATTTCGTTCAAGTCTTATAGAAATCATTAACATCATCAAATATAGTGGGTATTTTCTAAATAAATACACTTACAATGTACAGAGAAAATGAAGGAGAAACCAAATAAAAGAATAGAAAATCTATCAATATTTGTAATGCATTTGGTATATACACGAAGAAAATAAATCATTATTTGTGATAATATATGAATAAATGTTTATCTTAAATTTAAAATTATGTATTTAAATAATTATTCTTATCATTTTTTGATGCACAATTTTTCGTAAATTGTTTCGATATTCTTCAATATATTTGATATATATTTTATGCGATAAGGCCTTTTTCGAAAATGCAGTCAGAGGTGACGATGATCCTTGCATACGGCGGTCATCGAATACCATATCAGTTGATTGCAGAATTGCATGTATAGTACAGACTACATACGCGTTTTTGCGATCGTATGCAATCTTCATGTATTTTTGAACTTCTGACATTTGCTTGCATGTCACTTGACAATCTGACTGCATTTTTGAAAAAGGTCATAGACAAACTATAACCTATAACTACAGTAATAGCTGCTTTCGATTTAGCAATTTGAAGTAATTGCGAGTAGATAAGTAGATAAATGTCTGTGCTAAACCATCTGACGAACTATAGCTACACCATCTATTCGTAGCTACACATGAACAAATTTTCAAGTAAATGCAAGCATTTTCCCACGTACATAAAATGAAAATTAAAAATTAATAATAATTTCTTCACCTTTTCCTTTTTTTTTAAAAATACAATGAATGTATTGTATAGATATACATAAATTTGAAAAAAAAAAAATTATTACGAAGATCTTATCTAAATAACAATGAGCATAAAAATTAACTGAAACTTACACAGTACGAGTACAAAAAACAGACGGAGACGGTCAGATTTTTTCAATATAAAATTCAATAACAAATCGTTATGATGAGTCAGTCAATGCTGTAAAATATAATTTTTTTATAAAAATCAGCGAAATATTATGTGATAATTATTATTTACATGAAGGATGATGAAGGTAACTTACATACATAAAAAATACAAATAAATAAATAAATTTTGCAATTGAATTCAATAGTATATACTATATACAAAATGTATAGCTGGATCTGTATGAATAATGAATTAAAATGGTGTCGACACTTCAAATCTATTGTGATTGAATTCGTAAAATTGAAATGATGAAAAAAGTATAATGTATAAAAATAAATGATAATCTGTGCTTGATTATGCATTTTTTTTTTATTTTATTTAATAAATTTTGTTCTTCATTAATTTTTTTTTGTATTCTTTTTTTCTTATTATCAATAATAATGAATGTATGCTGTACAAATTTTATTTTTCATTATTCAATCTTTATAATAATATGAATTCACCAAAAGAATCATTACCAAAATATGATATGTATGTATACGTAATTGAAAAGAAAAAAAAAGAAGAAAAATATAAAATTAGTATAAAAGGGTGAGTTTCAAAAATTTATTGTGATGCGGCATCAACAAAACAGTCGTGACGTGATGCAAAGTTTTAAAACAGCACTAATGCATCGCATCGATATTGCAGTTCTATATAACTTTTACGTTTTGAAACGAATTTGTTGCTTTTATTTTGACAACATATGAAAAATGGATCGCCGGTAAATGTTTACTAAATGGTACACACGCTCGAAGGGGGTATCTAATGATGGGAGTGATAGGGACAAGTCCCCCCTGACTACACTGTGGGGGCCAAACCTTGGTGGACGGACAGTGGTGGTGCAGGAGAGGTGATTAAAAATCTCAATTTGTTATATGTGTTTATGACGTTTTAGATTGCTTTTGACAGATGCGTATCAGATGCATTCACGATGAGTCTTGAAACTGTAGACATTGTTATCGATTTAAATGTTATTTAAACGTTTTGAAACTCACCCAAATTCATCAAATATTTTCTTGTATACATATACATATGAATGTGAACTGTGAAGGTGAACATTACATATAACATCGTTACCTATTATTACAGGACATACATACATATGTATGTATAAGTACATTGGAAATAAAAAATTCAAAAATAAACATGAAAATAATAAATAAAAATAAATAAAAAAAAATAGAATACAAAAAAGCATTATTCAAAAATAATTTGATTAATGATCAAATAAAAATAAAGAATTAAAAATAATAATAAACTTTTTGTAATCAAATTTTTTGATAAATTTTAAGGGAATATTTTGATAATAAATAACTGTTGAAAATATTACTTATATGTGCATAGTACATATACTTATTTATATATGTTCATATTCATATACATATATTCATATGTGTATACAATACAAATTGCGTACGTACCTTATATTTTTTTTTGACGATGCGATCACAATAATTTATTAATTACCATTGACTGTAATTAATTATATATATTTATTCGTTTCGTGTACATGGATTTTAAAAGAAAAATAAATTATGAATTTAATGGTCACTTATAATCTTACCTTTACCTTACGCTTACGTCTACATAAGAATAGTATGTACTTGTAATTCCCAAAACCATCGATGTAAGTTGGAAACTTTATTATTATAATTACTATTTTTTTAATTTATTTGTAAAGTTACATAAGCTGTGGCTAAGATATTGATTAAGAAAATCTCCCTACGCTTGCGCCTATAAACGAAAACTTTAGGTACAAGTGTCTTTATAGGAGAATTTTATATTTTTACAACAAAACTTGTTCAAATTATCAATTTTTTTGCGAAAATATCAACAAAAATACAATCCATTTGTGGACGAATAATGATCATAAAAATATACTGTATCTTGTGTAATTTTTATCTCATAAAATTTTAAAGTTAAATGAAAGTACATGAAAATTGGAGGCCAGCTCTCTAATTGGGCCAATTAAAAATTAATAAAATATTAAATAAGAAAAAAAAATTTATAATTATTTTTTAATGTCAAAGAAGTATTAAAAACATTCTCTCTCTCTCTCTCTTTCTTTAAATTCGAATTAAAATTAAAATATCCTTATATAAATCAGAAGTAAAAAAAATTTTTGTTTTATTCATCTTTATATATTCCCATCAGTTCAGTTCATTATATTGCTGTATAATCTTACATTATGTAGATAAAAAATGTTTATCAAAAGATTAATTACAGAATAATTCACTTAGATTTTATATTTTCAAGTTCATATTTTTTGTGTATCAATGCACAATAGGACAATGGAACCCAAACAGTTTACATAATGCCTATATAGGATCTATAATACATGCTTAAATGTAGAGTTTCTAACTCATGGTGATATGATGTATAGTGTATTACGTACACTTGTTGTATATTTTGTATCAATTGGAAGGATAAAAAATATATATTTTTATTTTTCTTTATACATACATATGTACTATATACTATATACAGAAGATCTTATAAAAATTATATAAATCATTTATGAAAAAAATAAACAAAAATAATTTTAAAAAAAGTTAACAATAAATGAAAAGATATTATAAAAAAGAAATAAATGATGAAAAGAACATAGGTGAAAGAAAAGAGACATAAACACATGCATGCATACTCATGCATAGAAAGTTAAGTTACATAATATGAAATATCTACGTATATAGATAAGAACTTTTATAACAATATAATAATCAAATCGATTGTTGTTGGCGTTATGATGGCCGTGTGATTCACAATAAAATTTGATCAAGACTAGAAAATGTGTCATGATCAAAGATTAATTGAACGATCAATTTTCGATTTTATGACATTTGTGTATTTACTATACAATAAACACAAACAAATACTTGCATATATGCAAGCAAAATGTGCATATTTTGCTGTGAGAGAAAATAAATTTTTCTCGTGAATATGTGAGTGATACATGATCATGATGCGTGAGTTACTACTAGCGTAGAGTACTAGCTACAAGCACTAGCAAGCAAGTGCACTATACTAGTCAACAGCCATTAGCCAATGATCTCACTGCGCACTTCCACTCTACGATTCTTTCTAGTTCTGTTCTGTTTTTCTGTATAATTGTGTAGAGTCAGAGTGTAGAACGGCAGACCAAGTAGAAAATAAAACTTTGATTTTTCATGTTCTTTTTTCTCGTATTATTTTACTATAAGAAAAAAGAAATATTTTTCATGAATGAAAATACGAATATCTGATGCTGCTATTAGTATTACGTGATGTGGATGTGAGTTACTATTAGTAGTGTAGTAGGTAGTAGGGTAGTAGGCAGCTAATTTGTGATATTGAAATTTGTGAATTTTGATATTGAAATCAATTAAAAAAAGTCATAGAATTTATTTAAAACATCTTTTTACTCTGTATTGCCAATCGAACAACAGTCGACACAATGACGTCATTTTCTCTCTATAAATTAACTGACATACCTTATCTACTTTATATACCGTGGACTGTGGTTCTTATTCATTTCAAATCCATCATAAAATAAACGTAAACGGTTATAAGAAATAAAATAAACTTTAGCTCCATCTTATGACCATATCTTAAATCATATTGCGTAGATGACACATAACAGATGTCGCATACATTCAATCGTAAATTTAAAATTTAAAAAAAATTCAAAATTTATATACCACATATTGACACATTTGACAATTCAATCAGGTGGATTATTGTAATGTATGTGTAAATAGAGTTGGTTAACGTTAATGGTAAATTACTGTTGTTGTAAATGCAGAATTTATTTAAATACTACGCTATTTCATTGCGCCTTTTTGGTTAGTTTTTACATTTTTATTCAAATAAAATTAATTTTATTTGGTAATAATAGAAAATAAATTGTTTACATGTTTTATAATTATAAGAATTTACGATCCATATTGTGTTGTGTTTAAACAGTATACAAATGTGAATTATATTACGTTTTACATTAAATAAAAACCATGTCTCGAGTATGAATTACAGTGTTTGTTTTTTTAAAAGTACATATTTTAATTTGCATGCTTTTGCTTTATTTTCAGGATATTAGATCGTATTTTTCTATACCAAAAAAATTCAGTCAGAAACAGAATGTTATTGTTAATAATGAATCTCCAGTTCCAGTTGCAAAACGTAAAGCTTTACCATTGTCCAGTGATGATGAAGATGAATCTAAATCAAATAATAAATTAGATAAGGAAAAGAAAGCAAAAAAAGATGAACATAAAAAAATAAAATCTTCAAATACTAATAAGAAACGTAGAGTTATAGAATCAGATGATGAAGAAGTTGCCGCAACACCACCACAACCAAAAAAACTAAATAAGAAGCCATCACTGCATAAATTAAGAGAAATACCAAATGAAAAAGAATTGACAAAAGATATTGAACCATTCTTTAATGATGTACCGAAACGAGTTGAACGTAAGAAATTAACATCTAAAAAACATGAACAAATCTCTGAGAAGGATTTATTGAATGATGATGATGATGAATTTGAAAAGTCTGTCATTAAGATTGAAGAATCTGAATTGCTGGGGAAAATAGAAAAAAAATCATCAAGTGTTCAAGTTAATGGCTCCTCTTCCGAGCAAAAGACTACACCAAAAAAATCATCAAAGAATACTGAATCAAGTGAAAAAATTAAAACAGATAAATCACCAAGTTCTGAAAAAAAGAAAAAGCATGAAAGTTCTTCAGTTTCAAATGATAAAACACCGAAAAAGGAAACTCTTAAAAAGGAAATAAAAAGTCCGATCAACAATAAATCCCCAAAATCAGAAACAAAAAATAAAAATTCACTCAATGATGTGGTATTCGAACAATCGAAAGAGGAGAAAAAGAAAATACATACAACTCCAAAAACTCCGAAAACTTCAAAACAGAAATCAGATAAAGAATCAGATCATGATACAAGTATATTCAAAGATTTGTTTTAAATTTAATTTTCTAATTTCATAAGTTTTATTTAAATTTTCAGGTGTTATATCCGATGAAGACCGACATGAAAAGAAACGTATGGCGGCATTACTGTACCAAAAATTTAAAAATCGTCAAAGTGTGATTAATCATGGAAGCAAGGAAGTTCCAAAAGTAAGACTTTGAACATTAATTAGTAAAAGAAAAGTTTTAATGAATCATTTTTTACATTTTTATTGTCTCAATACATAAGGGAAAACCAAATTGTTTGGCTGGTTTATCATTCTTAGTGACTGGGGTTTTAGAATCTTTGGAACGTGAAGAGGCACAGAATATAATCAAGGAGCTTGGTGGTAAAGTGAGCTCAACAGTTGGTAAACGTTTGAATTATATGATTGTTGGTGAAGATGCCGGTCCAAAAAAATTGGCAACTGCTGAAGAATTAGGAATTAAAATTATTAGTGAAGACGGTCTGTTTGATTTGATACGAGAAAAATCTGGTGGTAGCGGTGGAAATTCATCAAAAAAGCATGCGGTGAAACAGGAACTATCACCGGCTAAAAAAGAAAAGAAAATTTCTCCTCAAAAGCATAAAATCAAGGAAATAGAAAAAGCAGTTCCAGAGAAAAAATTAAAAATAGAAAGTCCACAGAAAATTTCTGAAAAAAAAGTAAAAACAGAAGAAACTGTAACTATTTCTGATATGAGTACAGAACAACCAGAAAATGTAGAAAATTTAGCATGGGTCGAAAAATATAAACCAACAAATACTAAACAAATCATAGGACAACAAGGCGCTGCCAGCAATGTTGTAAAGTATGTAGTGCTGGACGGAGCAAATTATTAAACAATTTAATTTTCGAAATTAAATTACAGACTAAGAAATTGGCTATCGAATTGGTATTCAAATCATGATGGTAAGAAAAAACTTCAGAAACCAAATCCATGGGCGAAAAATGATGATGGAAGTTATTTCAAGGCAGCATTGCTTTCAGGACCTCCTGGAGTTGGTATGAAAATGTAGAATATTGGAAATTTTCAAAGTGATAAAATTGTAAATTAATTTTGAAAATTAGGCAAAACTACAACTGCAACTCTGATCAGCAAAGAATTAGGTTTCGATACAGTTGAATTCAATGCTTCAAATACACGTAGCAAGAAATTATTGAAAGAGCAGGTAGCTGAATTACTGTCAAACAAATCACTTTATGGGTATTGTCATGGAGATAATCAGGCGATTACTAAGAAGCATGTTCTTTTGATGGATGAAGTCGATGGTATGGCTGGTAACGAAGATCGTGGTGGTGTACAAGAATTAATTAGTTTGATCAAAGATTCATCAATTCCAATAATTTGCATGTGTAATGACCGAAATCATCCGAAAATGAGATCATTAGTTAATTACTGTTATGATTTGCGTTTTAATAAACCTCGTTTGGAACAAATTAAAGGTCCAATTATGACGATTTGTCATCGAGAGAAAATAAAAATTTCTGCGCAAAAACTCGAAGAAATTATTTCGGCAACGAATAATGATATTCGTCAAACAATTAATTTTATTTCCTTAATGTCAGCTGATAAGAAATTGAATTTGAATGACACCAGCAGTGATACAGCAAAAAAAGATTTGAAATTGGTAAAAATATGATTTGAAATTGTTTTAAAAATAATCATTATGATTTGTGACTGTATTTTATTGACTTTAGGGACCATGGGATGTTGTTCGTAAGGTATTCTCAGCAGATGAAAATAAACGAATGACCATTAATGAAAAAAGTGATCTATTCTTCCATGATTATAGTTTAGGGCCGTTGTTTGTTCAACAAAATTATTTACAAGTTATGCCCAGATGTCCAAAGTAAGCTGGAGTTAAAGTTGACTCTAATTAAATTTCAAATGCGTATGCATTAACTTTAACGTTTAACGCCTGAATTTCGTTTTTAATTTTAGAGAAGAAATACCATTACGAGTAGCTGAAACAGCGGATTCTTTGAGTTTAGGGGATTTAATTGAGAAAAGAATACGAAGTAATTCAGCATGGAGTCTTCTTCCTATACAAGCGATGTTCAGTTCTGTGTTACCAGGTGATTATATGGCCGGACATTTTACTGGACAGATAAATTTTCCAGCATGGTTGGGTAAATACTCGAAAACAACGAAAAGAAGTAGACTTGCACAAGAAATTCACAATCACACCAGAATTAGAACATCAGGATCTCGTATGTCAATACGTTTAGATTATGCTCCAATCTTATTAGATGCAATTGTTCGACCATTAAAAGAACATGGATTAGATGGCGTAGAAAAGTCTCTTGAAGTTATCAAAGAATATCGCTTATTGAGGGAAGATATTGATTCATTAATTGAATTATCAACATGGCCAGGAAAAAAGAATCCAATGGACAGTGTTGATGGGAAAGTAAAAGCTGCATTAACAAGAGCATACAATAAAGAAGTGCTGGCTTATTCATATTCTGTTGTTAGTGGTGTAAAGAAAAAACGAGCAGAAATAATTGATGAAGATGTAGAGTATTTAGATGGTGAAGAACGTGTTGATGGAGTACTGGATGAAGAAGACGAAGATGATGATGATTTGGAAAGTGATGCATTAATTAAGGTTCGTACGGTATCAAAATTTTTAAATTTCTTTACTTTAAATATTTTTTTTTCTCAACTTATATTTTTAGGCAAAGAAAAAACCAACGGTTTCGAAGCCTTCTAACTCAGGACCATCCACTAGTAAAAAAGTTAAAAAAGATGGAAAAAGGACTACTGATTCTTCTAAATCAAAAGGAAAAAAATAAATAATTGTAATTTTCCTAATCTCATCACAATTTTTTTCGAAATAAAAATATGTTCTCGAATGAATTATTTTAGTTTGTCTTCATCTCATTAAAATTATTCTCAATATCATCTTAAGTGTGCTTTACACCTTGTGATTTCTTCATATGATATGCGTGTGATTAGAGTCATAGCATATCAGTTGTGATCTGTCAAATCCTTATTATTATATACTCGTGTTTATATTCTTATGACTTTTTGTTGTGAGATTTGATTGAAAATGGATAGTGAAAAGCAGCTAAATATTTTAAATATTTTAAATATAATTTGTATAGTGTTGAAAAAAAAGAAATGTATTAAAAACAAGAATAAAAAACGAAAAATATGGTCAAGACAGTGGCTACTAAGAAGAGACTGCAATAAGCATAAAGGAATTCCTCATCTAGTTTTTATTATGCTTAGGATTATAGAGATTTTCATGGAATTCCCAACATTCTATTAATTTTAATATCATGTCTTTGGTCCATTCAATCTACACGGAAAAATAAAATGAATTGAATATTTAAAAAATTCACATTTCACATTTTGTAGGAAATAAATGAACTTTACCTTTAAATTCTCCTTATTCGAGCTTGTGGAGCTCATATTTAGAATAATAAATACAATAACAATAATTTCAATTTTTAACAATTTTTAACAGTTTAACAATTTATAACCTCAATTTTCCACTCAATCATATATGACTAGTCACAGCGGTTAGAACCTTTCCTATCCTAAAAAAAGCATATGATTTTATGCTATGTGACAGTCATAGCACAAAATCAGCTGATGTGAACTCTCTGAAACTTTCTCACATGACTAAAGCATATGAAAAAATCATACGGTGTAAAGCCTACTTTATTCAAATTGAAATTGAAATAAAATTTATGAGTTTTAAGTTCTGTCGTTCTGCTAATATTTAATTGGAAAAACATTTTTTAAAACATTTAACTGTTTTGGTCGAACGGCTTTATTAAAAAAACATCGCGCGACATCTACCGCTCAATGTAAAAATATCATTCAGTTCCGCTAAAAATGTACTAGATTTTTAATATAAAATTTTTTATTTCGGATAGGGATGTAACAAAATTTTATGCTGAACCAGCTGACTGAACTGAAACTGAAATTCCGATTCTCTTTTCCAGGGAAATACATTAACAATCACCAATTCTCCACTCTCCAGTACTCGATCCAACTCTTTCCAGCTCCAGATCCAGTTTATTTCTATTTTTAACCTGTATTGCTTTTTTTCTGGAAGATGTTCATGTGTAGTGTCGTGTCTGTCTGTCGAGGACGTGTTGTTTTTGTTGTGCTGGTTACTTTAAAGTTTACTATACTGTGCGTATTGGAATCTGGAACTTTTACTGGAGAAGTGGAGTGTGGAGAGTACGGAATGGGAAAATTGGTAGATTAGAATTAGATTACCACTGCTGAAAAGGTAAAGAAAGAGCTGTCAGTCAATTTTATAAGAACTCACAATACAATCACAACTCATTTATTATCGGATTGGAATTGAGTCGGATACTTGAAGAAATGGAAAATTTGAAGTAGACGATATACGAAATAGGTAGAAGGTTTTGGAAAGATTTCAAAGACAATACAATGTACAGTGTAGAGTGTATATTAAAATTTTAAAGTAAAAATGGCGAAAAGAAAGATAGTTTTGTTTGTTGTGATGTGATGTGATGTTATTTGTTTTGCAAATTCTATATTTTTTCTTTTTTAAAAATAAATCAAAAAAAATTTTTTTCAATTAAATGATGCATAAAAACATATAGAAAAAGTATTAAAAATATCTTTCATAAAAGTGTTCTAACTATAAAATCAAAAGAAAGTGTGCAATAAAATAATATTTTTCATCTTCAATTTGAAAATAAAATCAAAAATTTTATCAATATTGTTGTATTTTTTTTTTTTTAATAAAAGTGTGTAACAAAATATAATTTTATATTTTGTTTTATTTTATTTTTCTTCTATTATATGCAATATATTCATGCATGTCATGCATACATAATTAATTTTTAAATTTTAAATTGTGAATCTATCTATATGTGATTGATTGTAAATAATACATTTATATGAATAATTAAAATAAAAATTATCAGTGGTTAAAAGTTGAGTAATGATGTTGCATATTTAATTGTAAAAATTATTTGTTAGAAATTTTCATGTTGTTTAATGCATTTTTTCTAAATTATTAATTTCGAAAAATACTGCCTTGACACTTTATGAATGTGCCAAATTTATTACACATATAAAAGAGATAAAGAAAAATTCAAATTCAATTAAAATAACAAAAGAAAAGAAAGATGTTTATTTATTAATTAATAGTATGTGAACTTAAAGAAAAAAAAAACAAATGAAAAATTGATAAAAAACAATATAATTGTAAAAGGGTAGCAGGTGTAATTTAATCTTCTTTTAATGAATTAACAACGACGAATTGAAATAAAAAACAAATTACGAAAAATAGTCGAAAAAAGCGAACAATAAAAAAAGAAAACAAAAATACAGAAGCAAAAATCAAAAAAAAAAGAAGAAGATGAATTGTTAAAAGAGCAAAGGAATGCATTTCATCATTATTGCAAATTATTAATAATTGACTTGACTTGACATTCATATAAAGAAATTGATTTACATACATGCAAACATGCATAATATAACAATTAACAAATAGTAGTAAAATAAAGTACTAGAATAGAATACTAGAATCTAGAACTAAAAATATATTGTATAAATATTCAATTCAAGATTCAACAGAAAACAAGGAGCAGAAGCAAAATAGTAAAGTAGAAGAGAAATTCGTTGTAATTATTTAAATAAATAAAACACAGAAAAGAACAGAGGAGAAAAATATAAATAGAAGAGTAAATCCAGCTGGCTGCAGCAAAAGCAAAAAATGCCATAAAAAATGAGCATGAGATGCGATTCAGATCATCATCAGATTAGTAGTAGTAGTAGTAGAAAAAGTAAATTAGAATCGAATCAGAAAATTTGCAGCATTAGCATTAGCACAGGCACAGCATCAACGAGAGTAGCACTGTACCAGCAGCATCCACTATTCAGATCCAGCATCTGTAGCAGCAGCAGCAGCACCATTTAGTGATAAGAAAAATTAAGAAAAAGTATTGTGATGGTTAATATCTGATTTTTGATATATCCGTTGGTGAAATTATCATGTTCAGTTTGTGTGTATATAAAATATAACATTATTGTACGTTTATGTGTTCCATGTATTTTTTTTTTAAAGCTCAAAAATTGCCAATTTCAATAACGAAAATCTATAAAAACACAATTTAGTAGATTGAATACTGTTTATATTTTTATTTGTCGACTTGTCCGTTTCGTTATCATAAAATAGACGAGAGAGTATTATATTATCGTGTTTCATCGCATCGCATCTATCCGTATATGCCGTATATCCTTAATCCTTCTTATATTTATCTATATAAATATACATTTATGTGTATTTATGTAGATAATATTCTATTCATATTCATCTTATACCTCTTATTAGAATGTACATAGAGACATATATGTACATACATACCTATTATGTGTCGTTGACGTATAATACTGTATTGTAGAATAATTGTGTCGTGCAGTTCATCTTCATATTTATGACGAAAATAAAATAAATAAATAAAAAAAAAAAACAATGTGTAATATAATAATAACGATTTTAAAATTAGAGTAAAATTTTAAAAGAAAAATAAAATAATAAATTTGAATTAGAAAATTATGAAATACCTATACATATTTTGAAGAAAATATACAATAAATAATATATATATATCTTAACTAGTAACTACAAATAAAAGAAAATATAAAGGTTGTGGTATAAAATTTGTTTTTCTTTTTTTTTTTGAGTGTTGAAAAAAAAAATGAAAATATTGAAAAAGTGAAAAAGGAAAAAAATTCAAATAAATTATCAAGGATAAATTTTATAAAAGGTAAATACGAAAAAACAAAATAACATAACATAAATACATTAGAGTATGTAGGTATATGAGATTTGAAAAATTTTATAAAATAATTTTCATATAGAAAATGTGTATATATGTATGTATATGTACATGCAATAAGTTTTTGTGTGTGAATAAAATAAGATAACAAAAATGTAATGGTGTGATGATGCACATACGATATTTATAATACAAATGAGAGACTATTGAAAATATGAATGAATGAATGAATGAATCCTTTGAGTACTATAGATACATATAATAATGATAATTTCATTTTATTTTAAAAATCTTTTAAGATATATTTTTTTCTCTATTTCTTGTCAAGGTAGGTATCTATACATATAAAAGTGTACATGAATGTATGTATTTTTCTTCTTCTTGATATACATAGAAATTTTCATGAATCGAATGTTACACGTTATATATATATATGTACCTATAGATAGATATATTATGTATATATACATATATCAATGAGTGTACTATATACATACAAGTAATAATACATATATGTATGTAGGGTACATTCATGAAATTTTAATTTTAATTATGATTTGTTATTGTTTTTAGGAGTTGTATTACATACTATCATAAGTATATATGTATGTAACTTACCTGACTGACTGACGAAAGTAAATTTTTGTTGTTAGGTATATTACATTACATACGTACACATGTGTATCGTTTTAAAGTGAAAAAAGTTGTAACATACTTTTCAAGGACTTTTGACCTATTCTACATATAGTATAAGTATTCGTTTTCCAAAAAGAAAATGAATTTTTGTACTATTATTTTTTTTATGCTAGTGAAATAGGTTAGACATAATAGTGATAATGGAGCTGAGGGATGATGATAGCGAAATATGGGAATATGTAGATGCAAAAAAAAAAATATGTAGGTATTCTGTATAATAGATAATAGCAAGGTACCTACATAATAATTTTAAATTTGAATAGACAAGTAAATTCTATGTAACACGTATGTTATAGATACTCATATGGTATGTACTTATATGTATATATGCATGATAATAGAACTTTATTAAGTGTAAGGATATATGAATATAATGACGTATGTTTACGTTATAAAAAAGTAATTCACATTATGTAGGTTATGGCACGCTATGGTAAGAAAAACAATAACGTCATTATATTTTTTTTTAAAAATGCATTTTATGTAAATTTAACTACAATAACAGCTTTTTTTTTTAATTTTTTCGGATATAATACATGATATAGGTATATGTATGTACATATTATATATTATGCATAATTATGAATGTAAATGTAAGTGTATTCAAAAATATTTGTGAATAAATATGATTTTTATCTAATTGCGGATGTAAATATGCATAATGAAATTCTTTCTATTGAAATCAAAACAAATTAAATTAATAAAAAACTAAAAAAAAAAAATTCTTACTTTTACATTGCAGGTATACATAGGTGCAACGAGCTCTGACGAAATATATTTTCAAGTACAGATTATCTGTTTCAGAATTGATGTAAATATATCAGAGAATCAGATCAAAATTTGTCAATTTGTCAATCAGTCTGCATGGATATTGATCTACATTCTACAAGAACCCAGAATCAAAAATATTTCTTTTATTTGTGAAAAAAATTATATTAATGTTGGGTTTGATAATAGACCAAAAGGACTATTTTATTCACACATTCGAACATATAACACATAAACACCTTAGATAGGTATACATGTGTTTAAATAGTATAAATGGATCTCTTGCGATTATGTAATTTAACAAATAATTCCCTTATTTTATTCAAATTAGAATGAAAAAACATATACTACTGTAAACAAAAATGAAAATGTATTTAAACAGTAAATTCATTTTAGATACCTATAACATATATGTAAGTATGTAGGATGTAAATTCATAAAAATTTGAAAACATTTTCCATAAATCACATATAATAAGGTAGTTTTTATAGAGTGATGTTTTTGTCTAAAACATAATTAAATCGAAATCATTATTCAAAGTGAATGAATGAGAGTGCTTATAATACATAAGGGATTTATAATAAATTACAAAAATTTTTATATTACGTATTATGTATTCTATATATTACGAAATGTGTAGTATTATGTTAGCTAATTATTTTGAAATATAATAAATAATAGGTAATATACAGTAGAATGTCGTTAATTCGGATTACCTAATCAAATTTAGAACAAATAAAATTTGAACTATTTAAGAATTCCTGGGTACCTATCTGTATATGTTCTAAAAATCTACTCACTTTTTATTGTTTCATTCTACAAACTGTTATCTACATTTGAACTGATTTCAATTGAGAAATTTGGGCGATTGTGATAGTTTGAGGAAAATAATTTGTATATATATGTATAGATAGAATAAAACAAATGGTAGCTCCATCTCCAGCTTTCTAAGCTGTCGGTCTGAGCATTCCAAATAGAGTAAAATAGATATTACAAGTGCAATTAATTATTTAGTTCATATTACTCTGAAATTCGGATTGAAGATACTTTACTGTAAATTTATGTATATATACACAAATATATAATTACTTTTAAAATGTTAAATATGCCTGTCATTTCATGTTAAATATGCCTAAATATTTACCTAACATATTCATCTTTGGATAATGTGACGTTGACGACTTTGGTAGATTACATAAAATAATATTTCTCATCGTATGTTTATGTATAGGTATGAGTGCGTATTATATTTAAAAAGTTTCTAAATATTTAGGTACGTAAATCTAAATTCAACAATGAAAATACATATTAAGTAATTATAACTAAAAATGAAAAAAAAAAAAAAAAGAAAAAAACATTAAAAACTATCGTAATAATATCTATGTGTGCTTCAAATTTCAGTTTTTATATACAATAAGAATATAATTAGAAAAAATACTTTTTTTAAAAAAAAAAAAATAAAATTTTAATGGATAAACTTTCATGAAAGTCTACTGAAATATGAAATGTATGTATGTATATTCATCATCATTATCAAAAATGAGAGTTTTATTTAAATGATTTTAACAACTCAATTCAACTGCAATTATTTATGAAAATATTTAAAAATGACGTGTAGACGTAGGTCTATAGGTACCATACTTAATGTACAAGCACGACGAGTATATATGGTTATATTTATATGCATATTGTAGTATTATGCAGACATATTACCTATGTATGTAAGTATCATTTGATATTTTTATTCAAAAAACGTTTTAATGTATTACATACAAACATATATACATATGTACAGCTATACCTACATAATATAAATAAGAATTTTTTCTATTCAAGCCAAGACATCAAAATAATCACTTAAAATTTTATTTTTTCGTTAAACATGCTTTTTCAAAGATTTTTGTCCAAAAATCAAAAATAATCATAGAATTATTATAAAAATTGATTTTTATTTTATGGTCTTTATAATATATTTTATAATAAGTACATAAATATTGTACCTACACTACATATTTCTTTTGAGAAGAAAGAAAAAACAAACACTTTTTTTAAGTAGTTAGATCTGAAATTTTGATTATGCATTGTAGTGTAGAAAATATGTTAGTTTTTATTATTTTTTATTCATCCATCTATCCACCCACTTAAGCATTTTTAAAAGTACATATATATAGTTAGTTATACGAGTATTTTAGCATTTTAAAAATTTTCAATTTTTTTTTCAACATTTTTAAATTTTTTCCAAATCGATTTAGACAAATTTCTCTATATATACATATATGTATATGAATAAAGTATGAGATTTATTGCAATTTAAATGAAAAATAAAGAAAATAAAATGAATTTTTTCAATAATTTTTTTAAGATCGTATAAGCTACATTATACATATATACGCTGTACGTATATATACACTCGTCGAATGTATAAAAATAACAAAAAGAAATACATTTTTCTAGGTTGCATAAATCGAAAACAAAAGATGTATGAGAACAAAAACTCCAAAGTGTATATACGTATATATCATATCATACGTAATGTACACATACATACAGTACACATGTCTGTAAACATATACTTAAATAGATTTAGAGGTCTATTGTATTAACATGTACATATGTATATGTTTATATAGTGTAGTTTATAGGTAAAAAAAAATTATTATATGTACATTTTTTTCTTGTATAATACATGTACATATGATTTTAAATGAAATTAGAAAATCAAAATTGAAACACTGCCAAGATAATTTTAATAAGATCATGGAGAAAAAAAAAATAATAAATTGTTCTCATTTCAAGATGAAATTGAATAAGTAGATATACGTGTAACATACACACATATAAAATGAATAATGCATTTATAGAATCGATTATGTTCTTTATTTCTTAAAAGTCCTTACATACATATACAAGTCATATATATTTTACTTTTGTATATGTATATATATTTCTGTCCTCTATGTTTTATACTCGTTTGTTTGAAACTGCATTATATGGGAGGTTAAAAATAGAAAATTAGATATTTAATGCAGTACCTATATATTATTACTAAACTGATTTTTGCTGAATTGAAATTTTATATTATTTATATATTTTTTTCTCTGTGATTTGCAATTTCATCTTTTTATATAATTTGCTTTAAATGAAAAAAAAAAAAGTAAAATATTGAAAATCTTTTAAAAATAATAAATGCTTATTTAATAATAAAAATCCTAATATATCTTTGTACACTTGTAAAAGTTTTAGAAACGTAAGTTGTATACAGAAACGTCATGTATCTGTGCGGCTATGTTTATTATCGTATATTCTTGTTAATCTTGTTTAAAAAAATATTTTTCAATTTAAAATAATTTTTATTAAATGTTAATCAAAACAAAAAGACAATATTCATTACCCGTCGAAGGATTGAATAAAAATAAAACACTCCAAGAAATTAGAAACACGAAATAATTCTATTATTGGGGAATTAAATAAGAAGAAGATGAAAATGTAGAATAAAACCATTTAGAAAATGTACGTATAAATACGTAGTATATGTAATGTACTATACGATGCGTATTAATGTTACATAAATTTGTATATACATTCCATAATTATTAAACACAAATTTTAATGTCATAAATTTGATATTTAATTTGACAAGTGAACACGTATTCTAAAAAAAAAGAAAGAAGAAAACTTGCAATTTACAATTGTATAATTATTAATGAACATTTTTATGAAATTACTTGATGAAAACGTTCTACAAACTTTCATTCAATCGACATGTAATATGAGTACTATCTTAATTAGAATGTAACAAAATAACAGTAGCAGTAATAAGTACTTACACAAATAATTACTTTTCTGAATGTGTGTGTGATTATTATAAGTCATTCTAAAAATTATAGACATCCAACAAGATATATACATACATTTATATAATCGTCTTTTCAAGTTACGTTTACATACGACCGCATACACACAGTTCATTACGCTTCTGTTTTGACAGGAAAACACGAACTTTACGATTTAAACTGTTAATAATTATATTTTCAATAGTTTGTGAGTATCTAGATATATAAATATGTATGTATACGTACACATATGATAATTATATATAAATATGTATATATTGAAGAATAATCTATCTAAATCATTTATCTTTTTTAATATTCCTGTTACGGATATGTATTTAGTATTGTAAGTATATAAATACTCATAATTTTACTAAAATCTGACTATTTCATTAGCAAATTGATTAGTGTCATTAACTAGAATAGATATAAAATACTAATTTTAGTTGTATTATGTAATTAAAAAAAAAAAATACTGCAATTATGTGCATAATGTAAATTACAGATATTTAAATACATAACAGTTGGAGATAGAGATTTTAAATTGTATTATTTAAATCGTGAATGTATGATATGTATGATATACGCATATGTACTTTTATACTTACACTCTTATACAATTGTCAGAAAAGCAAAGTACAGCTACGTACAACGATACAACTTTCATTTATATATACAGAATTCATTATAGTAACTTTGATTTGAAATTGAAATTTTGATACATTTTGCATTATAAATGAGCCAGTTTTGAAACAACATTTCACTTAATTTTCACTAAATATCAGTACAAAATTATTAAATTTCTTGTCTATGTTTCAAATGAAAATTCTCTGATTTTTGAAAATAATTGAATCCTACTAATAAAATGTGAAGAATAAATAATGAATGATGAAGAATAATAATACTTAGATATTCTCAATTTAATATGATACTGCTTCCATGATGGTGATATGATGATGATGATGACAAAATAAGAACATAATTAAATTTAAATTTATCTTTTCTATATATATTCTATTCAATAAGAAGTATACATTATATTGTATGCATCATGTGTTGTATGTAAATTTCATGCAGTAATTTGATTACAATTAAAATTTCATTTTGAATTAGTATATCTATACATTCATATATCTATGTACATATCTATGCTATCATTATGTTCATAAGTAAGCACATGTATTTTACTGAAATAGAATATTACTTAAAATTTAAAATCACCATAATAAAAAGATAGTTTGGATGATTTTTGTATGATAATTTATTATCCAGGATATAGGAAATTATTATGAAATTGTGCAAAAATTTAATTTATCCGCAACATTAAATAGATTACTATAACCACAGAACCACATAGAATAAATTTATGTGCGTCATATATGATATTGTTTTATCCTTATAAATATATATAGATATATAGTATATGTATAGAGAAAGATTCAATTATTAGATTAAAGGAAATAAACATATTTGAAACGTACATTAATAAAGGAAATTGTTCTCAACAACACGTTCATATACGTACATACATTATACATACCTACTGTGCTGAAATTAAACCGCATGCAATTTCCATATCGAATCTATATTTAGGTACGTTTCATTATAAGAAAATTATTAAATTCAAATTAATAATAAATTTGATTGAAAATTTCTCTTGCCAAAATGAGGATCGAACTTTCTACAGTTTGACTTGTTGAAAAGCTGAAATGGTTCTGTCGGATGCCGTGTCGGCATCAAGAAAATCCTATATAAAGCTCTTTAAGTGCACGAATATTAATTAGAAAAAAAGATGTATACATTTTAGTTTTTTTTTAAATTATTTTTGAACTGATATGATATCTAATTATATATTATTTTGTATTTAATTTTTAATAGTAAAGCGAAAAAGTTTAAAAAAAATTTTAGTGGAAAAAAAAAAATTAATTTATGAATAATTTAAAAAAAACTGCAAAATACATTTTGAGTTGAATTTTCAATACTAATTCAGTTTTAAATGTAATTTTTTTTTAATATTAGATATTAATAAATAAAGGTAGGTAGTTAAGTATTTAAAAACGATACAAAAACGATATGTATGCAAACAAATACGATTAAAAAAACGAGTTTAAAAACAAAAATAAATAATAATAAACTTTATTATGTAGAAGGCAAAAACAGAAAAACGAAAATAAAATGTTAATATGAGTCAGTTATCAAATCATTATACGAATATCTATATCTATACATAAATACGTACATACATATATGTATGTATTCGTATGTTCATAAATATGAACGTATGTATATGTGTAAAAGAAGACGCCGGCGACAATAAAATTTTACTTAAAAAATAATACATATATATACAATTTTATTGTGTTGTATGTATATGGAAAAGATCGCGTGGGCTATTTTCTTTATTTTTTTTCGTTTTCCATTTAAAAAGAAAGAATTATGTGGGTTGTGCTGTTATATATTTGTACATAAATATATGTAAGTAAGAAGTTAAGTAAACGAACTGGAAATGCAACCCATTTAAAACTTAATGCACATTAATGTACAATATTTACTACAGTAACTTAACAAAAATAATGTACGATCTACGATATCATGTGTCAAAATATACGAATGTTTATATACTGAAATACTCACACAATAATTTCTCAAAAATTAAAAAAATTTCATTACGTAATGCCGCTTCTACATTCAATGCAGGGACTTCAACTTGGACTTTGATTTTCGAGTAGTAAATAGAAAGTAGCTGTCAATTATATTGCATTGAATGTAGAAGCGGCATAATGTGATATTATTTGAAGATATTTCAATGAGAAGATCGACTACTACTTATGTTGGTCTATGTACTAAAATTCTTAAATTATTATTGATGACAAAATGAAAAATTGTGAAATGCGCATTTGAAAAGTATGGACTTGAGCAGCAGTTATTGTATTTGTCATCATTTAACGAGCGAATTTAAAAGTATTGACTATACATATTGTTTATCAAAAAATCATTATTTCTTTTCAAAATTAATATGTATGTATACAGGAATAATTTTAATTTTTAAAATTTTATTTCTAGGAAAGAATTATTAAAATTTGAGGCAAATTTTTTTATGAAGCACTGTGTAAAATGGATACGATTCATTGTGTGAGTGTATAATCTTATATTACATGTTATGGTTTCATAGATCATTCAACTATAATTTTATTTTTTTTATTTTCAAACATGCATATATTATATGTATATGTAATGTATGTTACATGCAAATATAATTCTATTAGAATGTAAAATCAAGGTTTCAAATTATAAGAAAAACCAAAACCAAATAATAAAAAATATTAAATCAGTAACGAACTATGCATTCACTATATGTATGATGAGATTTGAAAGCCAAAATGTGTCACAATTCATTAAACACTTGAAACTACATACATACATATGTTAGTTATGTATATTCTATACACATAACTAATCAAAAAAATGTAGACATTGAAG
Source organism: Villa cingulata (assembly GCA_951394055.1). Lineage (NCBI taxonomy): Eukaryota > Metazoa > Arthropoda > Insecta > Diptera > Bombyliidae > Villa > Villa cingulata. The sequence goes on from OX596023.1 coordinate 1,538,732, forward strand.
TAGATATTTATATGCATTTATATACGTACACATTTAGTATTTATTTATTATTTTAAATAATTTCATTTTGATGTACTTTTTAAATAGAAATCAATTTATAAATAATAATGTAATCGAAGACATAACTTGTGGTATGTTATATAGGTACAAGTCGTTATATGAATTTTCCATGCACACATATACATACTTGTGTTTAAAAAAGAAAAAAACTAAATCTGTATTGTGTGTATGTATGTGTGTGTTTAAATATACATTCATTTTTAAATATGTATATACAATCCATCTATTCTCATATATGCCAATGCACCCACTAAACCTTAACCTAAAACAAAAAAAAATAAAGTTGAAAAATGAAAAATAGAAGCCAAACCACAATATCATTTCCAGCTCTAAAGCATCATCTGTATACCTAATACAATAATACACATATACACGTACTCTAAATACATAATAATATATGTATGTATGTGCATATGGATGAGTGTTTGTAGTTTTGTTGGTTTAACCTAATTAAGTTCATAGATTAGTTAGAGGTTAGTTAAAGCTGTAAAGATGTACATATATATTATATATTATATGATCACTGATATTAGGATATGATTATATAATATATATGATGCAAATAAATTTGATATCAATTATGATAATGAATTGTGTAATCGAAATCAGTTTGAAAACAAACAAAACGCACATATAGTTATATATAAAAATGTTGCTAATTAAAAATAATCTATACGTTTATTTATATGAAGTATAGGTATGCGTACCGTACCGTACATGTATGCATCTATCTCTCACTATACATAGTAGCTTTTGATTATGATACTTTATTGAAATTAATATGAGTTGATACTTATGATGATTATGATGATGATGATGAGATCATATCTGTCTGACGTCTATATGACGGTTAACCAGCCAAGACATATAAAATCTGATCAAGATCAACAGTAAGCCGCAAGTATACTATATTATATGATATTCGCTCGCATCCTCAATGTTGTCTGCTTATTGTGATGATAATGATTATGATGATGAGTTTTTTTCTCAGAGTATTTTTATATTTTTTAAAAATTGAAATTTGTAATGCATAATAATGCAATGGATGTTACAGTAAAATGATATCATATCATATACCTATATATATATATATACAAACAGAGTGATGAACATTACACTTATATATCTTTTTATATATTTTTATACATATTTAGTGTTTTATGTTGCTATATACATATGTACATTAGTATCTAGATTTTAAAATATTGAATAACATTCACAAGAAATAACTATACTTTTGTTTTATTTATTTTGTTACAAATGTACGAGTATATGATGTACAGTGAAATTGATATCATATTATCAGTAAATTGCATTAATGAATGATTGATGGTGTATGATATGTACACACATATGTACCTACAAATATCTGTACCTACATAATAGCTGGTATACTCATAAATGTAAATGTTATGAAAACTTCAAATTCATTATACAAAAATATATAATAATATGCATACTTACTTGCTGCGTGCCTATAGATAGATATATTTATCTGAAAGAAAATTCATAAAAATATAATTGTACATACGAGTATATTTATAATTGTTCAACGTGTCATTTGAATTCATTCAGTTGTTAGGTACATATATCAATTTTTCAATAATGTATAATAATTCATCACACACATTATTACACAAATAAATATATGCACGTACTTACATAATATGAATACATTCGTGAGTGTTTGTGTACGTGTATACACTTCTACATGTCTTATAATTTTCTTAATTGCTTATAAAAATTCTAATAAATTCAATATTTTCATATTGAATTTATTATTTATATTTTCATTTTTATAACAGAAAAATAAAATAAAAAAAAATTGATGACTTCTGGGAAAATATGTATTTTATGCGATTTACATTTAACGTGCTGTTATGTTCGTACATACATATATACATATTTACTTATGTGAGGATAAAAACATAAAATATATATAAAATATTTTATGTATATTATATATACCTATATATACATACACAATAAGACAAGAGAAAAATGAAAGGGCAAGATATAGTTGGCAAAATTAATTTTTTATTTCTATTGCTACCAAGGATATCTATGTACTTGTATGTACAATATAATCATATACAAACATCCTATTCATATACTACCATAGTGTACTCGTATATATACAAACATTAAAAAAATGCAATTTAATAAAACATTTTTTATTTATATTTGTATGTACCCACATCATCATATACGTTCATATACTATATATATGGTTTACACACATAAACATATAACATTTACGTTTACATTAAATTTTAATGTCTGAAAGCATTTTTATTACATTCACCTCTGACATGACGTAATTTGTCTATTAAATGTGCTGTAGTTGTACTGACTCCTGACTGTATACTGAATGAAAGAGAATGAAAAAAAATATTTATACATTAACATAACAGGAAACGTTATATTTTATAAATTCTACTAAAATTTATTTTATTTCATTTCTATACATCCTTAATATGTATGTACATATGTACGGAACAACATTTTTTTTTTCATCTTTCCATGTTCTTCACGTTTTTTATGTTTTGTTGCTTGTGTGTGTGTACTTATGGTATTAAGGATGTACCTATACATAATATTTATACCGTGCGTATAGATATAATTTGAAAAACATTTTAATTTAAAGTTTTCATGTTCTTTATTTATTTTATTTTAATTTTGAATTAAAAGTTTTCGAAAAAATTTTTAAATTTATTTGCCTGGGTCGTAACCGCAGGAACATGAAAGTAATAAGGTGGCTGGCCGATTTTTTTGCAAAAGAAGGTACAGAAACGATCTTCATGAGTCTTAATCCCAAGCTAGTTATATTGGGCTGTCGAAAATACTACAGCTTGGCATTGTGTTTGGATTTCTCTAATATTAGAGAGTCAATATACTTTTGGCACCAACATGATTTTAGGCTGATACTTACATATATCATTTGTAAGTAATTTGATGAGCTACTTTAGTTTCTAAGGAGTTCAGATAGACGTGAGAGGTGAGAGTCTTCAGAAAAATCGACAAATTTATCTAAATGCTCTAGGCTACTTCCCTCTCTCAACGCATAATCTACCATAGGCAATATAACCTCAGGCAATATACAAAGGAATTCAATTTATATGTCTTACTGTATATAATCAGCTACAATGTATTTTCTATATGGGGAGCAAGAAAATGAGATAATTTTCCACGCTTTCAATATTTTTTCTAACAAATAACGAATCCTTATTATTATAATTTTTTTTTTTTTTTTTTTGAGAATGTTTTTTTATTTAAGGATTTGTGTCTATTTATGAATATATGTATACAAGAATTGTTAAATTGAAATTTCTTTAGAATATTAAAAAATGTCACTGATAATAAAATCGATGAAAAAAGTTTTTTCTAAACAAATGGAAATACAGAAATCGCATTTATTATAGGGGAGAACAGGAATGTAAAAATTTCCAGAAATTTATTTATAATTTTCTTTTTAAAAATAAAATAAAAAAAAAATAATCGAAAAATTATCGCAATAAAATATTCAATAACTCATCTTGTAGCTAGAATAGAACATATATTTACTCAAAGAACAATTTTGTACAATGTCACACGAAAAAAAGTCTGCAACTTACCTACTTATTTTTCACACATCCTCGTACACATAATCCAAGAAAAATCCTTCTAGCTAGACAACAGTTGATTACCCGTAAAATTTAATCATTAATTTTGCATTTATTTAGCCTAAAAATATCTTACTAGAATTTTATACAAAAAAAAAGAAAAAAAAACAAATTTATGACTTTTATCGAAAAATAAATGTATGAATTTGAAAACTTTTTGAAAACATTTACGTACACAGGTGTGTGTACTACGTGATTATAAACGTTTTTCAAATTTCATACTTTTTTCAATTATTTTCTTATTCACTATCTATCCATTTATTCCATTAAAAGGAAATTTTTTTTTTGTGTAAACGTGCTTGGAATTTTTTTGGAAAAAAATAATGCACGTTATATAATTATACAGAACCATAATAAAATGAAGTTTTAATATGTATCTGACAAAATAATTTTGTAAGGTATGTAGGTAGTTAGTGGTAATTGCCATTTAAAAAATCATTTAACAACAGATGCGTCATAAAATTGAATTAGAAAAAAAGTATTTAGGTTTATTGTTTTTAAATAATAAAATGAAAAAAAAAACGAATTGAATGATTTATTGGAGATACTTATAGTATTTCGTATTTTAATTGAAACCATTTCCAAGATATTTTATGTGTTGAGAAGAATGTGAAAAATAAATTGAATTTTAATGAGATTTTTAATTGAAATGTATATATATTTTGTACGCGTTTTTTGAAATTAATTTAAAACTTTACAATCAATCTATATCTCTTGAATGGTTCCCTAATTAAAATTGAGTTCTCTCAAGTCTATACCAGTAATATAGGGTAACAAGAATGTTTGAAATCTTTTACATCTTATTTCCCAATTTATTAGCCTATAGAAAATTTTCCAACAAAAGTCCAAGATTCCTTTAGGTTTGAGAGGAAGTTGTAAAACTTTTCCAGTTGTGTTAGGAACATACTTATGATTTAGATGACACTATGACCAGCACTTTCGTTAACACAAGATATATTCTCACGTCTCAGATGACTCTTTTTTGCAAAACTCTAATATAACTAATGCCCGATTTCTTCAATTCCAACTATCTTCTTGCTAACTTTGCATATCAAAATCAAAATTATTTCATTCATAAAATGTACTGCTGATCACCATGGAATCCTCCTTACATTAACAGTAATCAAATATGAGGTAGGTATGTCGGAAATAAAAATAAACTAAGTACCATTGAATATTTTATTGAATCATTTTTTTTTCATTTTATTTTTAAATAAAATTACATATCATCGTCGACATATGTACTTTAAAAATTTGTATATTGCATTATTAATAATGAAGAAGAAGAAAAAAATCCGTCAAAATTGAACAGAAATAAAATAAAAAAATGAAATGAAATTCATAGAATATGTCACATTGAATCAATGTTTCAATATTCATTTTATTCATATCGTTATTTAATATTTGACAACGAATTTTATTTATTCTGTTGTTGTCAGTATGGTATAGTATAAAAATATTCATGTAAAAATGTTTGTGTATGTAGTAAAATGTATAATACATAATACGTACGTGTGCTGTATTTGCATATTACATCTATATTAGGTACATATGTTCACAATGTAAGTACTGAAAATATACTGTAATATGTAGAAAAATTTTCATGAATATATTTTCCGTATCCTTTTGATACGTATACATATACATATACGTGTAAATATATGCACAATGTATACACTATGTATGGTGATCGAATATAAATGATGAAAATTTTCAATAAAATGATTTTTCTTTCCTCTTGTTAAACTTTAATCAAAAACCAAATAAAATATTGAATAAATAAAAAATGTCAGCCATATAAAATTGATATGAAATTTTTCCAAAAAAAAGTAGTATAATTCACAAAAAAATAAATATAAAATAAAAATAAATAAAGAATATTTAATATTTGAATTTGCTAGTTTATTATATTTTCAATAAAATCAATTGATTTTATTTTAAATTATTTTGTGGTAAAGAATATTATATGGGTGATATAGCGTGAGTTACTACTATACGACTACCATAGCGTATACTAAATACTTGTACTACCAGCAGTGCTGTCGTTTTGATTTCTTTAAGAGGAGTAGAATTTTCAGACAAAGGGGAGTATTTTACCACGAAGGGGAGTATAACACCAACACATTAATAAAACTCAAATACAAATTATTAATGCACATATTTCTTTTATTTGCATTTTAAAAAAACATATTTTTTAATATTTATGATATTTGTTGATTAGGTTAGAAGAAGGAACAAATTTAATAGCAGCTGTCTTCGACAAAATCTCTTTAGCTGTCATTATTGCATTTACGGTAGCAGTTTGCAGTGAATTCCGTTTTTTATCTTTAATTAAGTTTAATGAAGAAAAAACTCTTTCAGCAGCGGCGCTACTGTGAGGTAGACTTAACAAAGCTCCAATAAAGTGTTCTAAATTAGGAAACATTTTTTCATTTAATCCATTTTTTAACTGGAATACATGACTCCAAAATTCCTCAAATTCCATATTTTTTAAAGTTTCATTAGATATTTGAATGTGATTTGTCAAATATCTCCATTCTTCATCAAGTTTCTCAATTCTGTCAACTGCCAAATTCGGAAAAGGAATTAAACTTGTACCATTATTTTTATGATCTATAATTTCAAGGCTTTTCAATACTCTTTCATCAAAGTGAATTCTCCGTCTTATTTCTGTACAAAGGACAATATAATATCTTCTACAGCTACTCTTAATTTTTTCAATATCGAGCTGAGTCAAAGAGCCTTACTTATAAAAATTTCTTAAAGTCGACTTTATTTTAGTAATGACATGCCGAATTTAGAAGTGACTTTAATTTTGGTACTCATAACAGTTTACTAAGTTCTAATTTAAAAAAGCTTTTTTAGCAAGCTCTTTTTGCTTACTACTGTAATTTTACATATGGAATTTATAATTTTGTTATGTCAATAGTCAGTTAGTTATGTCAATTTGAATAAAAAAAAAAAATTTTTTTATTTTATGTCAAATGTTACTATGTTATGCTATGTTATATGCCTATTTTATATTTTGATTTGAAATTCTTTGATAGTTTGATCAAAAATTAGGTTATTATGCTCTTAATAACGACTTAGTAGAGCTCTCGCCACGATTAAAATTTAAAGTCTCTACTAACACTAAGGTTAGGATTAAATTTGTTATAAGTATGAAAAAATAGTTAGCAAAGGATTAAGTTCTTATTAATAACTTAGTTACAGTTTATAAGTAAGGCCCAAAGTGTTTCGTTGTAATGAAGAATTTATGAAAAGTTCAGCTTTTGGACCTATGTACAGTTGTATAGTTTCGATATAAATTTTGCTGTCTTGAAGATTCAATTTGTCGAAATTATTGTTATCTATATATTCCAATTTTATAAAATTCGATAGATTTTGATTTTTTTTTTTTTCGATTTGATTTTTATGTTTCATTATCATTATCGATATTGGCTTCGTTCGTCCGGTAAAGTAAGTTGAGTTGAATAAATTTATGTTAACGTGTTAAGTTTGGTTTGTTACATGATTTAATTTCATGGATGCGTCTATTTTGATATTCGTTTTCCTTTTCTATTTACTTTACTATTATTACTTTCTCTCGACTCGACAAAGGAGTATTTATGTCAGGGGAGGAGTGGCGGAGTGACAGACCTTTGAAAGGAGTGAAAAACTCCGATCGGAGTGACTTCGACAGCACTGACTACCAGTGCTACTGTTAACAGTCAATTAACCCACTGCGCACTGCTAGTGCTACCCTGCTACTATTTTACTACACGACTGTTTTACATTTCTAGTTTCATGTTTCGTTTCCGTTCTGTTCTGCTGTACTTGTGTAGTGTAGTATGGCGAGTGTAGAGCGGTAGAGCAACTTTAAATAAAATGTTGATTTGTCAGTCATGTTCCATTTGCTCGTATATATTGCTACGAGAGAAAATAAATTTTTCTCGTGTATGAAAAATACGAATGTATATGGTGTGGTGCGTGAGTTGCTACTAGTGTAGTGTACTAGATATTTGTACCACTGTTTACAGTCAATTACCTGCGCACTGCTACTATTTTACTACACGACTGTTTTTACTTTTCTAGTTTTGTGTTTCGCTTCCGTTCTGTTCTGCTGTACTTGTGTAGTGTAATATGGCGAGTGTAGAGCGGCAGAGCAAGTTTAAATCAAGGTAATTGGAATACTCTATAGGTAGTATCAATCGAAACTGGCAAGCGCCATTTAAAAGAAAATTTACAGATATTAGATCGTATGGCCATACAAAATCATATGAACGATCTGGGAAATGAATCAAAACAAACATTTGTTTATATGATTAAAAAGATTTTATTTATTTTATTTATTTATTTTTTTCATCAAAATTCACATAAAATAATTATTAATTTATTAAAAATTAATAATTATTAAAAATTAATTTATTTTCTGTTTAAATTCAAACTATTCTAACTACATCTATTTATTTAGTAGACTCAAACAGCTTGTGCTGATCTAAGAGCTACTAATTTATATATTATTCAATTAATATTAAACTTATTTAACGAAATGAGATAAAGAAAATATATCCAAGAAAGAAAAATAAAAATAATAAATACATTAATAAGGAAAAATATAATTATTAGAAATTACAAATTTATAATTTGAAAAATTTATTGATAAAAGAAGAGACTAAACCTATTCTAGACCTATAGTCTTTTGTATATAATTTAAGACATTTTTTATGAATCCTTTTGTCGTAGAGCAATTCTTAACCCATTATTTGCAATTAATAATATAGTATATTTATTTGAAATTTTATATAAATTTATATTATTAAAAAATGGTGAAATGTGCTGTAAAAAATTCTGAAAATAAAAAATTTAAATACTAATTTAATTTTAAAAGTGAGTGACTACAGCAATGTAGAAATAACTACTGAAATAGATGAGTTTCCAAATGCTTTTTTATTAGAGTGGAAGGCATCATGTAACGATGAAGACTTGGAGAATTTGATGACTATGTTGCTAATTTTCGTCAATCAAACATCAATTTAAAAAATTATGTTGAAAAAATTGAAGAAAATTAATAAGTCATTGAATATCTTTCTAGATTTATCATAAAAAAACTAAATTTGAAGGAGTTTTTGGACACCAATCCAACTTACACACACATGGATTGATTTTAAATCCGAAGACGGTTTGAAAAACCAAAGCTGGAGTTTTCAAAAAATATTAAAAAACTTGAAGAAATATTTTTAAAAATTAATGAAAGTAATTTGTATTGTGAGACAAAACTTTTAGAAAAACATTTATTCAATTCAAAACAAATTAATTTACCAACTAATGTTAAAAATCTCTATTTTATATGTAGATTATTACTATTACCACAAGACAAATAAATATATTTATTTGTATTGTGTTGTGTTATTACTTTAAAATTAGACATTTAAACAAAGAAATTTCAAGTAATTTGAATTGAGTAATTGTGATTGTAATTTGAAAAATAAAAAAAAATAATAATAATAACAATAAAATAAAATTCATGATTTTTTTAAACAATTCCTCATTTTTCCTTTAAAATTGCTTACGAAAATGCGTTACAAATCTTTATATGAGTTTTTGTTACGTCACGTTTCATTTCTCATTCATTCTTTATACTACCTATAGAGTGTTCCAATTACCTTGGTTTAAATAAAATGTGGATTTGTCAGTCATGTCATGTCATGTTCCTGTTCCTGTTGCTACGAGAGAAAATAAATTTTTCTCGTGTATGAAAATACGAATATATATAATGTGGTGCGTGAGTTACTACTAGTGTAGTGTAGCGTACTAGATACTAGCACTATTGTTAACATTCAATGACATCAATGTGTACTATAAGATTTTTTTACACCATGAACACAAGATTATTTTTTCTCTTTAAAAATCTTACAATAATTATTTTAAGATTTTGCCATTTGCCATGTCTTCTTTTAGCTTTATAATTTCTTAATTGCACTGCATTGCATGATAGTATTTAGTGATGATGTGACAGATTTATAAATCATTTTTAATGTTATAAAATTATATTTTCAAAATATAAAAAGGCGATGTTCAATTTTAAAAAGAAAATGCCTATTAAATATCATATCAGTAAAATGGAATTATGAGATATAAAAAAAGTGTACCGTCATTGTCATCGTCACTGTCACTTGTCAATGTCATTGTCTGATGGGTGTCAGGCTGTAATTGCTTGACACCTGTAACAAAGAAAATTAAAATTTCAGTTCTAGTACTTAAATCAGAAATTCTGACTTCGCAAAAATAATAAAAGAATATATTTTTCAAAAGACTTTAGTCTTTTATTAAAATAATGGTTACTTTTACATATTTTCTTTTCCAAATTGGTGTACAATACAAATGTCCTTTATCTTATAGTCGTGCATAGATTTTAGTTAAAAAAATATAAAATTTGACTTAGTATTTTCTAATAGGTATTTTAATATTTTTCTTATCGTTGCTTAACTGAAGATTTTTTTTTTTTTGAATATTTTATAAGTTATGTCCTGAATAATGCATTTGGTAGGTTATTTATCTTTTCATTTTTTTTTGTAGGAAAAAGAAATTTTGATCCAATCAAATGAAAAATATCATAAATATCTTATTTCTTCATATTTTCACATTTTTTTCAAATTGTCCATCATCTTATTGTCCTAATTTCTTATCTGTTCATATAGACATTATATATACTCGTATACGAGATGGTATAAATATCTGATATTTTGATATTATTTTGTGCAGGATGTTAATAAAGTTTAACTGAAACATTATAATGAACCGATAATTGAAAATCGATAATAACCCTGCCTATACATTTCTCCTTTTTCTTCGTTACTGTTTTCTTTTTTGTTTTATTTGTGACTATAACATAATTTAATATTTAAATTTAATTTTTTGCTTATCTCATCAATTTTGTTTTATGAAAGAATAAAAAATGATTGTTAATAAAAAGAGGTCAGATTTTGATGTCAGGAAAATATATATATATATTATTTAAGGATCCATCCTCTGGCAATATTTTTTGGGATAATATTTTAGATATTTGTCATAATCCTATAATGAAGTTCTATACATTCATATCTATCTATGTATCATTGAGGAATTAATTCCTTCGTGGTATATGTCAGTGTATAATGACAAGTACAGATATACGTACATATATTCGTGGATATTATGTTTGTCCTATATTTTGAAAACAAAAATTATATGTACAAAAATTTTGTTATTTCGTGGAATTATCTTCCTCCTGAAATTTTTTCCCCCAATTCATTATATACCTACTTTTCTTGTAAACTTTTTGCATTCCATTCGTACTCAATAATGTCCTTATAAAATATGTAAGTATGTACGTAGATATAAGCAAATAAAAGACGAAAGATAATGACGAAAAATACTTGGATATATCATTTATTTTATTCAGTTAATTTACAACGATAATAAAATGAATGAATAAAAAAAAAATTAAGTGAAAATATTTCTAAAGTTAGTTCTAAGTTCTTCAAAGGAACATCTTCGAAAAATTAAGGAAGAAAAAAAATATAATAAACAACCAAGAGCAAATAAATAAAAAGAGAAAAATACATATAAGAGAATAAGGCAAAAGTGGTGTGATTTGAGTGGTGTGACTCCCTATACTTACTATGTGTATTGAGAATCGTTAAAAGTAAATGGTATTTGTTGAAAATAAAATTATTCGTTTAAATGAAATTGCTTTTTAAATGGAAAAAAAAATGTCAAAAAAAAAAATTTTTCACAAAGTAAAAAGGAAATTTAACAAAAAAATTAATTTGAAAAAGTTCAGTAAAGTCTTCAGTAAAGTAAATTTAAATGTGTGTGTACAACATTATGATTTATAAATTAAATTTCTAATAAATGAAATGAGCAATAAATTTATTCTCATGCATATATGTACACACATTTGTATACTTATTTGCACTATGTATACTCAAACTAAACTATGATGAATTTTAATTTAAATATTTTTAATTAAAAAAAAAATAGAAGAAAAAAATGTATGAAATTTTTTTGCTTTTATGCTTTATTTTTCTGGTTACTTTAAAAGTTAGGTGTGTGTAGTAGAACCGTAGAACCACAACTAAAGTATACTTACTGCGGAACGAAATGGAGACAAATTTCAAATTTCTCAAATTAAAAAATTTCTTCTGTTTTATGGTTGGCTAGTGGCTACCAAATAATACCACGGGTAGATGTAAGTACAAATGTGTATGTGCTGTACTAAAAACAATAATATTTCATGCTTTATTATATATGCACATTTATTATTGTGGATTGTGCATTATATACATAGTTCATTCGGTTTGTATTAAATAAAATGAATGAGGACATTAAATTGCTTTCTGTCTGTTCATAAAAGATATAAATACATGCATAGAAAAATAATTAAAATTGCATTTAATGTTTTATAGTTTTTTTGTCTTATTTTTTACTTTTTTACTTTACCAAATGTTCGCAACGATTATTTTATTTTCTGATATATGCATATTCAAACATTAAAAATCTGTTACCTTTGTGCATTAAACTAAGATTTTTAGTTAAACGATAGCTTCGTTAATGGGCAGAATCGTCGAATTTCGGTTGCAAAAGAATCAAAACATTAAAGGTCATCCAAAATAGACTCTAGGATTTCCTTTTTAAATAAAATACAAATTCCTATGATTTTTTTCGGTATTATAATTATTATTATTATTGAAATATGATACCATTTTAATGGCCACCACGACTGCGCTAGTCTCAATTCCGATGTATCGTAATTTTCAATGATGCTTGATGAGTGACTTTTGTCCAATATGAAATGAGCTTTATTGCTAAAAAAATGATGTTGTTGATTGATTGGCTACACTTTGACGTACAGCAGAGATGTTTTCATTTGAACGAACTTTGTTTTTGGTCTGCCAAACTTGTGTTTAATATGAACCAGTTTCTTCAAATTTTTTTTACCAAATTACGAATAGTTTGCTCTGATTGACGATTAAACAGACCAAAACAGTTAAGCTATCTATAACCTAAATTGACGTGACGAAACAAAACGAAACGAAACGATACATACGATAGTACTGTGGTACGTAGAAATACCCTAAATGGACGTGTTCTTACTTTCGTTCAATTTGGATAAGTTTAAATGTCATACACATTTCTATTCGTTTCTACTCAATATAACCAAATATAACTCATACACAATTTTACTCGTTTCGAATCGTTTCTATTTAGGGCAAATTGTCAAACTGACGAAACGAGTATTTACATTCGTTTAATTTCTTTCGTCCCGTCACGTCTATTTAGGGTCTTGTTTTATACGAAGTTTACGATGGATAATTTTTACAGAACATCCACTTCTGTAGGTAATTAAGTTTTAAAAATGTTAACGCGATATTCTGTTATACAAATAACATATGTATGTATATGTATATAGCGAGCGATAGAGAAAATTTATTGTTAAAATTCAACATCCTAAAAGTACATTTGGATAACCTTGTATATGAGTAGAATTTATTATTTTTGTTCTAATATTTCATCTTAATGTCTAAGATAAGATGTTAATAAATTTATATACAAAAATATGTATCAATGCATACATGTATATGTGCGAACAGTATAAATAATATAGTAAGTATGAAGAAGTTTATTGAGTAAAATTTAAATGAGAAATAAGGAATTTTTAAATTTTGTGTTAATTTTTAATTATGACAGAAAGTATGAAAATTCTTGTAATAAAAAATAAATGACACAATTCATCATACATTACATTTATATACATAAGTATATACAGTGTTTGGATATTAGGGATATATTTATGTAGATGTGTACGTGTATCTTCATGTACAGTACAGTATGTGTACATAACCGAGATTTTAATTTTGTTAGATACACAAAACGATACACAGTAGGTATAGTAGTATAGTGCTAATTTAAATAATTTTTTAATTTTAACTCATTTGTCTTGTCATCATCGCATATCTGTCAAAACTTTCATTACAAAATAGTTAATATTTATTTTGTACTCATGTATAAGAAAAGAAAACTACATACAAAAATACTAACATACTCATATACGAGTACTCATCGCATGTATAAAGAGAATGAAAAAATAGGGAAACGAAATTAACAACGTAACAAAAAATTTAATTATATCACAATTCACAAATAAGTGTGAATGAAGGAATAAAGGAATAAATTGTATAAATATAGAGAATTTATTAAAACTTCTCCTTATATAGTTATATACATACATATATTAGTATATAGTATATAAAATGTCATTTTTAGCTAACAAAACATTCATATTTGATGTGAAATAAAAAGCAAATTGCAATTTGCACTCGACTTAATTGAAATTTGTTACAATGTGTATGCATTTTAAATAGTACATACATAAATATATATATGTATTTTAATGTATTTTCATTCGCACTTATGGGTACAATGAACGTATATAATGTATATGTATATAAGAACATACATAAATGTATAGTTGTTAGATATATAAATACGTATATGATTAGATATGAGTATATATATATAACTGCTCATGTATTTTACAGTGTTTACATTTTTAGATCTAATGCACATATTGAGATAAATATAAGCGACTATGTATGTGTAAATATATTCGTACGATGTTTTCATATGCATATACGATGCAATTGCCATGATGTACAATATGGAAGTAAATGCACCGCCACATTTATGGAAGTATGTACATGCATTAAATTAAAAATGCAAAACCAAAACAGAATGTTAGATTTTGTATGCGCGATAAAACATTTATACTCCTGCTGCTGCATTATACAACCTATACATATGTACGTAAATGCATGCTAAATATTTTTATATTTCATGTATACATGGCATATGTGTATAAGCTATGTACTAATTTTGTTTTATACAATGCGGAGTGTTACATACTTTGGCAAATCATCTTTAGCCTTTCGCAAATCGAATTCATCGTTTTATTTTTTTAAATATACGCGATAAATTTCATTCGATATATAGGTAGTAATTTAAAAAAACATTTAAAAATTATATTTTAAACCCCTTTTTCTGAAAAAGAAAATTAATAATAAAAAAAAAAAAAAATTAAAAACGGATGAACGGATGTTTAACAGACATACATAATATGTATGTAATGTAAAAAACGAAAAACATGCGTACATAAAAATATAAAAGTCAGCTATATTATATTATTTTTGGATACATATTGTACGTATAGTTGAATAAAATTATGATTGTAATATTTACATGTAAAATTTAAAGGAAAAGGAACACTTGAAAAAATATTATTGAAATGCATTCCAAAATGCATTCGATGCGGTACAGCGATACATAATTCAGCGTACTATAATTCCTGGAGCTAATACATTTTAGTACTGAACCATAGCCATATAAGTACTTACAAAACATTACCATTCATTTAACAACGTTGATGATTATATGAACTCAACGCCTAAGTGCATTTATTTTTAAATTTCTGTATTTTGTTAATTTTCAATTCACATATTTTATCTTGATTAATTCAAAGTCAACAAAATAATAATATTTTTTCATTATTTTTTGTAAAATATCTAAATTTAGAATTTATAAAATATGCAGTGCAAAATGGAAAAGAAAAATATATACATAAATAATAATAATCGGGGCTTTTAATACTGACAAACAAAAAAAAAGGAAAATTAAATGAAAAATACATATGAATAATACTCACAAAGAATACTTTTCCTCCGTATAATACTTCGCATTCATAACAAAATAAATAAACAAATTATGAATGAAAATAACGTACGAATGTACTACGCCTAAACATATGTATTTTCTTTAAAAAAAAAATAAAAGTAGAAAAAAATCAATTTTATGCTAACTTTATCCGTTTATTAAGCCTCCCCAACCATTTAAAGTGAATCATCTAAAACTGACTTATAGTATACACGTATACTTATACATATGTATATATTCGCACAGAGTGTATGTACATATGTATATTATAAAGGAAAATATAACTAACAAAATTATATACTTAATATAATACCATTTTCTTATTTTCTTAATGGGATGTATAATTAGATTGTAGACCATCATATACTATTATGCCTAGAAAATTGTATAATTTTCATTTTCCTTATATGAGTGTGGTTACAATAAAAGAACTAAATTATACATATTTATGTACAATAAATAATTCATATAATATATGTAATTATAAGTATATAAATAACGATTGTTGGATATAATGTTTATAATTAATGTCCTTTAATATTCATGTATTGTATGTGAAAACAACAATTCTTTATTTTTAAAAATGTAATTATGTATTTAATTCCCTTCTTCTTTTTTTTTTTCAATAATGTAATTATATTTTTTTTTTTTTTGCAAATGTTAAGATATATAAGAATCCCAGACCAAGCTAGAAATAAGTACATATATTTTGTTTGTATACAAAAATATTGTTCTTGGAACAAGATAAAATTGTTCATTCTTAAATTGTTCATTTTTGTCTTCAATACAATTGATTCTAAATAGTATTTTCTTTGGATAACTTCGGAATATAAATTCTCGTAATATGATTTTTGTTGTTGTTTGGGATTAACATTTTCTCATCTCTATACTTTAAATCAGTTAGGTACTCTATATACGTGTATATATTGCTTCCAATAGTTTTAAGTTCCTAGTAGTTTTTACTTTCAATAGTTAATAGTGTTTCACATCAGTTTTCTCTGTTAATTTGAAGCGATTTCGAGAATCCCTTTAATTAGTTTGTTATTACCGTTCTTCTCATATACATTACCATGCCATTTTAGGCGATTCTGCCTAATCTTCTTTATTATTGGGGCTACTGGTTAACTTTGAGAGGAAGAAACTTTTTGTCGAAAATATACATACATGTATTAGTAAGTGCATGAGCCTAATAATAGTTAGGATTACTTTTATATGAGCATATTTAATATGCTTTTATGAAGAAAGGAAAGGAATTAAAATTTTTAAATACTTTTAGAATTTTATTAATTAAAAATACATTATTTTCTTCTTATTTTTTTGCTCCAAAATAAAGTTTACTTACCTATATTTATTTTTTGCTTATATATTTCAGATGACATTTTTATGCTATCAAAAGAGCTTATAACTTCATCAAAATCCAGAGGATAGAATATGAAAGTTGAAAAATTTTCATTATACGTCATTATGTATACCAGAGACGATAACAAAAATTAACATAAGAATGAAGGATTCTTTGTTATTGATAAATTTATAAACTCCGCATACATACATATATGGTAATTTTTTTTTTCGATTGAAATTTTACATTTCTACCACATGTAAGTACTGTACTCATATACTAACTAACTATTACAACTACAACAATATCATAACACAATTATTATTTTCCATAAAATCTTTACAAGTAAAATTTATGCTGTTTTACCATAAAGCGAAACGAACAAAATTGTTATCGAAAATTGGAATGAGGAGCGACTTGCACTTTGTTTGCTTGCAGATTGTTTTCAAAAAAAATAATTTTGACTTGTAATATCAAAACATTGAAGTGAATCAAATATGTGAAAGTAAAACAGAAATAAAAAGAAAAACATTGCAACAAAAGGAAAAAATAAATCAAATCTAGTGCTCCAAAAAAATACACACAAAATATACTCACGTATGTATATAAAATTTGTCGTCATACGAAAAATAAAAAAGAAACAAAGCAGAAAAATAAAAAGGAAATTAAAAAAGAAAATAAAACATTTAAAAAAAAAAAGTAGAAAATTAAATGAAAATTTGAACAACGAATATAAAGAAAGTTCATATATGAACCTACATATATGTATACAGACGCATGCTTGTATGCAAATGAATGTTATTAAAATCAGTGTTCACCGCGATTGTACAACACAGCACATACAACACATATGACACAAAAACCACTATATTCTCTGTTTAATTTATAATTTCTGGGTGATGTGATCGCAATAAAAAAAAAAAAAAAATTGTAATGTATTTGCATTGAATATTGAAGAGGAACAAAGAGCAGAAAATATACACCCTAAAATATCGAAAGCGTATACACTTTAGTTGTTACACACGTGTACATAGATAAATATGTGGATACTATTATATGATGAAACTATAAATATATACATATATGCAAATTCTTTGAAAAAAGATCAAAACTAGAACAAAAATTTTAAATGTTTCAATAAAAATAGAAACAAATTTGTACATACAAAGTCAAAAAGGATATTGTAATAAAGGAGGTCACATAAAAGCCTACAATACCAATATATTCTATACACATATATGTACATT
Organism: Villa cingulata; assembly: GCA_951394055.1. Classification (NCBI taxonomy): domain Eukaryota; kingdom Metazoa; phylum Arthropoda; class Insecta; order Diptera; family Bombyliidae; genus Villa; species Villa cingulata. The sequence continues at coordinate 1,556,770 of OX596023.1, forward strand.
CAAAACAAAAAATTAAAAAAAAAATCAATTTGATTTCCTCCCTCTATAAAAAAAATACACAAAGTCATAAATAAAGATTGGGATAAAAAAGAGAAAAATACGAAGGATACACAGCAAAATACATTTTATCGTTATACTTTTGTATATCTATTTCGTTACGTTTTTTTTTTTATATTAATTTATAATATATCAAAAGCAAGGACTATATAACTATATATACTGAACTAAATTAAAAACGAAATAAAAACAAAATAAAAAATAATAAATAAATAAAAATGGGGCCATCTGGTAGTGCTAATACTGGCGGTAGTGGTAGTGGTGCCGTACCTGGCGGCCGGATGACACACTCTTTGAGTACACCATCAGGTGTAGATGGTACTCCGTCAACACCACATCATCGTGGTGGTAAAAAGCTTACAGTAAGGATTCAGATGCTTGACGATTCTGTGACAATGTTTCAAGTACAGGTAAGTGGTTGTATTAAATAATAATTTTTATACATATGTATGTAGGTACATATGTATGCCTACGTGCATATTATTACATTTTGATACTATTTATATGCACCTGGGTATGTCAAAAAGTTTCATTTGCTTCATTGATGTAGAAGAAAAAAATTCTCGATATTCAAAAATTGCAAACATTTTTCTTCCAACAATTGAGAAGGAATTTTTGGCGATTCTAATGTACATAAGTTCACTATTTGTACATTTTTCTGAGACAGAATGCAATTTATTTTGTGTCCTGTTATCGAACGTTAAAAACTGTCCATCAAATTCCATTTAAATATGTTTCACTGTCGTCGTTATGATGTGATTGAGTTATAAACATTGATTATTATCCTTATTCGTCTATGATGGAAGACGAAAAAACAAGATAAATTATAACCAAAACCTAAAAAAAAATTACCAAAAAATCAAGTAGATTTTCAATTTTGTTTATTTCAATAATCAACCCACGTACACACATCATCTGTCTCGCGTACATTATTATACATAAAAATGTATGTACGTGTATTTTATTTTAGAAAAATAAAATTATTGTATAGAAAATGAAAATGAAAAAAAAAAAGAAATCAAAAACAAACGAAAAGAAAACATGAATTATTATAATATAATAGAATGTAGAATCTGTGAAAAATTACGACAAATAATGATGTGAAAGAAAAAACTTTTGAAAATGCATTACCTTGCCTTTGAGACTTGGACTGGGTGAGGGACTGGGCTACAATGATTGTTTAGTATCTGCTATCATGTGCTGTGCATTCTGTATCTCTCACCCACTCGTTATAATGGTGGTGGTGGTTGGTGATGAAAGCTGAAAGCTAATGGCTAATGATAGAATAAAAGTAAAATAAAATCACGGTTTTCCTTTTCATTTGAAACGAATAAGACTGTGAGGAAAAAAGTGAGGTTGAGTTAGAGCTATTCATAATGAGCAAAAACAACAAAAATATTAATAAGAATTGTTTTTCATATAATGAAAAACATCTGCGTTATGTTAAAAATGTAATATAAAACAAATTTTCCAATGTTAATGTTTATTTTTATTTTATTTTATTTGTTTTCTTTTTAAACTTCATTTTTTTTTTTTCATTTCCTCTGTAATTTGTTCTGTTTTTATTCACTTTAATTTTACATAACTGACAGTTATTATATGATGATAATGATTTAAAGATTACATTACTCTACTATACTATCCAACTTTTGTTTACCTTAATTTAATTTCTTATAATGTTAATTTGTATAAAAAATGTGTACGAGTAACATGTATGTGTAGATTAAAGATTATATAGCGGGAACAGATGTATTATTATGTTTACAATTTTAATTTAAACAAAAGATAAAACAATCATTTTATATATAACATATGCATATGATTTTTATACCTATTATATTTAACGTATAAATTACCGTGTAAAGAAATATGAGATTGAAAATAGAATATTTTTTTTATATGTATGTATATAATAAAATATACATATGTAAACAAAATGTTTACATAATTATTCTGTAATTCTGTAATATAATACGTTTTACTTTTAAATTTAAGGAGACAAAAAAAAAATGATTTTCTTTGATGTTGATTGAGTTTTGTTTTTGTTGTTGTTGAAATTTTCATCATTATTTAATTTTATGTATGTATGTTACGATTTTAATTAGGAAAAAAAATAGTGAAAAAAGTAAAAGAAAATTAATAAATCAAGTCAAAATAAAAGAAACAAGAAAAAAGTCACAAAATGTTAGAATCAGAATTCTCTTTATTATTTTATTAAATTTAATTTTTTAATAAATGTTTTTCTTTTACAATTTTTTTTTTTCTTTTTTTTTTGCAAACATTATAATGCGGGAGTTGCGAATATAAAATGAGAACATTTTTCTTTCTTTGTAACCGAAAATATCTTCAGAATATTATATAAGAAAATTTACTAGAAAAAAAAAAAGAAAACAAATTCATACACACATCCACTTACGATTTTTATTTGTTTTATTTTATTTATTTTATTTATTTTTTTTTTCCTTTATTTGCTCTTTTGGTTTTTGATTGAAAATTGAAAATGTTATGTCATATGTCATAAAGAGAAAGAAAATTCGATTTAATTTTCATTTTGTTCACATCATGTTTGCTTTTCATTATGAGTGTTCGAGAATTCGAAATCTATATTGTCTTTCATAGTTTTTCCTTTGTAATATTTGTGTAGTGTTGATAGCTTGAAGAGTTTATTTATTTTTACATTTTCTCTAGTATATACACACTAATGTACAGACTGAAAATAGAAATGTAATAGAAAAGGATCATAAATACCTTGTTCTATATAGAATATACAATATCGCTTACTATATGTAATGTGCACATGTTTGTATATACGTATAAATATTTACTTCCACACTTCAATATTTTATTATGGGTTTTCTTCTTCATTTGGATTTACAACAAAATGTGTATAGGGTATAGAATACAGAGAGTATAAAGAACATAAAATATCTACTTTTTTATATATACATACATACATATTCGTATGTAGTATATGTACTCGCGTATTTTTATGTACATTTAATTAAATAAACTCAAAATTAATAAACTCAAAATTCAGTAAATAAATGACTCCTTACAATTCTGTTTTTGACGATGTTTACAATGAATAAGCTATGAATTGGAAAATAACAAAATACATAATATGTTTATATTTATATACTATATATTTGTTATTATATCACATATCAATACACTCATATATATAAATACTAAAATGTTTATTAAATTATAATCGAAGACATCAAATGAGAATAATTCGTTTTTTGTATATAAATGTATAAGTGTTTTATGTTTTTCTTGTATAAATTAGAATCGATATTCTGTGTGGATGTCTGATATATCGATATCGATATTCGATATATATGTAAATAAATACGATAAATGAAAATGAAGATGATGATGATGATGTTGATCTGGCACTGCATGACAATTGAAAAGAAAATACGTGAATATTACTTACGTATAAACATCAATTTTCGTAGATATGCCAGACCAGCAGTACGTGTAATCGCGTTCGCGTATATTAAGAAACATAATATCGTATACTATAATGGATTACGGAATGGATATTGTTAATGATATAGGGGAATAAATGAAATGAATGAAAATCCTTATGATGTGTTTAAAAATTTTTTAAGTTTCTTAACTTGTTGGTATAGATTGTATATGAGGTATGAAATTATTTTCTTTTTTTCTTTCTTTTTTTTTTCTTTCATTTCAATCTTATTTTGAATTTAAAATCATTAAATTTGTGCTATAAGATAAAAAACGTATCTATATCTTATTTGAAAAGGAAATGATTAATGAATATAAAATATATAAACAATATCGCTTGTTGTAAATTCAACACTCTAAAAATAAATGAATCGAAATAAATTAAGATAAATCATTTATTATATACTTATATACACATTTATGCATTCGTGTATATATGTATTGTATTACACAAATATACATAATGTACTCACGTATGTAAGTACATACAAAATTTGTATGTATAGTATAACGTTTATTAACGAATACAATAAAACTATACATACATACATACTTTTATATCTTTTATTTTATATTTTTGTATTTGTACATTCATTAACTATGAATTTTTGTATATTCTACATATGTATATAAAATTTGTATTGAATACAAAATGGTATTACACGTATCTACAAATCTTTGTCTTTATTCAAATTATTTCTTGTTCAATTTTAATGAATCTTCATTAAATTATTTTCGTTTTCTTTGAAATATTGTAAATATCTTGTGTATGTATGAATATTTATAGTTACAAATCTTGTTATAAATAAGATATGTTATTATTAAAATTAAACAGTTTAAAATTAACAACCATTATATAATATATAATTTTCATCTAAGTGAAAAGTTTAATAATAATAATTAGAAGTTGAACAAATCTATAGAATCCTTTAATCATTTCCTTATGCGTTGTTATAAATATTATGCACATTGATGAACGAAATTATCTTGATAATTTATGTAAAAAATTATACCAATATGAGCGGAATACAATTAATAAACTCTCACATTATATGTCACAAACACAAATATATGCCTAACAATTGTCTTAAATTGAACTCAACTCAATTGACATTACATTGAAATTATCGATTATATAATGTACGTAGTATAATACACATCATATACTACATATGTATCTACACAAATGGATACAAAAAATAATTAAATATATGTATGCATGTGTGTGTTTCAATACTACATAGAATACAAAAAAAAAAAAATATTTTTAACAATTTATAACTTTTTGAATTTTCATTTTAATATTATTTATTCGTTTATTCTTAAGTCGATTGTTATCATAAAAAATATGACATTTTCTGTTAAAAAAAAAAAATTTCAGAGGAAATAAAAGAAAGTCATATAGAATAAAATTTAAAAGAGAATTATGTAGGTACGTAAATACTCTTATTGTATACTAACTTATACAATTACATAATGTACTTGTATAAACACAAGTATATGTACTTTGATGTTCTGTATATAAGTATATTATATATATGCCGATTCTACAAAAATATAGAAAGAAGAAAAATAATATAAGTACTATAGTTATTAGTTATCGAACGATATAAAGAAAAAAAAAAATTCTTTTAAAATTGCTTAAAACTCTTGAAATAAAAATTTCGATAAAAGAAAATGTATATTATTAAATGTACATACGTTACATAATGACAGAATAATATCCTCTTTTCATATCGATCTTATAAATAGAGTCGTACATGCATGAATGTATGTACATAAATGTATTAAATGTATGTTATGTGTACTTAAAACTGAATTAAAGTGTGAGCGAACTTATATGTCATAATCACAATTTTTTTGTTTTTTTTACAGTATTTATACATTTAATTACCGTACAAAGTTAAATTTATTTAAGTCGATATATGTGTGTATAGCTTTTCCTTCACAATCTCTACATACGTACATGCAAATAGATAATTCTTATAAAGAAGGTGTATTTGTGCATTTTTTTTTTTTTCGTTATTTTAAGTCAACAATTTTTTATCTTTTAAAACTTGCTTTATCATATACGTTTATATGTATGTCTTATATTAGATATATGATACATGTAGATGTAATGTGTTACCTAATCCAATTAAGTGATTTCGTTCTGCTTTCTTTTATACTTCAAAATGAAACTATAAATTCGTATAAACACATTATATTACGTATATGCAGTGGCGGATTTCCCAATTAAATGCCCCTAGGTATCATTCGAAGTATCAAAATGAAAATACTATCCGTACTATCATAGCGTATACTATAGGCATAATTCATACTGTTATAGTCAATGACCGCCACTGCTCTAGAGTATGTATAGATTACAGGTTAGAGCAGAGGAGTAAGTATAAAATGTTGTTAGTTGATTTTCTGCGTTTGTCATGTACAATATTCGCTTCGTATTAATTCTCTACTGAGAGAGAAAATTAACCTTTTTTGAACAAGGAAAATACGTCTACAAATATTAATGATGTGTGAAATACTACTCGTACTATCGTAGTGTGTACTATACTAGTCAATGACTTCCACTGCTACAGAGTATGTGTAGAGTAGAAGAGCAACTATGAAATTTGTTCATCTAACTTCATAAAATTTTGAGAGAAATATCATATTTAAAAATTAGATACCTATATAAATTTTAGTTATAAGAATACAAAATTTCTACTTTACAGGTACAAATACATATGTGTATATACGTAATGTAAGCATGTATGTGAATATTTTCCAGGGATCTATAGACACTCAAATGAAAATTGATGACTAAAATTTCAAGTTTCGTTTAATTTTTTAACATAAAATTCATGAAATGAATTTTTCATCAGTTTTCTAGTTTTATTTTTATTCCCTTTTTTCTTTCTTATACATATATTCAAGAATATACCATATACATATGTCTATGCTCATGTATGTCCAAGAATGCCCATAATTTATTTTTCAAAAGTATAACAAAAACAAAAAAAAAAAAAATGATTGTACATAGTTTCCAATTCTCTGCTTCTGGTGTTGACCTATTTTTTGTTAATTTTTGTTTTCAGAAATACATATTTTTATTTATTCATGTATTACGTATCATACATACGTATATCTTGATTCTGAGAGAGAGAAAAAAAAGGAACAGAAAAGAACTGATATTATTCAGGATTTGTTTAAATATATAAAATATATAATAATAAATGTACATGTTAGAGATAAATATCCTATACAAAAATACATACTATAAGAAATTCGTCCTTTGTGTCGGTGGAATACCCACATATATGTACATTCGTAGATATATAATGTATATATGTAACTTTTTATATTTTATGTGGTTTTTTACTAACTTTTTTAATACTTTGGACTTTTTTTTTTCTTTTTGGGCATCCTTTTTTTTATGTGGTAGTATATTCGTATATATTATGTATGTATAAATAATGTAAAATAATGGCTGAAGGGCATGTTTTTTTCGTTTTCATCATCTATTCTGTATATTCATCAAATGTTCACATTTTTGAATGCATACAGACGATTATAGCCATATACTCGTATAAATGTATGCAATATGCATTTATATATGAAACCGAAAATAAATAAAAAAGTATTAAGTGATTTACGAATATTAGAAGATGTATCTTGTGATGTATGAATGGATATTTGTTGTGAATATTAAATTGTATTTTACGCCCGCAGAATAAAAAGTTTTTAATTTCTTTACCTATCTACATATTATAATCGTTCTAATGAGTGTAAATGTTTCTGAATACTATATGCTCGTATATACATCCTTTAAATATGTCTGTAAATAGTAAATAGATAGTACATGGAATACAAAAAATGATATTTCCTTCCCATTTTTTTTATAACAGGACATATTTCATATATCAACATTTAACAATTAATTTCTTGTTAATTTTTTTTTTTTTTTTCAAATCATGTCAATCGTCTTCGTTACAATTTGTTTTAATTCTGTTTTTAACGTAAAATTCTATAAAAATTAAATTCTAGAAGCATAAAATACACATTCGTATTACATAGAATTCATGTAGTACCCGCGTATATAAATAATGAGTATATGCTTTGGGTATAGAATCACAAATAATTATAAAATTCTTTAGAAATGTATACATTATACAATATATGCATTAAATAATATTGTGAAAAAGGATATGTATAAACTTATTGTTTTAATTCTTTATTTCTATTTTTTTTTTCCTGAAGAAATTCTAAGCTCATTAACTGCACATTGTATATTGAATATCCACCTATACGTACCTGTTCTTTGTCAGCCTCCATAGATGCACTATATATGCACTAGTTAAAAGTATCTACTTTGTTCGTTCAGAAATAAATATGTTGTGGGGTTTATGGGTGAATTTTTTATTCATTTAATTCAGTTCCCTTTTCGTTTTTTTAGTTTAGAAAAGAAATAAAAAACCAACCCTACTATATATAAACACTGTGTATGTGTACATTGGAATATGTAAAAAATGTACCGTATGCAGACCACATTAGTTAGACAGTCTTTTTCACATGAAAATGAATAAAAAACAAAAATAATTTTCAACCATTTTTATCATCCTATATATATAGTACATTACATATACGCTTACCATCATGCATATAGTACGAGTATGTACACACATCCATCCATTTAATATGAATAGTTTCTTTTTTATATGTTTTTTTTGTTTAAAAATTTTCTAGTAAAGAATATAACAAATTGTGTTTTTTTTTCTTTTCTCTTCTCTTTATATATTTTCGGTATGAATTATAGTGTTTTTTTTTTGTTGTATTTAGTAAAATATAGTACATATTTAAAAAACAAAAAAAAAAAACGAACAAATAAAAAATTTCTTTTATAGAAGAAAAAAAAAATGATTTTACATTGCTCTATACAAAAATGTACACACAAACGCACACACACACACAGTTATGATACAAAGTGCATGGGTTAGTGAAAGAAAAAGCAAAAAAATAAATGAATGAATAAATAAATAAATAAAAGAAGGACATTGTATTTATATGCATTATGCATCATGTATCTACACATTTTTATAAAAGTACATGCATATTTATACTTGCATGTGTTTATATGTGTAACATTTTAAAAGCTCTAATTTATGAAAGTACATAATATACGTATACAAATTTACGTACACATGTGTATATTAAATCTTTTTTATCATTTTTTTACTTTTGAGACAAGACAAAAAATTGTATGTACGTATAATATCCTGTTTTTATGCTTTTATCATTTTTCAATTGAATCCCATATGTTTTAGTGGCTTTTTGGTTTTTATTTTTCTTTTGTGTCTTTCATTTTCCTTTATTATTTTTATTTTTCTTCGTTTTTTTTTTCTTTTATTTTTCTTCCATTCTATTGCCTCTTCAATGTTGTGTGTGTGTGTGTGTAAAATTTCTTCTCATATTTATTTTTGATTTAATATATTATTTTTATGCAAGAAATTATAAAGAAAAGGAAATAAAAAAAAAACTTTTTTCGTTTTTATTTTTCAGTATTATGTATAGGCATAGGTATACTGTCATAAAAATATCATATTTTTCATCATTTTGATTCACATAAAACATCAATATGTAATCAGTCAAAATTGTTAAAGAAAAGTATGAAAAAAAAAAATGGAATAAAAATTGTATCTTACACAAAAATATGATAAATTATTGTATATATCAGCTAGGTATATAAATATATTTTTAGGCAGATTTCTGATTCCTTTTATTATAGAATTATGAATTTTTGATTTTAGATATACATAGTACATACATACACATTATATGTATATACATATACGCATATCAGTATTAGGACACCATTTTCATGGGATTTTTACATTGTTATTCAAAATGTTCATTGATGAAATATAATATTTACATACACATACATACAATACAATATACATCTATGTAATATCTTCAATATTTTCTTGATAAAATTTTTTAAATGAAAAAAAAAAGAAAAAAGAAATTTGTTTTATTAAAAAAAATATCATACACGTCGTCATTTCTATCTTTTTACAAACTGTCATTTTGTTTTTTTCGTTAAATTTGCCGGTTCTGCTCAATTGTACAAAATGGAGCAAGAAGAGAGAGACAAAAAGATAAAAAAAAAACTTTGTTACTCACAAATAATTTTTGTAACCACTGGCAAAATTTTTTTAAAGACTGTCAAAATGGTAAGACGAAAATTATTTACGCAACAACTGATTTATGTTCAAAAATTCAAGATTTCTTGACATTGCAAGATATATAATCTTGTGGCAAGGTATTTGATTTGATCACAAATTGACGAAGTTAAGCTTGCATTTTTGAAAACAGAAAACAGCCAAACTTTAAGCTTCAAGTTCAAGCTTTATGATTCATAGTCTTTGCTGAAACAGTAAAAATTCCAAAAATATAAAACATTAAATTTATCTAATGAAATACAAACATCATGTGCATGTATTTGTGTATTATATGATGATGATTATAAATCGATTACAATGTACATATGTACATATTCGTATACTGCTCGTATCCATGCACAAAGTACCTTACATTTTGTTACGAAAGATTCATATCATTTCTTATCAGTTAAGTAACTACATATTAATGAAAAATTGAAAACGTGCTGAACATTAATGATAGACATGTAAATACTACTGTGCTTATCCATCTATTTCTCATTGAAGTCTAATACCTTGGATATATACATAAAATTTAGAAGAGAAGTAAGTACCTACATATGTAAATATCTTTCAAATATAATGTATAGTAGGTATGTATAAATTTGTACATATATTCATAATACATGATAGCCTTGACAATATCCTTGTTTTGATGACTTTCGAAAAAGTAAAGTGAATAAATTTGTATATGTTGTTTAGATATTGTACAAATGTCTCTACGAAACGGATATAAATGTAAGTACATACATGTATGTGTATCCTTCAAAATCTTCATAATTATGAAAATGATATTTACTTGTTCGTTTTTTTTTCCATTCGTCAATCTTACATTATATTGAGGCAGACACACACATATCACGTAACTAAATTTTTCTTAATAGCTTTTCTAAGTTTGTTCTTTTTTTAATTTTTCTGCTCTTTTTTTTATTTTGTGATTCTTTCTTGTAACTTATTGTAACTGAAAATATAAAATAAAATATTTATGAACATCTATAGGCATATATGTATACATAATGTATGTTTATATGTACATGCATACAAAAAATATGTATAAATTATATGCTCATAAAAGTATATTATATGTAAAAATATATTTTTATATACGAAGAATTTAGAACATATATAAGAGAATAAGACTATTTGGCGTCTTGAGAAATGTAATAAATTATCAGGAATTTTATGGTAAACATTTTACTTTTTACGTTGAAAATACATAATTGAATTTTCGTTATTTAAGTATACGGCGATGGAGATTTTCAAAATAAAAGATAAAAATAGAAGTGGAAATTTTCCTTTTTTTTATAAACATTTTTTATTAAAGGAAAACATTATTGAATTTACATTATATATTCGTGATATGCTGTATGCTAAATTAAAGGATTTTACGAAATAAATATATATTGTATATATATTATAAGAAAACATAAAGTTTGTATTTAAATTAGGAACACGTTATTCTGCCATCAAACACGATAATAAAAGTACAAAATAAAAAAAACAATAAGAAACTAATCCTATTATACAATGAAACGATACGACATGTCTTCTATTAAAGTTAATCCAAAGAAAAGTCCTATGTATGTATGTTTTGTATGCTTTACACGTTTATGTTATTCAACACCTGTGTTTTCATCCTTTAATAAAACTTACATCCAATATATTTGTACATTATATATACGTACATATAAGAAAATTGAATGTTCGTAATTCATATAAATTTCATTAAAGGTTGAAAATAAACAAGGACCTATTAGAAAATAAAGTTTTGTTTTCAATCAATAAAAAAAAAGGAAGTCATTATCTCTCACACAGAGTATAAAATAAGTGTCTACATACATATTTACAAATTTATATAAACATTTTATTTGATTGTAAAACAATAATTCAATAATTATAATCATTTATCAATTTGTTTACATAAAAAATTATATTAATATAATGCAAAGAGATCAAAACAATTAAATACACACATAATTACATTTTCATTTTATGTACACACAATATTTAAATTATTGATCATAATTAATAATTTAGTTTATTCATTCAGATGTAATTTTGAATTAATTTACTTGTTTATTTGTTATGATTACGAGTTTATTGATCTAATCCTCGATGTTCATATATGTATACATATGTGCAGTAATAAAATATCTGCTGTAATAATTGCACTTTATGTGTACATATACGCATCTACAAAGATATGCGTGCATTTACGTGCAAATGTATTAATGCACATAATGAAGGTATTCATTTTTCTGCTTAGCAAAAATGCAAAATTTTAATTTGATTTTTTCAAGAAAGACAAGTCATGTAATACAATTATATCCAATAATCTTAAAAAATATTTCACGTGAAAAATTAAATTGTATTCAAACTTTATCGCTACTAATATTGCACTTTTGCTATACGAAAAACCAATACCCATATAATGTATAAATACCAGCATTTTTGTTAGTTGTCCTAACTTAATCTAAACCACATACATACTTATATAATTATAGATGTATTTGCATAAATTAATTTTTGTTCATTCATAAACGCTGAATATATGTATTTTGTCTCAATGTTTGAAAAACAGAAAAACATAATACATTTTACTTTAAATTAGAAATTAAAAACAAAATCAAACGAAAATTGATAATGACATTTAAAACTACATACGGATACGAGCACACAACAATAATTTATAATACACTCTGGCTTAGTGTAATCGCAGTATTTTTGTTAGTCAACTGTTGTATACCGATACACCAATACACCAATCCAATACCAATGTATACTCATTTAAGAGTTTATGTAAGTTTATAAATTGAATTTTAATTGAATTCGATGCGAGCGATGATTAATTTTAATTTTCAATTATTTTCAAATACAAACTTATAAATATAGACAAAAGTATATAATAGTATATAAATGTATTTGAATATGTAAATATGTATAACGTACATAGATGCTCATTTTATATTTTAGTCATTGACAGAATTAAGCTATATTGTCTTATGATCATGTTCATTCAAAATGTAAATATTTATTTTATGCAATTTATATTTTTTTCAAAATTTTTATTGTTATTTTTCTATGTGTACTTTTAAATATCTTATATACATCTGACTGGAATAATACACATTCGTCATGATTTTATTTGTGATAATGACAACATTTCATTTGTAGTTTGTTGTATCGTGATCAGATCAGACAAAAAAAATATAAGTAAACAAAAATACAAATAGAAACGAAAAAACATTTAGGCTGGTATTCACCAACATAGATTATCTTTTATCTGAGATAAAGTGTATTCATCAACCTGGATAAAACACTACTTGGATATTTTTAAGACAACCTCGGAGTGGTATTATAAATATCGTTCGAACATAACCTTGTTATTAACAGCAACAGCACAAATAAAGATAATGTAGTTGTACTGTATTATCATCTTTGTATATATAATTATCACATCATAGAACCTTTTTTTCATTTTGTAATATAAAAGTACAATCAGCTGACATGTTTGACACACATGTTCGACCCGAAAACGAAGCTCGAAAACAAATTTTATCTAGATTGATGAATAAGCTGAAATTGTATCCGGCTAAAATATATCCGACGGATATATCCATGTTGGTGAATACCACCCTTAGTATGAGTTCATAGATGCATCAAAATGGTATATCGATAACATAATTTAAATTCGAAAAATGATATGCTGGAAAATTCAAAAAATAAATTTTGACATGGTTAACAGAGTTTATGCATTTATAACAAAAATAAGACTTAAACTTGAATAGATTTTATAATAATAAATATTCTCTAAATGCACATGTGTGCATATGTATACATATAGTGTGTAATTCATCTATCAGAAAAATATTAATTAATACAAAGTTTTATCAATACGAAATTTATTATTTCTAGTAAATTATACAAATAGATATTAAATACATATACGATTTATTATAAAATCTAAATTTTGATTTATTGTCAATTAGAAAGTATATATGTATACATATTTGTGAATAACTTTGATAAAAATATTAAAAAATTAATTTAAAAAAAATAATGATAACAGAGTCAATTAAATGATATTAGTACTCGTAATTTAGATTAAATGCCACATTTGGATTTTGATAGTTTGTTTTTAAAAACGTTTTTATTGAAGATTTTCAGTGAAATATGTATACGTACATGTTGAATTTTTTTGTTTGTTTTAAATACATATACATACATACAATGTCCAAGTCCATTATGACACTGCCGATCAGTAATTCTGTCAGATATACTATCAATAATCCAGTTTATCATCAGTAATCAGTTAATGATGTGTACTGTGTGCATTGCTGATTGGAATTAATGATCAACTTGGCGAGAGTATAGCGCGCTGTCTGGAATTCGAACTCAGAACGTTAAGCGTGCCAGTCTAACAACATCACAACCATCGAACCATTCAAGTCCCCCTGTACGTACGTGTTGAATAAATAAAATTTTTAAATTTTCCTATAGATTTAATAAAAAGTATTGATCTGCATATTTAATTAAAATTATTTAAATTGAAATAATGAATTTGTACTGTACGAATACTTTTGTGAATCAATGTTATTATTTTTATTTGGTGGAATTACTTCGCACTATTCACTACATAACCGATCAAATTATTTGTTTACTCATTTCCATAGATTTTAAATCACCAAAATATAGTTACATATTAAATTCATAAAAAATGTCCATTATTATATGGCCATAATATAGTATATACCTGTGTAGTTATCATGAATGAAATTTAATAACTTTTATTCCTAGAACAGAATTCATATTCTTATGTTATATATTTTAATTTTTCTTCGAATGTTTTTTTTTCTCTTATTCTGCTATAATACTGTTGATGTACATCTACATTTTCAATTTTCATTAAAAATAGTTGATGTCGGCTATTTAAAAAAAATATAAATAATAATAACCAGAGGCAAAGAACTAAAAACATATACAAACCAAAATAATATCATCATCATTATTGTTGTTGTTAATATTATTTCATTTCATTTATATTTTTATTTATTTTTCATTTTATTTTTGATTTTATTTCATTTTATTTCTTAGAATGTGTTTGTATTTATTTGTTTATGTATATACATATGGACACAATATACATATGTATGTTTTTTTTTATCTTGTTTATATAACAAATATTCATTTATATGTATAAAATAAATAACAACAAAGACCAAAAATAGTAGTAAATATAATCATCATAGAGAAAAGTTAAAAGAAAATAATATGTATGTACATTATTATATAAATATAGCTGCACTGTATGAATCTTCCTTTCATAATACATACCTATTTCTGTTCCAGATAAATTTTCATTATTATTTGTATTGTAAAAATGTTCGACATGTTGTATGTATGTTTTGTTTTATATGTATATATGTACTACTATTACTACTATTCATCATAAATCACTGTATATGTAGGTATAGTATAGGTACATAAATATAGAGATATTTCTGAAATTTTTTCAACAAAACGATGATAAAATCAAAAGCATATAATATAATATTTGAAATTGAATGCAAGCAATTTTATTATTTGAATTAATATGAATTTGTAATATGTGTGAAATAATTTTTTATGTGTGTTCTGTGTATTGGAAATGAAATAAGAAAGAAAAAAATATAATAAAATAAAAGTTGATTATGGTTCATTGCACTTAATCAATAATCATATTTGATTTTATTAGGTCAGACTCAGACGGACGTATCACATCACTATAATTCACTAGTGTATACTAGTATACATTCCCGTATGTACAGTATTGTGTCTATATACTCGTATATATGTATGTACATGATATTTCATTTTATAATTAAAATAAAAATTGATATTATGTAGTATACATATGTATAAATATAAATGAATTTTTTCATGTCCATATATGTTGTGCACTTACATTATTTATATGTACAATACTACACTACATATGTACATATTCTTAAATATTAATTGTTATACATGATTGTATGGTGTGCTGTGTGCATTTATGTAAGTAGTTTTCATTTTCCAATAATAATAATCATTTAATGTTAATGCATAAAATTCATAAAAAATAAAAAGCAAAAAATATAAATAATAATATTAAATAAACTTACATACATAGGTATATTCGAATACAGAACAGAATAAAAAATAATAATGATTAAGTATAAATAAACAACTATAAATGATGAGATAAGCATTGTATTTAAGCATGTATGTCATCAGTTTTGTGTTCGGGTTCTGGTTGTGTATTGTGTTCAAAAGGAAAAGAAAAAAAAATTAAATAGAATTAAATTCATCACAAAATATGTATGTATATATACATTATTATAATTATATTAAGAAAATTGATACCCTAAAGTCATCTAAAAATGTTGATTTGATATATTATATGTTATGTTTTACGTTTATGTATACATATTTACATTTATATAAATAATATAGTTGTTATGAGGTAGTACATACTTACTGTATACAGAAGGTTAAATTTTATCTTTATAAAACGATGAAACCTTATAATAATTTATAGTAATTCGTATTCGTATTATATAAATTGATAAAGTGTCATTTTTTTTTTATGATGAGTGTTGATTATGATTGACAGCCGTGTAATTAATATCATCATAATAATCATTTTTATTTGTTCATCATATCGTATAATGAATTGAAAAAAAAAATGTAGTATATATATATAAAATATATGAATATTTGCGGTTTAATCAAATTATTTAGGTGTCTGACGGTTAAACCTAAATAAACTCTGATTGTATATAGGTAGTATATTTTGCAAATTATCAAATTACATGCATTTAAAGGAGGTAGAACTACATACTTAAAGATACTGTATATATATACGCATAAAGTTGAATCACGTTGAATTTGTATATTTATTGTATTGTACATATTTTGAAAATTTAAATAAGACAATCGAATTTTCAGCTTTCAAAATTTCTTAGTGCTGTGACATTTGCGGCATGTCAAAATGTGATGTTTTTTATAGCGATAATGTTGATGTTACAAATACATATACATATGTATATGTTGTGTTGTGTGTCCGTTGACAATAATTAAAAAAAGTAAAGAAAAGAAGAGGTTAGTAAGAGAAGACAATTTTGAATATGATTTTAGTTAACAATTGGATACAGAAAACACACTAGAGGGACATTCTAAAGCAGAATGAAATTCATTTTGATGTCAATAATGATGATTTTCTTTTTGACATTTTTTTGAAATGTCACATAAAATATAACCTATAAAAATATAACAGCTTTAGTCACATATTAACTCATTCATTATCTATACATTATCTTTTATAATCCCTCTATAGTATCTTTGGCGGTATATTTTAGAAAATTTATCTAAAATTACTAAAAGTTTATGCAATAAAAATATAGTTTAAATACATTCTTACTATCTAATATTTAATTTGAATTTGTGTTTTAAATGCACCTATACATTCAAAAACAATCAGCTTTTAATTAAATAAATTTATTTAGTTACATAATGTATGCATTATATGTATGTACATATTTCAATCGTCTTGTCTTAAGTCTTACTATCATTAGTTCAAATACTGTTTAATCAGTTATCTAATATATAGAGTTTAATTAACATTTTTATTATTCTTATCACTATTCAAAATAGATACGGGGCAATAGTTTATAAATTTATTACAGTAATTTAATTTAGTATAATTTTATTTAAAAAAAAAAAAAATACTTACTCATACATATGTACATAATATAAAAATGGAAGACGTATCTTATGTTATAGAGAAGAATAAAATTCAGTCCAGATTTCTTAATTAACACGTTCATTTGATTATTATGTTTATAATATAGACACGATCTCAGTGCAAATTATATTTTTACGTATACATATACATCATATATGTATATCTGCATCTGTACCATAATATTGTAATTGCAACTTAAAGATAAGAAATATAAATTAAACAAACTTCTCAAACATTAACAATCAAACATTTATTTTGCAGCACCTTTGCATTAGGCATAACTTTGTAAATGTATGTATGTATATTTTATAACAATATTTTTATGTATACAGAAACGATTTAATTTATGATTTTATAGTTCGATATTCCACATTTACCATTAAAGTAGACAAAATTGAATAAAAAAAAAGGTGCAGTTGTTGTACAATTAGCACATTCAACTTTTATCCGCTAGATTAACACACATTTATTATTATACCTTACATCCAGTCAAATATTATATAGTAGTGTGGTAGTATACAGTAAGTCTGTTTGTATGCATATGTAATTGTATATTATATTATAAATACCTAAATGCATTAATATATTATTTTAAGAAGATCTATATGTAAAATCTAACGGAACAAACAAGTTACCTTCATTCCTCATTCCAAGAAAAATAAAAAAAAATGTTTAAAATGTGCACACACTCGTATATCTACACATTTATCTTAATGTAACTTATTGTCTATATATCTTCTTTACAAGTTTACATATTAAGATATATAATAACAACCATATAATATCTTTATGAAGTATGTACACCACACACTCACATAAATTTACATGCAAACATGTACACGTAATAGCTTTATTTTATTTTCTGTCATTGCATTTATACATTACATTATTATATATAACGAGCTAGTTGAAATGCATTTCATTTATTTTACTTTAAAACTTCACGTGATGTCGATGAAATATGAGTATGTATATTTATATACACATGTATGTATATTACATGCACTTATATGTATATAGGTAACTAAATATGTTCAATAATCTACTGTATAATGTACAGTGTAAAAAAGTTAAAAACTTTATATATGAGTAAAGGATACATTAATCTACATAAATACTCGTCTCGTATATACTATATATGTGCAGTGTGATATGGTTGGTGTTCTATGCGGTATGTCACAACTCAAAAGATAGAAAAATGATTATCTATATATGTATAAATATTATTCAGAATTTTTGTTCTATACAATTTAAAAATCATTTTGTAATATGTATTTACAATGAATTATTATTATTAATGAATATGAACGAGTATATTTTTAACCGTTTATGAAAAGAAAATGTAATTTGATATGGACAATTAGTTGTTAACAGGTTGAAAATGTTAATTAGGTACTATAACTTTTAAAGGTACGAGTATATATAATGATAATATGTAGCTTGTAAGTTGTACATATTTACTCATTTATTTATTTATTTATTTTTCTAAATTTCTATTTTGATTATTTTTTTTTTAGGATTGACTTTGATTTGGCCATCCAATTCTAATCATAGAACTGAGCGATAAATTTGTTTGTATTCGAAACTGATTCGAAATTTGATAATTTATTCAAAAAAAAAAAAAAGAAAAAACTTCAATAATTAAATTGTTATTTTTAAACCAAAAATATGTAAACTGAAAATATTTTCAAATAATACCATCGACACACTGACCATCATTAGAACAGTAACCAATCATTATGAATAAAATCGTGTAATGATGATGTGATACATTTTAATGTAACGCCATTCATTATTACTATATATGTAAACAAAGAATAAATAAAAATAAATTACAAATATAACATTTAAAATAATAAATTGAAATGTCAAAATGAAGTTTTCATATAAAACTATAGATGGAGTTTTATTATCATGATGAGAGAAATAATTATGGTAATTTTTTGTCATTTTAAGTCATCATTATAATGAGTTTTTATAGTCACAATGATAATACTTAAAATTGTAATGACGATCAGTGTGTCAATGGCATAATATAGACAAAAATAAAATTTTTGAATTTTAAGTATTTATTAATTTCAAATTTAGAACAAACAAACAAAAAAAATTATTGGAATTTGTAATAACTGCAAAATTTTAATAGAAAAAAATTATATTTTCATTGTGACAACCTAACTGGTTTCATTTGCGTAGTTAACAAGCAAAAAAAAAAGGCTTTATAAGAAAAAATTACATACAAATGTGATAATATTAAGTGTGTATAATAGTATTAAGTTTTTTTTTTTTTTTCTAATTAATTATCAACAAATAATTGAGATTAAACAATTTTGTAGTACGTAGTACTTTATCAAATTTTTGCAATTTTTATTAATTAACATTATACAAATGAATATTATTACGACCTACGACACTTAACATATTCCTCTACAAATACACATTTATTTATTTATTTATGTATTTACATATAATTTTGTGTTAATGACGCAAGTTACTATATAATAACATTATATACTCTCAAATAATAGGATAATTTCACTTTATTTTTGTTCGTCAATGAGTAAATATAAAAAATTTATGTTTTTAATATGAATCTATATTAATGTCTGAGAGTGTATATGTACGTATGTATTTGTTGTTGTTGTCAATGTTTCCGAATACATATCTACGTTTTTTTTATAAGTGAAATACGAGTAGAAGCATTGTAATATGTTAAAATTTAATAACGAAACGACGTAAATAAATAATTTTTAAAACAAATATTTTATAAAATAATAAAAAAATATATATATTTATATACGTATAAATAATTTTTATTATTTTTTCCTTCCTGCAGTCTCTACACAATCTACAACATAACATATGCAATGTGTACGAGTATAGGTATACACTTATCGTAATATGCATACATAAAATATTTGTTTACAAACTGTAATTAATATACATTTATACAATCAAATCAATAATTAATCAACCAGAAATATATATTTACATATGTACGACTACGTATCTACAATAATAAAGATCATGAATGTATATGTATGTCTGCATATTTCATTAAATTGATGTTCGTTTATTTTCAATTCCGGAAGTTTTAACTTAAACGATTGTCAATTACAGATTAATGGTTAATTATACTAATTAGTATTGATATAATTAAAAATTGAATGCTTATACATAAAGTTTAGAAATTACAAAAAAAAAAAAAAAATAATTAAAATACCAACTGTAGAATAAATAATCTTCCGCATATTTAATTTAAAATAAATTTTATAATATTTTCAATATTAATTTCATATGAAAATTTTGATTTTATTTAAATGAAAAATTTGAATATGAATTTTATTTATTTTTTTATCTTGAACTTTGAATACGCTGGAAACTTGTATATTCTACCTATTTTCCTAAATAAATGCACACGAATACTCTGTCCATTTTGGCATCGCCGATCAGTAATTCTGTGAGATATATCATCCAGTTTATCATCAGTAATCAGTTACTGGTGTACATTACTGATGGGAAATTAATGATCGACTTGGGCGAGAGTAGTACGCTGGTTGGGATCCGAACTGTGATCTCAAGATCACAAGACCGACACCACAACCGTCGAGCTATTCAATCTCTTCTTCTTCTTCTTCTTCTTCTACGGCCATCCAGACCTTGTCCGGTCCCTTGCCTCTTCAAACCTTTAAAAACCTGTGTAATGGTGTTCGGGCAAAATGATTTTCTAATAAAGTTTTATAAAATTTTTGTCAGTAGCTTAGCTATACATTTATATTGATAATATTCACATGATGTGTGACTGCAATTAAATATTTCCACTACATTACAATTATTATTCCGTTTAATAAATTCTTCAAAATTATACCATATTTTTTTTTATCGTTTTTCAGTTAAAACATAATAAAATTTGTTATTTGATATTTTTATGCTTTATACCTAATTTTTTCAATTTTGAATTTTTTTGAAAAACTAAACGTACAATTTACAAATTTCATGTGATATTTTTCACATATGTACATATTATTTTGTTTGTGATAGAAGTAAACAGAAAAAAATCAATAAGTAAAAAATAAAAAAAAAATAACGATGCATTACGTAAATAAACAAAAATAAATAAGAAAAATGATAAAAATCCTTTTCGAAAATTACTTGGCCATTATAAATATATTTTCTTGTAAATATGTATTAGTATAACATTTTCAAAAAATTGAGAATTATTTCACGTCATTCAATTTCATTTATTTATTCTTCTATACACATTAACACTTTAATTTATGTACACATAAAATATAAAAACATACGTATACTTTTATACATACAATACTCATATAATATTTTTACTTACACACATGTACATAAATATCTATATACGAGTATGTAGTATTACAATAAATATTCAGTGTCCGTCCATATATTTTATATAATATTTATTCAAGCATATGTATGTACTACATAAGTATATGTGATAAAATGAAATCAATATAAAATATTTTCTTCTTTAATTCAGCACAACAAAAATATAAAAATAATAAAAATCATATAAATAAATAAAAATAAAAATCCATTGAAAATCAAATGTCAATAAATAAATTCGTATTCAGTACATACTAAAAACATTCATGTACTCGTATGTATGTACATAGTAAGGAGAGAATTCAGAGAATAAAAATGAATGAATATAAAAAAGAAAAAAAAAAATAAATAAATATATAATATTAAAATATGTAAGGATATATTTCTTTTTCACACATTAAAAATGCTTAACTATATGTACGTATACACATATGTATGTATATATGTATGTCATGTACAGACGTTTAAATGTATGTGTGTTTATCAAATAATGCTTAAAAGTAGTAATAGCAAAAATCAAGGAATAAAACTAAAATTGTACATATATAATACTCCCGATATAGTCATATTTATACATACACACAAATGTACTTAAAACTATAAAAATATATCTAACGTAAAAAGGAAAATCTCTTACATTTATAAAAAGTTTTCTGCTTCACTGTATCGAGAGTATGTATAAAAAGTTTTTAGCCTTTTTCACTCCAATTGTCCATATAGTATAAGCAGTAAAGCAGTGTATGAGTGTACTATTAATACTTTCCAATTACATTTTCTTTTTATAGATATACATACGTACGTATACGTACATGTTCATTCACATGAAAGCGCACAAATATACAAACGATATTGTAAATATATCTTCATGTATATATGTATATCTATGTGTGCAAATAAACACATATTATTGCTTTTTCTTATAAATTCTACTAATCTAACATTGTATTGTTTCCAGCATAATATTATTCTCTCGGGTATACAATACAAATTTTCTATTTATCCAAATTGTTTTTTATATTTTCTTATTTAACATTTTAATTTTCCTAAAATACACATTATTACTATATTTATAAACGTAAATATACGATGAACTAAGATGTTCAATCGCTTAAAAAGTGAACAATATTTAGATTTTATAGTTCCATCTTAATAAGTTGTGTGCACACCTCCATTTCTAAGCTTCAATTATGGATACACACTTTAAGTACATATTTGTTAAGTTTCGTTCTTTAATTTATGTTTTGCTTGATTCTTCTCTTTTTTTCATGTTATTTCTTCTCATTTACATTATGCACTCTTGTCTCTCTAAATAGGTTTAGTCACATTGGAGTTTGAAGAGCAACGAACGAAACGAAACGAAAGAATTTCCACAATTCTTCTTATTCTTTTCTTATTACATTACATTACACTCTTGTTCTTGTCTCTCTATAAGTGGATTTAGTCACATTGGAGTTTGGAGAACAACGAATGAAACAAAACGAAACGAAAGAGTTTCAAACTGTTCAACTATTCCAATTTCAAACTATTTGAAAATAAACGAAAAATGAACGACTTTCAGTATTCATGCCTATTGATACTCTAGAGTGCAAATAGCGAATAAATTAAATTCCCTGATGTAAAGTAAAAAAGCCTGAAAAAGTTTTTCTTTTCTTTTCTTAAATTTTATAGCCATCCACAACATAATGGTTTGTTTTAAAGGATTTTAACGCTTTCACAGATAAGTGTCATATTGTATAGAAAAAGTTAGCAATTAATAACTTTTTAAAAAAAAAAAAAAAAAAAACAAATTAAGAAAAAAACTGCAAAAAAATAATAAAAGAAAACACGAGAAATAAATTTCTTTTTTTGCAAACTACAATAAATTTTGTTTGTTTTTATCCTTTATAATTCTTTTGAATTACGAGTTTGGAAAGTAATTTTTTTTTGTTCTGAAAAAATGAAAAGAAAAGGAAGAAACATTTTTCTATACTACAGATAATAATTCTACCACATAGACATACTTAGTTACTGCACATAATAATACACGTAATACAATGCAAACATATACCTGATACATTCATCTGTATTTGACTCCTTTATTTCTTTTTGTATGTATGTGTGTAGGTATACGTACTATTCGCTAAAGACTCTGTACTTTATGTAAAGAACATTTTCTAAAGATTCTTTTGGAAAGTTATGTATTAAGGAAGGATGTTATATTAATACACGTAATAATTTAAAAACTTTACAGAGATTTCGAATATATGTTTTTTTAATTTATTTTTCTTTTCGGTATTTTTTTTTAAGTTCTTTATATTTGGAAAAATCTTTTACTTACTCTCTCTTCTATTTTTAGCTGGAACATTCATGAATTTTTCATTTTCAATTCGTCATATTAAGTATATATAAATTTCAGAAGATTTTTTCAATAAGAAATTTTTTAATAGAATTTATTTTCATTATTTAATTTCTATTAAAATCTATATGATGTTCATTGTGTATTCAATATGCTTTAAATAATGAACTTTTTCTTCCTTAATATAACAAGAAATAGTAATAATATTGTTTAAGTAGAGCATACTATAACTACTATTTGTACATATGTATAAATTTTGTATTTACTTACTTATTCGTATGAATATATCTATACGCATGAACTGAATGTGCCAACAATTTCTTGGAACATTTTTTTTTTTCAAACAATAAGTAAAATATTTTCTTTAAGGAAAATTAATATCTTTATTTATATAAAATATATTTTGTCATGTACTTATGTAACATATGTATGGATTCATGTAACTTTAAAATATATAGTATGTATTATATACAATTGATGTCAATTTATCTACAAATATACTCGTAAATACGAGTATGTTCGTATATAATATAAAGTAAAAATATATAATAGAAATTCATTGCATTGTATCCAATATTATGTAGTTATTGTACATTATTTGTTCCATATTTGTACAAAATATTTAACTGCCAAACCACCCGTCAGAGAAGACCTATATAAACAGTTTATTCATTTTCGCATTCAGGAAATATAGAAATTTTAAAATTTAACTTCTATTCTAAAGTCATTTATTTGAACAGAATGACGACTGTAAAAATGTTATCTTCAACTTCAATGCTTGTTCCTATTATAGTTATATTTCATTTCATTTCATAATTCGTATGTAAATTAAAATTGAATTATTCTGTGAATTGTATAGCGATTCTCCATTATTTTCAGTTTGTAATCATCATCATAATGCCCAGATACAGATAAATAAACGTACATTATACTACATAACAAAAATACAAAATTAAATTTTCTTATTTCTTTTCATTTAACAAACTAGTAACTATAATATTGCAAATGACTTGTAGTAGAAGTGAAGTGAATTTATAGAAGTTAATTCCCTTTGCAGATAAAAGTAGAATAGACAGATAATAAGAAACAACAACCATAAAATATAAAAAATTCTCATGTAATGTGTTTATCGCACTATAGGTAGCAAGCTGCCAACAAAGTTATTGCTACTACTCATTGTCTATCCTTTTTTCTCGTATGCTTCTTCTAGTGTGTAGTACAAAGCAAGTATGAAGAAAAAATGGAATTTTCTCATGAATAATACTCGAATATTGTCCTTGTCCTATAGTTAACTTCCAGTGACCTCATTGCTACTATTTATTATCTCTTCTTGTTTCTCGCTTACTTTTTGTGGTGTGTAGTGCAGATCAAGTATAAAGAGAAAATAAAATTTTTCTCATGAATGAAAATACGAGTAAAAGGTATGCAAGGTACTATATAGCGTATATCGTACAATAATTAGAGGCCAACGACCTCCTGCTACTACTTACTGCCTCTTTCTGTTTCTCGTATTTTTATGGTTTGTAGTACAGAGCAAGTAATGAAGAAAAAACGATTTTTTCTCGTGAATGAAAATACGATAAAAGTAATGAAATGTGTTCAAAACATATTTCAGCTTTATATTGCCTGTCAAGTAAGAGTCGACACAATGACGTTACCTTTTCTCTTACAAGTAATCTGACATATCTTATCTACTCTATTTAATACCATGTACGAATCGAAAAATTCAATTTAAATCGAAATAAAACACTAGATTGTGTAGATTAATAAATATTATCTATTCTATGTGTTAGTTGCATGAAAATTGTGTATCTATTATTATTTAAATGCAAGGATTTTCAACTTGAACATCATTCACAATACTTATAGTTTTAGCTTTTTGCTTTAGACGGTGTCTGACTCCTATGACTTCGTATTATTTCTTCAATCGAAAACAAAACTTCCACCACACAAGTGCATTTGTTTTTCTTTCTCAAATAAAACACTGTTCTGCAGATTATTATATTGTTTGTGCTTCTATATGAACTTAGTGTTATAATTAACAAGACAACCAGATTACAGAAAAAAAAGTTTTTTTTTTTTTTGACTGCAATTTGCAAATGATTTTAGTTATCCTATCTGTATTTATCCTAGTATACATCTTTCGGAATAACGACTTACTTGTTATTATCCGCAGTATACATACATACATATATTTTCTGAACTTAAAGTGCTTTGAGATAATTTTCAAGAGTTTTGTTTACATTGTTAATGAAATCTTCATTTTACACATTTATACGACAATATACATTCAATGCATCATATGTATACATTCATTTTCAATTTGAAAGTATAATTTATAAAACAAATAAGAAATGATATGATGACATAAGTGAATATAGTACATATGTAAGAATATATGATAATATACAGAATCTATACATGAAAGATTTTAATCAGAAATAATTTTAATAGATATCTTCAAAGATAAATTATCAAAAATTATTCAAGTATACGCATTTGAGTATTTATGCAATTATATATTTTCGTTTATGTATATACAACACGGTTCAAAGAATTTTTACTTTATTTTTATTAAAGAATTTTCTTTTGTTCATATACACTATAATTATTTTTGAATATTATATCATCATTGTGATCATTTCAAAAGTTAATAAAATGGTGCATATGTATGTATATACGAGTACGAATAAGTTAACACGAGCATGAAGTTGTCTGTTGTCGGTAATTAAAATTTCATTTTTTACTTTGTTGTATAAAACTTCATATTAGAATAACAGAAATATATGTATGTAATTGCAAAAAAAAAGGATATGAAAATAATATTTATTTATTTTTTTTTATTTTGTATTTTATTTACTCAGTTGCTTTCTTACTGCATAAAACTTTTCGTTGAATCATTAAATAAATGCTGTTGTATATTATTAGCTCCTGAATGCTTTTAAAATTATAAAACAATTGTAAGATGGGTGAAATGTGATACCAAGTGAAACAAATTTCTTTCACTCTTCTTTAGCTTATTGCATAGTTCATACATGTATACATATGTTGCATGTATCTACACAAGAAATATTGTCATCGTATACATGAAAAGTATCTGGTATCTCTTGCAAGTAATTAAAAGTGAAGTCAACAACATTACATTTCACGTTTACATTGTAACTGATGTGATAATTTTTAGATATAAGTATTTATTTAGAAAATTTAATAATTAAATGAAAAATATTATGTGTCTTCAATCTTATTTATATACGTAGCTGCTTTAGTGTTACATTAAATTAAAAATTAAATTTTTCATTATTTCAAAATAGACAAAACTACTAAACTTAAAATTTACTGCACACATTTGATTTGTATATTTATTTGATAGAGATTTGTAATAAAAAGATGTCAATTAGCCAAAACTACTTAACATTTTTTTTTCAAACAAACAAAGAAAGAGACTTTTGGAAAGAAAAAAAACAAAGAAAATATTCTGAGAAAAACACATGAAATGGATATATGGGCAAGACGCCTTTTAAAAGTTTCAAACAGAAAAGTTTACGTTTTTATTTTCTATCTCTCGTTTTAACAATTCTCCCAGAAATACTATATAAATATCCGATTTCCTTTTTATTCGATTTAATAAATCTGAAATCGATGTAAAATGAAAGAAAACAAATCCAAACTTTTGCCCTACTCTATATATGTATATGTGAACTCAAATTGATTAATAAATTTCTCAGATATGTACACACATATGTATGTGTAGTTTGTATATTTACCATGACGATGATGATGGTGATGATTATAATCCGCATAGACGAATTAAATAAATAAAACTGAAATTAAATTTAAGCAATTTCTCCAATATTTGTGTTTGTAGTATTTTTTCGTCTAAAATTCTGATATAAAATGAATTCTAAGGACACAAAACTTGTCACTAAAAACACCATTCATATCATAATGGAATGAATATTTACTTAATAAAACATATATTTGTGTGTATTTATATATATGTATATGGATATTTAATATAAAAAATTTAAAGAAAAAAATCTTGTTTGCCAAAATTTTTCTTTATGTACTGTACACATTTGAGTATGTACGTAATTATATTGGTATAGCGTATAGATATAAAAACTACATGATATGTGACACAAATCCATTCAATATATGAGCTGCTTTCATATGTTTATCTTTATAGTTTTAAAAAAATAAAAAAAAAAAAATTTTTAAAGTTACAATAAAGTATATCTTAACATGAATAAAATTTTATGGGGAGTAGCTAAATGGTGGAAAAAAAAATGAAGTTGGAGAAAAGAAAAACAAACGGGATCTATAAAGCTGTTAAAGTAGGTATCTCTATAGATGGATGCAAGTCATCATTATCATGATGATGATCATCATCATCGTCATCGTCGTCATCGTCGTCTCGTCTCATCTTTACCATCATAACGGGAATCAACATAATAATCCCATTTTCATGAAAATTGTTTCTTTATGCAACTTAGGCACAGTATACAGTCTACACATGCATTCATGTATTCATATTCGTATTTATATTCTCTGTCTGATGAAAAATATTCTTCATTCATTTAGGTTTGTTGTGTTTTATGTTCAGTTGAAGTCAGAATAATAATAAAAATTGCAAACATATACAAAATATATGTAGTTGCATATAAAGAGGATATATATACATACATATACATGTATATATATATATATATATATATATATATATATATGTGTGTGCGTGTGTGTGTTGTGTGTATATGGATCATATTCGAAGAAAAATCTGATGTAGCTGTGTGTAGCAGCATGATAACACTTGAATTGCCATTTTTGTTAAGTTGTCTGTTATAAAAATCAACCAAAAAAGAGAATATAAACCAAAAAACTAAAAAAAAAAAAAAAAAAAATTAAATAAGACACAATATACAAAAACCACAGAGAAAAAATATGAAACGTTACGAAAATAATTTAATTCAAACATTATATTCTATATAGTTTATGTATGGATATTCATATTTTGTTTTATCGTTGTTTTTTTTTATTTTTTTTGTTGTTGTCTTATTTTAGTTGTTTTATTTTTCGTTTTTCCGTCTACATTTATAATAAATATAAAAGATAAAGTAAAATGTAAAATTTTCTAGAGTTCTAGAGATACTATTGCACGTACAAATTTATATGCATTTGTATGATTAGAGTACGAGTGTAGTGCAGGAAAACATGTACATGATAGTATTCATGTGTGTATATGTAAATACTTATACATACAAAAAGAGTGTATACATGCATTCTGTAAATACATTACAATTATACAATGCTTTTATTACTCAGTCAGTCACCAAGGAGTTTTGCTCTATATGTAGGCACATATATGATCTACTACTATATTGTCTGTTACAAAAATTTATCTAGCTCTTCTATGTATGCATATACGTATATGTATGCACGTTTAAATCTAGCTAAAAAAATACAGAAAAAATAGAAAACGTTTTTAAGCTTAACATTAAAATAATAAAATATAGAAAAAATAATGTAGATTTTACAAAAGTAAATAGATACACATTTATGTATGTATGTGCATATATGATACTACGTTAATAATTTTAAAAAAATATTTTCAAACAAAAAAAAGGAAAATAAAATAAAAATAAATTTTCCTTTTCTTCTTCTATACTATACGTGTATAATGCACTCTTCATAGTCTTACATCTTTTCATTTTTAATATTAAAAATAGTTTAAAAAACTTTTTCATTTTGTAAATAATTTTTTGACAACAAAAGTGCTACAAAAAATGAAAGAAAGAAAGAAAGACATAGAAGAAGTAAAAAAAATAGTAAAGAAGAAAAACTTTATCATATTGTGCAATTTATAATGTTTACAAAATAATTTCAAATTGAAGAAATATTTAATTTTTATTTTTTTTTAATTTCATTTTAAAATGCATAAACCATATCTTGTAGATAAGGATTACTAAGTTTTTATGTAGTAAAAAGTGAAATATTTTTTCTATCTTAGATACGTGAATATTTACATTATGTAACGTTTGGGAGATAGAAAATTTTACATGTAATATGTTATAATTAAAATTATAAAAATAAAAAATTCATTATCCATAAGTTATAATATTTTCTACATGACCTAAAGGTATACGAACATACGAAAAAAAATCTACTTACCTAGTAAAAAGTCTTGTAAGTTAAAATGAGTTTTCTTTTTCAGAACTCAAATATAAATTTAAAAAAAAAAATTGAAGAAGGTGTAGAAGAAGTATCTGTATCAAAAATTCGTGATTCTTTGTTATTATCATTACGAGATTTTATCCCCTGCAACCGGTACATGTTCCATCATTTAAATTCTCTAGCAAAAAAGTCTAACGTATCTTACTTATTAAATGAATTTCTATTTGTCACGTAATAATTATTATAGCTACTTATCTGCAAAATGTTCTAGTTCTAAATATAGTTGCGTTTTATTTTTTTCATGTACAAATGGAATTTTATTATCATTGATATGGATATTATGTTTCTAGTGTTACATGAATTTAACGTACACGCACTACAATAAGCACTTATCATATAATTTTCTTTTTTTTTTTCCATTTTTTTTTTTATTATAATTTCGTATAACTATATGTACATAT
This sequence comes from Villa cingulata, assembly GCA_951394055.1. Lineage (NCBI taxonomy): Eukaryota > Metazoa > Arthropoda > Insecta > Diptera > Bombyliidae > Villa > Villa cingulata. The sequence goes on from OX596023.1 coordinate 1,587,586, forward strand.
TGTCGCTATGACTATAAAACAAAAAAGTGGTGTAAACGCATCACGTTTGTTTTGTATAGAATTCAATTTTAAAGTAGGCTATAAATTATCATTTCAATAAAATGACATTTCTAGCTCAAATGACAGTTAAAATGATATTTGTTGGGCATGTGGGCATTGTACTGTACGCAAATATAATCAACAATAATCATTTGAAATGTTGGTGTTAAATGAAAATAAAAAAAATAAATTATCATTTTCCATCATTTAACGACTGGACTGTCAGAGTGTCAGTGCCATTCTAGATAATTATAATTAAGAGAAGAAAAAAAAATGTGAAAATGTTTTTTTTTATTGCAATTTATTTTTTTTTTAAGTAATTTATTTCTCAGTCATAAAGTTAATTTTCATCATCATTTAAAGGCTATTACTCACAAAGATGATAATGTACGGTTTACTTAAAAATAATGATAAGAGCCCATACATACATTATTATAAATGTGTACATATACTGAGTGTATACTGTATGCACTTATCGAATAATGTCATTCCCATTAATTTGTATACAGCCTTATTAAAGTTGGTGATACATTTCACTGACAGGCTTTCACTTTACTGTCACAATGTCACTTGAAATAATTTACATAAGCTGTACATAAGTGTACATTAAGTGGATCGTTAGGTGTACATCTGTAGATACATTTGCTACACATACAAATAAATGTACATACATACGTATCTGGAAAATGTATATTATCAATTACTACAAAATGAAATACATAGATACTACATATTAGGAAAACAGTAAAATAGGTTTACCAAAACGAGGAATTCAATATCGAAATAGTTAAAGAATTCAAATGAATTTGAGATCGAATCGAAGATGAAAATTCAATTGGAACTAAGGTCCTTCCAAATTTTCAAAACTATAATAAGTTTTGGCCTTAGCCAGAGTATCTTAAAAATAAATTGATATTGAAAATCTGTGAGAATCTACGTTTTGCTGCATTGTTTGTACATACATTATAAAACATTATAAAAATGATTGTATTAGAAATATTGAAATATTGAAAATATTGTATAAACTATAAAAATGCATAATAATGCTGTTAAAAGATATTTCCAATGATAATTTTTACACCATTTAACACAATTTAACTACATATATCCATTATCAAATATCAATATTTTGATGATGATGATGATGATGATGCGATGATGATAATGACGATTAAAAAAAAATCAACACACATTACATGACATTTCTTCTAAGTAATTTCTATTTTTAATTTTGTAATATTACTTTTCCCTTTTACTCTTTGTTTGTATTTTGACTAATTTTGTTAGAACACTTTTTATTTTTATTTTCCCATTATCGATATACACAGATACATTGTATGTAAATATTTCTCGTGTATAAATATATATTTATGTACGAGTAAGTACGTTAATGTATGTATGCGATAACTAGGTATAAGGAAATCGAAATGAGTGTATAAAAATAAACATGATTTCCGGTGATATTTATTATTGGAAAAAATAAATTTATATACTATTACTATATACATAAATGAATGATAAAAAAAATAATGATGATGAAAAAAAAATAAAATTAAATTTAGGTAATGAAAGGAAAATAAAATAAAAACGAAATGACCACGCCTTTATAATCATTATTTACATTTAACGTATATGTACACAATTACCAGTACATATTAATGATTTACATATACATTTTCGAGAAAAAAAAAAGGTTTTAAATTTAAAAATATTCACATTTACAATCATACTCTTGATATCACTTCATATCATAATGTCATTTACAATCATAAAATGTTCATGTGCAGAGGAAAGGTAACCTACCTATCTAATTTATTTCTTCATTGTTTTATTTAAAAAAAAAAATGTTTTTTTCTAAATTTGATATTTTTTCAAAACAGACACACACAAATATAAAGGACACATAAATACACGTGTGACGTAAGTTTATAGCGTTTGTTATACTAATGAATGTATTTCAGAACAATTCTTGCATATGCATGTGTTCATGCAGTAATATCATTTTAGAGATTTTATTTTGAAATTTTAACTTAAGAATATACTATGAGAATTATTACATGGTATGCTATAATGTCATAATCAGTTAGTAAAATTTTTATTAGATACAGCTACATACAATACGAGTATGTACGTGAATATATAAATCCGGAAAACGTGATCAGAATCATTAATTTTATTAACTGAAATTCATTTAGTACATAAATATATAAATACTCATACATATATATATATTTGTATATCTGTACGTAAGTATGTAAATATTTTTGAATTTAAAAATACAAACGTAACATATACAGCTGTCTGTCATTAATTCATTCATTATGAATCAAATAAATGTATGTTAATACGTTTCAATGAAATAACGAACAAAAAATGAACGTGAATAAAAACGGAAGAAAATATATTTATAATTTCTTTCACCTTCATTTAATTTTTTCATGTTAATTCGTTACCATTTTGTTCATATTCTATATAAAGTTATATTCTATATTTTACATACATAATATTCTGTATTTTGTGTATAAAGTATAATTCATATACATACTCGTACATAATAATTTGGTATGATACAAATAATCTACCAATAACGAACCAACTATACCAATCACATTATATTTTATACAGTCATATACGAAAAAAGTTTGTACACTTCTGAACATCTTCACTCTTTTTCAGGATTAAAAAAAATTATCGGCGTTACTTCATAAAGTCTTTGATTTGATTCCAGCGAAAACCAAAATTTTCCCTATTTATTTTCAACTTTCATTACTCCCAAAAAGTGCATTAAGGTTTAAACGAGTGTAACAAGCTTGCTTCAAAATTCTGATTCGAGTCTATACTTACCGTCACCACCCAACTCAAATGCTCAAATACCATTAAATTATTTTAAAAAATTCGCTACACTATTTTCGAGTGTTCTCTCATTTTAAAATTCATCGCAAGAAAAATGCAGTTTTTTCTAAAGTTATAATTCCATGAAAAAATTTCATTCATTCACACACAATACGTATATAGGTAAATATGTTTTAAATTTCTAAATGAATGTATCGTTTGTACGTAAACGAAAAACTTGAAACATTGGTACATACTCGTATTCACCTCGTACATTTTAAACAATTAATCTTTGAAAAATTTACAAATTACACATGTATGTAGGAGCATAACGATATAACGTATTGTTTTATTGTCTTGTTGTTTTTGTGCATTACTGTAAATTTATTTAATGCAAAATATGAACATGTACGTTTTGAAGTATTGAATGTATTATAGGTATGTATACTCGTATAAATAAATGAAAATATAAAAACATAATATATGTATATTGTGCATAGTATATAAAAAATGTAAAAATCTGTATATATGCATATAACAGTATATAAAAAATAATATACATTTATAGAAATTCGTAATTAATTAATTCAAGCATATAAAATAATGTAAATGTAAATCAGGTCAAAGGTAAAATAAGATTAGGCTAATTTATTTTCAGGTCAATTACTTTATATATTGTATCTTGTATGTACATACATATGCATATATGTAAGTATACATATAGTATATACCTATATGTTACATACTTAATATAATTTACATTACATTCATAATATGTAACGTATGTATGTATGTATCTTGAAAAATTTTTTAATCAAAATTTACATGTGTGAATTACTTGCAATTTTTATTTAAATTTTTTGTTCGTAATTTTTTTATTTTTCATTTTTGTTTCATTTAAAATTCAAATTACCATAATTATTCGTTACAAGGATACATTTATGATAAATAAATTCAAGTACGTTCATACACTATATATGTATATATCGTGTATTGTATCTGAATTGGTTATTTTTTTTCTCCTTTGTCATTTGTTGTTGTTGTTGTTGTTGTTCTTCTTTAATTTTTTTAAATGTGAAAAATGCAATTGTATAAGAACATGCATGTACATACTATATACATACATATTATTAATCATCTCGTTAAATTATTGTCCGTAATACCATGTGTATTACAAAGTACTACATAATTTTTTTTTAATAATTCTCTTTTTTTCTTTTCTTCATTTTTTTTTTTCATTTTCTTAAGTGAAAGAGGTGCAATAATTTGCTTCGGTTCTCCTCATAATAAATATATACGATATACCTAACCTCATTTATACGGTTTTTTGATCATGAACAAGAAATATTATAAAAGAAAAAAATATATATATATGTATATTTTAAATATAATAGCCATTCATAAGTACTACACCGGATTATTTTATTTATCACTGTTATATTCATAAGATGATGCTCAAACGGAAAAATATTAAGAAAAAAAATTTTTTTTTTACTATTATCATCATTATTATTATTATTTTTATTATGATTATAGGAGGTGGTGGGTATGCTGTTGTTGCATAAAAAGAAACAGTGTGTAAATAAGAATGAAAATAATTTTCTTATAAATGGGTAGAATTATTTTTATGTACATAGAGGAGTGGTGTTAAAGGATATAAATCGTTTAAAGAAAATGAAAAATATGAAAAAAAAAAATGAAGAGCATAAATACGCAAACATGTAAAAAAAATATATACACAAAGAAATAAGAATATCCTTCATAATAGTAGTAGTAGTATACAATAGAGTGAGGCATTGAAAAATTACTAGGGACGAAGAAGAAAATCAGCATAACAGAATATTTTATATTCGAAAAGAGTAGTGTCTGTAGTATGAGAGATAAAATGGACAATATTTTTTTTTATTGAATTTTCATGTCATTTGAAATTTATCCTTTTTTGAAATTCAATTTATGTATAATGATGCAAGAACAAAAAAATGAATTTTATTTCATTTTGTGGGTGTGAATGTGAATGTAAAAAGGATATTAATGTACATAAATTTGTATGCGATCTTTAAGTGAATTTTTATGACAGATCAATAGAAACTTCTGATAAGTACTTGTCACCTTAAACTTTTTAGTTTCCCTTTTTTCAAAATGAAGAAACGATATTAAATAATGGAGTCTAACACTGCAAAAACATAATAACTATTCTGAATAAGGATTAAAATCTTCTGTTCCAAGTTAAAAAAAAAACGTTATCAAAAACTGTTAAACTTTCATATAATCATGAATAAAATTAAATCGAAATCTAAAATGTAATTTGGTATAAAAGTTTACTTATTCTTAATTTCTTTTTCTAGAATTTTTATTTATTCGATTAGGATTTGTCTTAATTTGTATATTGCCCTACAATTGTGTTGTCATTATACATGCATATAGTACGTAAATGTATAGTTCAATGTAAAACTAAATTTAAACTAATGCAGTTCTCTTACTCATTACAATTTTGTTTATAGGAAATTAATTAAAACTTTAAGAAATTGAAATCAATTTTTTTTTTTTAAAAAAAGAAAGTTTCTTATAAGAACCGCAATGTATTTTAAAATTGAAATTGAATTTAAACAAAAAAAAACAAAAATATTAATCTTAATTTGATAACAATAAAACTTCTATATTCCATCCATACTTATATTTACATTGCTTACATGTATTTGTTCATACAAAAAAAAAACAATTCGATTAAATGCTTTATATGTATTATTTCTACATCATGTACACACATACATATGTAAAGAGATTCGAACAAACACATACATGCAAGTAAATAGAAAACATCATCGTGTAATTATTGTAAAATATGTTCATAGAGTTCTTCTAATAAAAGTTTTGGTTTGATGAAATTGTACTCATATAAATACGAGTACGTATTCTGGTAAAAGTTTTTGAAAATCTTCGAATGTAAGAAGAACTTTTAAAATTCTACATAATATAATATACATTACATACATAAAATTATATACTCGCTCGTATAATAAAGACGAAAAAATTCGATTACTTTCAAATTAAAACATAAAATATGAATGTATTGAAGAGCGTTATTTATATGTAAGTATGTATTTGTATTTATATACGACCACTTTATATTATGTACTCCATACTCGTAAATTGTCAATAATATGTTCTTACAGATGTTTGCAATTTACTTAAGAATTTACCATATGCTTGCAAAAAAGTTAAATATGAAGACCACTTAAAGTATACTGTCATATGAATCTGAATCTGAAAAATTTAGAATCGATTTCAAATGCATTGTAGCAAGTGTGACCAGTTTCATGACTCTGAAAAATTCATCGTCTGGAAAAATTACGGTTCGTGCTTCCGTTTTGTAATCTGATTGTTTTCAGAATAGAAAATGAAATATGCTGACAGTAAATCTAACATTAATCTGAATTCATAGCTGGAACCACTCAATTATCTGGTAAATTCTGGTAAAACTCAGTTCTATAACAACAACAAATTTAAAGGAAAAAAAATTAAAAACGAATTGTCAGAATCAAAATGAAATTTTACGTTTCAGATTCAGAATCAGATTCATGTGACAGTAGGCTAAAATTGCGGTTATAAATTACATTGTGTATTGACAAAAAATATAAATATGTACATGGTATTTTAATTCATATAAAAACACATGCATACATACATATATCCTATCCTATAGGTACTCAATAAAACAATGAATGGTTCAATTTTATATATGTATACATAATTGGCTAAATCTTCTTCAAAATTATGAAATTGTTAGAAATAATAATGAAAAGTTTTTGTGTTTTGGGCCAAAATTTTTGAACAAAATAAAAAACAAAAATGTCCTTGTAGATATGGTGTGTAATAAAGTTTGTTATAGTTAATATAAAATATTATACATTCGGGTATCATATGCATTCACGATTATATGTACTAGTACTTTTGTCTCTTTAAGTTTATGTGTACATGCATTTATGTATGCAATTTATTTTTGTAAAACGTACATTATGAAGAATTATACTATTATTTTCTTGTCTGTTTAATATAGAACTTTTTAACAAAATTCAGACTTTCTCATTTTCCATTTTAATGAATACAAATTATTATACTACTTTCGCTCAGTGCTGTAGTAGGTATAGAATAATGATTTTTGATACATGGTCTAATTTAAAAGTTTTCCATTGAGAATCATTTTCTTTGCTCTGTAATTTACCTGCATGTATGTATAAAAATATATGTAGTTGCATAGTAATAACATCTATATGCATTCGAGATACATACATACATAAATATATGCATGAATATATAAAACAAATAATTGCTTATACGTACGTGCGAAAGAGTATATATACTTTGTTCATTCTATGTACAATGTATACAATATACGTGTACTTACATTTACATATGTATATATGAGAGTATACAATACTCCTTTATTAAATGAACAAGAAACGTGAATAATTTGATCTGATAACAACATATTATGCATGTAAAAAGTTAATAATTTAATTTACAAAAAAAATAAAAAAAAAAAAAAAAATAAATAAATATAAATGAATAAGAAAAAGAAAACATTCAATTCGCACACAATAAATAGAAATTTTTTTCATAATTATTATAAATGCGAATATGTATGTGGGATGATTATGTGTATGCGTCTGTATGTGCACAATTGTATTTGTTCATCATATTATAATGATGTTAATAAAATGAACGGAAAACATGAGTAATCATTATGTCTATATATTTTTATCCATGCATACTCGTACATATAACAGATGTTTATACATATATTATATTCTTGTAGATATACTATATTTTTTTTTACTATACTACAGTAATTTAATTTCAGAATATTAGAGGTGAAAAATATTTGTTTTTTATTGAATTTGAAAAATTTTCATATGTAATTTATTTAAAAAATGAATTTTTCATGCGATTTCATTATTATATTGTTCATCAAGAAAAATTATAAATTAATTAAAATTTTATATTCACAATCACAATATGTATTATAAGTATATTGTGTAGTTGTTTAAATATATTTTCTTATCTTTTTACATGCATGCAGTTATATACAGTTTTATATACATACAAACGTATTTATTTACACGTATATGTTGTGTACTTAATTTTTTCTTTTTAATTAACGTGAAACTTTAATGAGCATTCTTCTTCAACTTAATTGATTATTTTATTAATTAATTTTTTCATATGTAATGAATATTTTCAAACGAATTATAAAAAAGAAAATTTTTAACGAATAAATTTTGCAAAAATGTATAAACAATAAATGTATAAAGTTGATAATTATGAAAGTTGAACAGTTGGTAAATTTCTCGATAAATAGTCGCTACATCTTCTTTTTCTTCTTCTATAATGGCTTACAGCTCAAATCGAGCCATTGTCTCCTGTAATTTAGTTCGTTAAGGACCCCCATATGCATCATTCGAAGTTTCAAAACGAAAAAATTCAAAAATAAAAGTACACATCATGTGTGAAATACTACTCGTACTATTGTAGCGTATATCTACTATAGGAACTGTAATAATCAATGACATCCACTGCTCGAGGGTATGTATAGAGTAGAGAAGCAAGTATAAAATGTTGTTAGTTGATTCTCCGTGTTTGTCATTTACAATTGCAATATTCGCATTCTATACTGAGAGAGAAAATCAACTTTTTCTCAAGAATGAAAATATCAGTACACAATATGGTGGTGTGTGGAATACTGCTCGTACATCTATCGTAGCGTATACTATTACCACGGACCTATTATATTACTATAATCTCATGAACGCTTCTATAACTCATTGTGAATAAAACTATGAAATCCTTTTTAATACAGATTTTTAATCGTGTATAAATAGTACGTATAAAGTATAATTTTAATAAAAGTTATATTTTTTTATTTATATTTTTTTGAATATTATAGTCGACATTTTGCTTTTTAATAAAACATAATTTATCATGTGATGATAACATACGTTATATATATGATTTATTTGTAAATTGTAATATTTATTTATACTTATAATGTACAACTATAAATATATTTTATGAATTAATCAACGAACATCTGTTCAATTTATCCGTTTATTCATTCATTCATATATTTCATTTTATTAAAATATCAGTCATTGTATTAAAATATTAAAATAATTTTTCTATATTATCTGCACACATACATATAGATGTGATTCTATTACAATATGAAAGATCATAAACATCATAAATATGAATATGTACATGCATGATTGTTGGTATTATGATTGTATGTACGATTAATGTAGTAATTTTTGGTTGTTTTTTTTTTTTAACACTTTTATAAATTAATTGTGTGAATTACTTTGATATTATAGTTTTGATAAATTACGTCGTTTCATTGATAAAATTGTGTCACAATATTACCACCATAAATATTATATTTTATACATAATGTATATATTTATGTGTACATATTCAGAAATACGAGTCATCATAATACATATACATATTTACTGTTTTATGTAATGTGTATCTGTACATACATATTTAAATTTTACTTACTTCTATATGTAATTTTCTATTTTTTTTTTATTATTTCATGACCGTATACTACATGTAATGTATGTGTGTAATAATATAATTTACCCTTATTCATATACATATTTTTATAATGCATTCACACATTTTATATATGGATGATATACCTTTTTTTATCACTGTCATCGCCATCATCATCGCTATCATCATCATCATTATTATCAACATAATCGTTATCATAATCTATTTTATATCATCAACGCCTCACTTTATTAAAATTTATGTAGTACACACATGACGTTATTATAATCGTATTTGTTTATATCTATATGTATATATCGATGTATGTGTGTATGATATTGTATAATGACAGAATCATCTGCGTACTATAAAAATGATTTTAGTAATAAATTTGCACTAGATTCCATTATCATTTATTATAAATGTAGATACCTATAGATAATGTATAGTTCATGTTCATGCTATAATTGATTGACTCAATATCTTTATACAGTAATATATCATTTGGTATGGTAATATTTTTCTTACATAAAGTGTAAACTTTGTACAGATATAATTTGGCTAATAATACATCCAGATAATTTTTTAAATAAAATTGTGTACATTTACATTATTATGCAAATATTTAGATAGTAGGTGTTTATAAGGTACGGTCAGTACGGTATATCGTATAAAATATATATATGTCATGGTGACAATTCATTATGTGAATATATGATTGAACATATCTACTACATATCTATATAATATTCTTGAAGTCATCATCTTCCATCATTATAAATTTATAATATCTAACGTACTATGTATACTATACTATTTTATTTTTCTTCTATTCATGCATTAAAACTAATTCATTTTTTTTTTGTCATATCATATACCATATTTTGATAACGAGAAATATCTAACATGCATATGCTCATAAAGTGTTCTACTTCTACTTAGTTTGATTCTGTAGTAAATTCAAGAAGTATGTAATATATACCGTCCTGTAATAAAATACAATTTTTAATTGGATAGATCCAAAATTTTTTCTAGAATTTATAATGAAAATTCCCATTATTAAATTACACAATTATTAGCATATTACATTAAATATCTATACATCCATTATTTATTTGTTATCATTTTATTCATGCATAATGTCCTTTAACTACATATTACCATATTACACTAAAAATTATATTTATTCTTTAAACAAATATTTATTAAATCATCTACAGAAATAATTAAATGTCAAAAAATCTGAATTTAATTTACTATCCTTGTATTAACAATTAAATATTGGATATGACATACGAATACGTAATATATTATAGAGGATAATGACGATGACAGACCATGCTGAGGTACCTTATACTATACCAACCTGCTATATAATATAAATTGAAATTGAAAAGAGAATACATGATGGGTGATTCTGTGTAATTTAAATAATGTACCAACAGCACCAAATTGCATTGTATTTATTTACATGAATACAAACAACGTATACATATATTTAATTTACTCACGCATTCATATATATTTAAGCATATACATATATTCATGAATATGAATACATTCTTGATATAGAATATTTTGTAAATTAATTAAAATTAAACTAACATAAAATCCATTTCAGTTTGAATTATAATTAAATCCTTTAATGAAATTTCATCATATGTATGTATAATTATGTATAAGTATGTATATATACGTCAAAACAGGAACAGCAGATTTAACTGAAAAATTAATTACATCATTGATTTATTTATACACATATAGATTGTCGTTCTATCAATACTGTACTCTTATTACACTGCATAAATAAAATAATATTTAATCATTTAAATAATAATAATGTATGTAATATTTTTTGTTTATCGCATAAACTTCCGTTTACAAGTAAAGCATATACATAAAAATATTGGATTATATTTACACGTTATACATAATATAATATTTTATCTGGTGTCTGTATTTAATATGAGATATGAGTATATTATACAGAAATTGATGATTTAAATTACGTACACATGTTCTGATAAAAAATTATAAACTTAATCGATTTTCATAAATTCATAATTTATTTGTATAACATTTCTATTTTACCTAAACTATCACTAATTACTATAAAATGTATGTATGGCATAGGCAATTTACACAAGTATAGGTATGTCATACAGTAAAACCGTAAAACCATATCAAGTCAAGAGTAGTATTTTACACATCATGTCTACTCTTATTTTTATCGTGGAGAAAAAGCTGATTTTCTCTCCAAGTAGAGTGCGAATATTGTTCATGACAGAAAATTCACTAACAACATTTTATACTTGCTTCTTTACTCTATTTACATACTGTATAGCATTGGAGGTCATTGACTATAACAGTACAGTACCTGTAATATCGTCATCATCATCATCATTCCTGTCACTCCGATAGGGAGCATAGGTCTTCAACAAAAGCTCTCCATCTCACGCGGTTGTTGGCTAAAGTTTTTGCTTCAAACCACGTTTTATTTGTTGCTGACAATTCTGTGAGTGTGCTTCTACGCCAGGTATCTTTTGGTCTACCTCTATGCGGGCGCTTAATCTGTAAATCCGCCACTGATTATAATATGTATACATTGTAATATTTTATATATTTTTTAAAATGAATTATTAATTAACACAAATATTAAATATTAATACATGAATGTAAATAATACATAAAATATGAGTGTAAACTCATGGTTGAAATCGAAATAAATTTGTAAACATTATATGGAGGAAATATAAATATTTATTTTGTAATCGAATGATGATAATATTTTATCTATACCACCGCATGCAAGCTACCGTACATCCGTACATACATACATGTGTATCTACATATTCGTATTCAAAAAATAACATATATATGCAATATTTTGCATTCTTCATAAAAGTTTTAAAAATTTCTGATCTTAAAATGTTTTTACAAAAGAAAAAAGAAGGAATTCATTATCAAAGAAAATTTTATACTCTACATACATATTTCTTAGATAAAAATATCAAAGAATCTAACGCTAATTTAGTTCTTATTAACGTTAAAATACGAATATTATATGCACAAAAGTCGAAGTATGTGCAAACTGTGTGTATACATATTATATGTACATATGCACTTGTGTAAATTATATTAAATTTTTTTTCTTTAATCTCAAACACGATAAGTACAAAATATCTTATCTACTGTAATATCGAACAATTTAATTATCGTATATGGTTAACAAATTACCATTTTGATTGTCTACATTGCTAATTTTATGTATATTGAACACATATAGGTACATAAATACATATATGCATAAATCCCTATTATCGATATACCAGTAAATGATAATAACAGGACTTTTAATTTTATTAAAATTAGAAATTTTCATTTTCCATTTCCTTATTTTTTTTTTTTTTGTAAATAATTACAAAGTATCATGTAATGTATAGTTCATAATGAAAAGCTTAGAGCACTTTTATATCTGAAAATAATTTAATATTTAGATGAGCATTTTAAAAGTATCTGTAAATACATACATATTTAACAAGCAACAAATATGAGATCAATCGATAAATGGAATTTACATTTACTTACATGATTTTCTTTTTGATATTCAAATTAGATTGCGATACCAAAGATTCTATCATTAATATTGTAACATTGTAATATTATGTATATGTATGTATTATGATGATGTAAAAATGTCTTTTAAGTATTTAGTTATGTGTGTATATGAATCACTTTAGATATCTTTTGATGTTTTTTTACTACTGTGATCAAAAGACGTTTTCATTTGAAATTGTTCGACAATGTACATCGATGATAATTTTAATAAAATCGATTCAAAATGGACACCTATAATGGTTGGAGGAAGTTCAAAAAACAGTTTGAAAAATGAATTTTTTTTCTTTTTTTACAAAATTAGGAACATCGATTCGAAAAATCATTACGAGAAACATGTTTTAGAAATTTTTAACTGAAAGCCGAAATAATCGAAAATGCAACCTATATGCGGGAATCAAAAAGATTGAGTTTAAAAAAGAGTTTTTCTGGGTACATCAACCTCTGACATAAAGAATAAGACTATTTCGAAGCAAAACACTTTCGAGTTATTTTTGATCGTAGTAGTGTACACGTATACCGCTGACGATGACGATGATGATGATTATATGCCGATACGATTATACTATTTTTCATTTAATTCGATTGAAAATTAATTTACTTCTCGAATGCAAGTTAGTAGGTATATATGTATTTTATTTTCTTTGTTTTTAATACTTTTTCTAATTTGTTTTTCCTCTTTTGTTTTTTTAGTAGTATATAACACACAAGAGTTCAGTGTTTGTATGTGTTATGTATGTATTATGAGAAAATAATCAACAAAAAAAAATATATTTTACTTTGATATCGTTTCATATAATAATAACAAAATAAGGCATTTTTAATCAAAAATTCTAATTACTTTAGGTTATATTGATGTTAGTTTTGATGTTTTTCAACGATTAATTAAAAAATGTTTACGTTTAAAGTGATTAATTGTAAAATCTGTACATAGTACATACGATTACATATAATAATAATTAGAATATTTGAGTTTCTGATTCATCTTTGTACTGAGAAAAGGCAAACTTATCATGTTATATACTAATAAAAATTATAAGAATAATGGTGTTCATTAAAAATTAAAAATTTTCAATTTTATTACAAAGAATCTGTATAATTTTTATATTATCTGTACAAAGCACATCCTAATTAACGTTGGATTATATTTATTTTGTTTTTTTTTTCGTACATTAAAATTTTTAAAAAATTTATTATAATATGTAGCAATAATTATTAATTAATTAAAATCATGTATATGTAAATAAAATAAAAATATAATTATATTTTTATTGTCAATTTCACAATCAATTTATGTTTAAACAAAATAGGTATTTGTATGTATGTATATAAGAATCAATCGATTATAATCAAATTTAATTGAATGTAAACAGAAAATAAATTGAAAATTAAAAAAAAAAAAATACATACACAAAAACAAAAAAACAGGACATGAAAAAATATACAAATTGAATTATAATATTTTTTTGTATTTATTTTAAATTATTATTTTAAATACAGGATGTGTTCCATCACATCTGCATATTATCGCATATGTTTAAATGCAATATAAATATGTACTTATTATTGTTTAATGATGAAATTATCATAAACAAATTTACATTAAATATAAATCTACATTATACATAAAATCCATGATACGTGTACATATATGTGGTATAATAAGTATGATGGGTGGGTATATGCACTGTATAATAAGAGTTATAATATATAAAATATCCAAAATAAAAATAAAAAACAAAAACTCATCAACTTTTTAATACCTCATTACGTTATTTCATAAATAATTTAATTTAATTATGGTACTTTTATTGTTATTTTTCCATGCTTTTTTTCTCGTTTATTTGGGATCAGCGTCATGTGCCATAAAAATCAAAAAATCATCTTAAATTTTCGGTTCTCATAAACACAATTTTCGTCCATATTTTTTCTGGGTTTCTATCCATTAAACGTACTCTTTCAAATTTAAACGAGTTTTTCAATAGCAAACATTACATCTCTTTCAAATCAGAACTTCACACAATTAATTGAGAATTTAAGAGGGCCTGTAAGATAATTGCAATGTATTCTATTAAAATGAATTACCAGTCAAAATATCTAAAAATTTATGGATGCCCACTATCATGTTTCTATGATTGTACGATTTTGACGATGAACAGAATTAAGCAATTTTAAATAAATATTTTTTTTTGAATTGTTCTTTGCTATACATAAACAAATAAATTACTAAAAGCATCATCGATAAATATAAAATGCATAAAATTCGTTTAAATTTGTAACAAAATATGTACTCGTATTCGTACTCCTCATAAATTTTATTTTAATTTTATGCTTTTCTATATAAAAATGCATTTAACTATATGCATATATAGAGCACAAGTAATTATAGTTGCGTCCATATGTGAATAATCGTATATGAGAGCGTACGTTGAATGTTTGAATCTAAGTATAGTGTTATATCATGTATATATGTGACCTACTTACTTAACAGTAATTTATTGCAATACACCAGAACAGAACAAAAAATTGTATTATTCCAATTCTGATTCTGATCAATGATGGCAATTCTATAATAATAAAATCACAAGCAAAATTAATTGAAATTTTCTCACAATAATAACAAAAAAGAAATTATAAAAAAGTTACAAGGAAACCAAAGAAATATAGAAATTAGTCCAAATTAATTTAAAAAAAGGTGAAGGAAAAATTAATTTTTTTCATATTAATATTGCTATTGTTTTTGTTGTTGTTGTTGCAATTTTTCTTTTGCAATTGAAACGAATTACGTCATGTGACGGTCATGTACGTACATATGTACACTTATAGAAACATATATAAATTATAAATGATATACTATGTATAACAAATTATTCATTTAGTATATACGTATACACAATTTTTCTTTATTGTTGATGGAATTATAATTCTAAAATATAATAATGTATGCACGTATTTACATATGTCTAGATGCACTTAGTAAACTGAAAATTTTTTGCTTCTTTTGTCTTTTCCATCGTACATCTTACGCTATATGTATTTGGGTTCTTATACATCATCATCACGTATGTACGCAAAAGTTCTTTCACTATACATATACTCCACATTATATAGACGGCGGGAAACATTATAAATTTAACTTGTCGTTATATGAGTAAGCTTATCAAAATAAATGTTTATAACGTAACTTTGTACAAAATATAAGAAGAATATGATGGAAAATTTGGATATACACACATATAAATGTACACAAATACGACGTGTACGTGTATCATATGTGTAGGTATTATAAATCCTTCAACATAAAAAATATTTAATTAAAAATGAAAAAAAAAATTCATATTTCAAAGTCTTCAGAAATTTAATATGCAATATGCAAAAAATAAAATGCATAAATGTACATTAAATATACTTGTATGTATTTGATAACATACATGTGCTTATATATTTATATAGATGTGTATGTATATGTATGTATATAATTATAAATAAAAATAAAAAACCATAAATGATTCACGTTCACATATGAAAATATGTGAATGCAACATTACATTATAGGTACCTACATTATTTGTGAGTACATTTATATGTACAAATAATGTAATGTAACATATGTACATACATTATATTTTTTATTTGATTTTGTAAAAATTTATATTTCTCTTTAATATATTTGTAGATTTTTAGTATAAAAACAAAACAAAAATGTATCCGAAATGTATTTATCTGCACATGTAAATGTAGACATGAATATGTATAAAAAATTGTAAAAAAAAAAAGAGGAACGAATTCGATTTTCGTATAGTAATAATGAAGAACAGACCAAAAAAAATTTAATAAATAAACATAAAAAACAAAAACTTTAAAATGAAATTTTTATTCTGTAAACAGGAAGATATTTATATGTATTTCCTTTTTGGCATTAAATTTTATGAAGTTCTATAACCTCTATTTTAAACATGACATGTATACATGTATGTATCTAAATTATTTGTATATTACATTTTACATCCGAAATTGTCTGTGTAAATACAGACATATTTATGTATGTCAATAAAACATTATATACGGGTATATGAGTCATACAGTACATAAATATATTTGATTATTTTATATAAAATTTATTTAGGGTATAGGTAAGTATGTATATGTATACTCGTACACTCATCATAATGTTTCTTTTATTTCAAATCGACAAAAAGGAGTCTAAAGACACTATTCATGAATTTGTAATATGATGAGTGTATTAGAACATTTACATATGCACATAGTAAAAAATTACGAATATGTGCTTTAAGTTCTGTGCCTAAAATAAAATAAAATTAATTTAAATTTATTTTTATATTCTCTAATACTACCTAACATCATCATCTAACTACCTACTATCATCATCATCATCATCAGCAGCACTATAACCCTGGTTGGGTCTTGGCTTGCTGTTAGATGAGCCTCCAGACGTTTCGATCCTTAGCTAACATTTTCCAATTATTCATTAGTCGTCGAGGGTTTTGTCCGTTTCTTTCATCTTCTGCTTTCTCAACAAGTTGATCTCGGTGAAACGGGTTGTTAGCCATTGTCACCAAAGTCTAGTGGTAAGAATGCTACCTTTTGGCCTCTAAACTTGTCTTTTGCACGCATCATTTTCGAAGATAGAGTTTTTCTAACTATGTGAAGTGTCTAACTCTCTACTGCCTACTGACCTGAGACGCCAATGTTAATAGCCATTCAGACTGTGTGCTCCTTTCCTCTTTATCCGCGCTTTGGACCAGCAGAATGATTTACCTAGCTGGCATACCTCCTGGCGGAGCTAGTACTACCTATATATTTTATTTATCTGAACTGAAAATTAAATAACCCATGTCCTTTTTTTTTTGAAAAATTTTTCAACGATCAAAAACTTTTTTCTTTTTATCAGTTGCCAATAAATTGGTTTATTTTATAGAGTATCGATTGTGTTATATTTTTGGCAAATATACCATTAGTTTAAGTGAAAATAAAAATTTAGAGATAAAAAAGAAACATGAATTCCATCCAACAATAACTGCAAAGAAGAATCATCATAATAATTTTATTTAAAAGAAACTTTCTTGCTTACTTACGAACAGATTTTGAATTAATATTCAAAATGCAAATGCATGCATTAAAAATCTGTTCCGTTTAAAATATATTCCATCCTTTGAAGTTTTTTTTATTTTAAATTTGAAGGAAATTGGTGAAAAAATTACATAGTTACAGAGGGGTAAAGTTTGCTAAAACCACTGAAACTCTTAACATGTTTAATATTTTGTAAACGCCCTCGATTTTGATTCGAAATAATTAAAATTTAATATTTATTGTTTCGTTATTAAAATTGATTTAAATTTCATTTATTATGAAACTTTAATCACATTTTAAAAGGATGATGTCACAAACTATACAGAGTGTAATACTCATTTATTTTTGAATTCAATTTCGGCATACAAAAATTGAATGACATTTTAATTGTATTTTCATTTTTCTAAAAAGTCAAGAACTGTGTTAAACTATCTATCCAACACCAAAAACTATAAAATGTATAAAATATTGTCAAAAAAAAGAAAAGAAAAGAAAAACTCTAAAGATAATTAAATAAAAAAATTTGTGTCATAAATTTCATTTCATCAAATACATATTTATCCTTCTAAAAAGACCAAATTCATTTGATATATATTTTTTTAGTATTTCTGATCCTTTTTTGTTAAATTTTTTTGCACTATTTCTTTTTACATTTAGTATCTAGTCTTAATTGAAAGAGACAAAGTGTAGAACTTTTTTATAAATTTAAAAAAAATGTTTATGAAAGAAACAGATAAAATATATAGTGTATATAAAATGGGATTATAATGAAAATCTTCGCATTTCAAAATTAACAAAAAAATAAAAAAAAAAAAAGGAATAAACCTGCTATACATTATCAACACCTAACAAATAAATAAATAAAAATAGGAAGAAAAAATAATTGAAAAGAAAAACTGAAAGAAAAAAAATGTCAAAAATTATTTTATATTGAAGTGTAGTATTTTGCAGTATTTTTATATAATAATTGTATAGTCCAAATATGAATGAAAAATATATACATAAATAAATAGATACACCTATACCTATTTGCATTAATGCACGTATAGACTTTAACAAAAAAAAAAAAAAAAAGTCCTGCATTTTATACTTTATCCAATTTTTTTCTTTTTTTTTTTTCAAAAAATTTGTGTATGTACTCGAAAAATAATAATAATTTGCTGTTCATCGTACATTTATATTGCAATATAAAATGCTGCTTTTTTTATACTCGTATATCAGTAGCGTCAGTTCATTCAACTTATCTTTATATTTTGAGGTAATTATCATCTGGAAGTTGGAGTTTTATAGAGCGTAAATGTACGTATTTTCACATACTACTTATATGTATATATAGATAAAAATTGTACTGTATAAATATATAGTTTATATAATAGGACACTGTATAATGTACTGTGCTGTGATTATGGTGGTATGTTATGGCTGCATAAATCCCATAATAATGTACAAACAATATACGTATGTAGGTAAATAATGTACATTTAAAATAGGACTGGCTGAAAAAGACAAAATGATAAAATGATAAAATGATTTTATAGCTGGCAGCTACTACAATCCATAAATATATATTCGTACACTCATATCTACATATATTACATAATACCAATACACAGAGGCTATAATATTATGATGAAAAATGATCATAATAAAATAGAAATAATGAAAGGAATATAATGCATATATGTATATGATAAAATGAAAGCAAAATATGAAATGAACAACAAACTACTCTGATGTTGTTGCTTAAATATCCTGGATATACGGATATGCTATGCTATATATTCGTATGCATGTATATAGAACTTATTATTTCATTTCAATAATACACATATTTAAAAACGTTATTCAAATTTCAATGTACATTTATGTATATAACATATACAAGACATTTATGTACATATTTTTGCATTTACATATATATATATGAAGTCATATTTGTATTATGTGTGTTAGACATTCTGTGAAAAATTAACGTAATTACATATAAATATAAATGTGATTATTTGTATATATACATACACAGTCTAGAGTTGAACGTTTTTGTAAAATCTGTTTAAATTGCCATACTACAACCCTATAACAACGACGACAACAACAAATGAAGTACGAGTACATACAAACATATTATGTGTACACGTAACAAAATTAAATACAACTATCATATTCTTGTATCACATTCTATTCTCTTTAATATTCCATTCTAATTTCTAACAGAAAATTAACATGAAATGGATACGTAATCGTCTAATTATTGCAAAATTGTTTGTCTGTACAGAAATACACACATAAATGTACACACGTAATATTGTGCAGTTTGTATAGAAATTTATTGAATTTAATGCCAAAATACAATTGCATTGAAAAATGTACTTATTTGAATGAATGTCAATAGTATTTATAAATGTCTGATATTTTCAAAAATTATGATTTGAAGTTATGAAATAAATATGATAGGCTGATCAAAATTTTCATTCATTCTACAGTTTCCCATAAAACATACTACAGGATTAGGAATCCTGTGATTTTAGAAATATTAACAATCTAAATATCACTTTATAACTTATGATTGGCAATAAATAGTATCTATATAAAATATGATTTCTCAAAGTTTCAAAATTTCGTTTTCCTTGAACAATTTTCAATTCTAAATATTTTTATTACATAACTGCATAGAACAATGTTGTTGAAAAATTTAATGTGACTTCATATATATTAAACAACAACAAAAAAATCAAAAACTAAAATATTAACAAGATTTTCCATTCCTGTTGTTAAATAATTGAATAATTTCTTAACAAATATGTATGTACCTTTACACAGTTTTTTTTTTACAATTTTTATAGACAATATACTTGTATATTTATGTAGTTGTAGGTCATTAACATTCACGTATATTTACTTGTATAAAAAGAAAAATGATTTTCTTCAACTATTAAGAAAAGCTAAATAATATAATAAATAAAGGATAGAGAAAAAACCTCCAGCAGAACGTTTATTCGTCCTTAATTTCTATTCATTCATTATTCATTCTTGGTAAATATGCACATGACAAAATATACTATAGGTACTTATCTATATACTCGTATTTATCTACTACGTATTATGAAAAGGTATCCACAAATCTTTTAAAAAACAATAATACAGTAGAGATAATAAATGGTGAAAAATACAAAAAAAAAAAAAATGAAAAATAATGAAGCGAAAAGAAAAGCAGTTATCAACATAAAAATGAATTAAGACAACAACACAACAACAACAAAAAGGATCTCTGGAGTAGCTGTGAATTATATTCCCTTTTCTTTTGTTTTTAATTTGCTAATTTTGTTGCTGATACTTTTGCAGCTATATTTTGTTGCCATTGTTTTCATATACATATTTTCATAATATTATGTATCTTCTGATTTTTATTGTGAATTAAAATTTATGAGAAGAAAAAAAAACACATCTGATGTATACTGTATCTGTGTATTTATAAAGAAAAAAAAAAGAAAGAGAGAAAGAAATGAACAATAAATGAGCATAGAACTAAAAATATAAAGAAAAAACAAATACAAAAGAATAAGTAAAATATATATACTCGTATATATTTATCACGTCCTGCGAACGACGTATGGCTGTTGTATAGGTATAATAATATGAGTACATAAATAACTACTTAGATATGTAATTAAGAAGAAAAATTATTTTATACTGATGTACATATTTATAAAAATATGTATACTGCACCTTGTATGAGATATTAATTGTTCACGTGACTTAAATCACTTTGTTTTGTGTTGCTATTTCTTTTTTTTTTGTCTTTTTCCTATTGAATATAATCAGGATGTGGTATAATTGATTCAAGGATATTATATAAGAGCACACAGATACACTGCTACACATAATACCATTATTTTCTTGAATGTATGTATAAGCAGGTGATGGTGGATGATGATATACATATAGAGCACAGCACTTACATCAATTACTTATAGAAATCTAGAAGTGTACTCAATTAATTCGAACAATAAAAATATAAAAAAAGAATAAAAATATATATAAAAAAAATTTTTCATTTCAATATTTTGTACATGATACTCTCTTTTCTTACATGGTGTTGGTGTATACACAAGTATTTTATTTGTAAACATTGTGTGCGAATTATTTAATAAATATAAAACCATATGGCAGAATAAATTATTTTAAATTTAAACAGATCCTGTATTTGTTTCATTTTTATTTTTTTTTCAATTTGAATTTAAATTACGAAATTGACTGAAAATTAAATACAAAACAATTTTGAATTGATAATATAAAAACGATAACCTATATGATTTGAAAGGAAAGAGAAATGTTCTAAAATTGTTAAATATTAAACAAAAAAAAAAAACAGTAATCAAAAAAGAAACTGATGAAAGTCAGTTCTTTAACTGAAGAAAATTATTTAAAAACTGAAAATGAATAATCCTGCACTCAATAAGTCTCCGGTCTAGCTAAGAAAAACAAAAAATTTTTTTTTGAAATTTGGATTTATTCATCAAGATACTCTCCTTCAAGATTCATTCCAACGCTCCTGTAATTGTTCGATGCACTTTTTGTAGAACGTTTTGTCTTTGCTCACTAAATAGACCTCAGTTTCATCAATCACTTCTTCATTTAAGCTAAATTTCTTTCCATGGAGCATCGTTTTTCATTTCTGCAAAAAACCAGTAGTCGCTAGGGGCCAAATCTGGAGAGTACGATTGATAAGGAAGAATTTGAAACGTAATTCGTTCAATTTAACCGTTATTTTCATCGACGACGCGTTGATGTTTTTAGTCTAGTGTGAGAAAACGCGGCACCGATTGTTTGAAGGTTATGGTACTATTTAGAAAATATATGGAACTGCCAATAGTATTGCTATATATGTGTTAGACCGGGGACTTATTGAGTGACGTGTTATAAACAAAGTTCTATATAGGTACTATCATATACCACAATGTACTACTTCTTTAATTTGACTTTGTCCTGCTATCTATTCTATGTAAGTAAAAGAATTCATTCAGATGATTACAAATTTTAATTATTTACAACATTTATGTAAGTGTGTAGGTATATACGGAAAACATAAAATAATTAAAAATGATTTAAAATTCCTTTAAATATTTTTTCATTCCTTGTGTGCTGAATCAAAATTATCTACTATAAAAGATATAAAAATATGTTTTCAAATATTAACAATATTACAGAATAATATTGTAAAAGGAATAACTCTAATACATGCCTACATCTATGTATACATTTATACACATACATACATACATACTCGTAGCTCGTACTTCGTACAGTCTACATTTTATTTAATAAAATTTTATTAAATTTTTGTTTCAATTCATTTAAATTCATTCATATAAATCTTGTACATATTATATTCGTTCATTTGTTGTTCATCTGTTCTTTCATTTTGTTTGATATAAACCAACTCTTTTCTGGAATGAATTTTTTTTTCTATTACATGTACATTTACGTATATTTACATATTACGTTTAATACTATCGTAATGTAGAAAATTACAAAATTATTGAATTTAATAAAATGTAAATTTCATTTATGTTTTTTAAATTCAATTTTACTCGGAATTTTTACGTTCAATATTTTTATAAAATTGAATGAAATGAAATTGAAAGCAAAATTTTCTATAGTATACATATATTATGTTACATACCAAGAAGAAAATTGAAATATTCGAGTATAATCACAGATTTACTTTTGTTTCATTTATAGAAATGAATGATGATGAGCATGAATGTTGGTATAGACGAATAGACCAATTTGCATGGAAAATTATTGATAACCATATATAGAAGATAACTCCAGACAGAAAAAGGATACAATAATTATTAATTTTTTTTATTTCTTTATCTGTGATTTTATTGAATTTTGTTTTTATGTACATATTGCATAAATTTAATTATTTTAGTTATCGAAAATTCTGTTAAACGCATAAATAAATTTCATAATAAAATAATTTTATGAGAAAATTGGATGAACAGTCTTATGCACACACAAACAATTTTTTAAAAAATACTATTACTTGCTCTACACGGTGCTACACAATGTAAATATTGCAGAATAAGAAGCAAGTAGTGTGTTTAAAGTGAATTGTGTTTAGCAAGTAGTGCAGCAATGTGATCAATTGGCTTGGCAGCTCACTGTTCTGTTTTTTGTTATTACGCTATTACTTTACACATTACACTAGTACTAGTCTATAGTAGTACAGTACAGTACCTCTGACTAGTATAGCAGCCCACTCACATACCACACGTACTGTGTTTGTGTAGCTGCTTAAGGTTGAATAAAATCACGTAAAAATCATTTTCTCTCTCAGTAAAAAAAAAAAAAATACGAAAACATGAGAAATACGAAAAATACAGCACTACACTGACTACACCTACTACATTTTCTAAAAAAAATACTGAACTTGCTCACCCACTGTATAAAAATATTGAAGAACAAGAACTTGTGCCACTTGTGCGTATAGCAAGTAGTATAGCAGTGTGATTATTGACTTGTCAGCTGACTGTAGTACTACTATGACTATCTAGTATCAAAGATATTTCTAGTATCTTTGCTAGTATATACATCTACTATATTATTACACGTTACGCTAGTCTAGTACCTGTCCTCTAGTAGCAGTCCATACCCCATACTTTAAGCTTGAATACAATGCATTTTCTCTCTCAGTAAAAAGAAATACGACTACGACAGGCACAGCACTTGATCTACACTACACAAAAGTAAATATCAGTAACTGGCGAGGCGAGTCGAGTACCTCTTCTATATATTGTCTATAGTAAAGCTGTGATACTAATTTTTTACACACTATTTATTACTCGGTTTCTCATTCATTCTTGAAAACAATTGTTTTTATATCCGGGTTCCGGTAGCGATATGAAAAATCTATGAAAATTACCAAATTTAAAAATTTTTAAATATTATCTAGAACTGCCATATAAAATTTATTTTTTTAAAATATTACAAATTTTAAATTTTATATACAGGCATATCTATCTATGTATATAAAGGTAATTTGATATGAATACTTATACATACATACATAAATCCCCCTATATATTCATGTTGTAATTAATCCAATCGCATTATTAAATATTTAATTAAAATGAAACGAAATAAAATATGAAATCCTTCAATAAATTAATAACGAAATAAAAATGAAAAAATAATTAAAAACTAAAATTATTGGTAATACAATACTAAATTCATGTACGTACGTATGTATATTTTGAATATTATATGGATATATCCTTCCTTACCCTATTTTATATATATTTATGTGTATTTATTTAACCTTAATTTTATTGTACAATATTAAAAATAAGGGGATTCATGTCATTTTTCAGTTTTCAAGTCTCGTATAAGAAAGACTATATCAAAAATTTGTTTGTAGTTTACTTTTCTCGTACAGTTGTTTTTATTTCATCTTAAATTATTATTTATTTTCTAATATTTTAATTTCTATGCCAACAGTCAACTAAGAACTGTCAAGCATTAACTACAAAACTACGATATACATACAAAATTTAGAAACTGCAAAGCATTTTACCTTTGCAGTTTTTCAAAAATTTTCGTAGTTTGTGAATGTGTATAGAAATGAACTACGAAAACTGAAAATGAAGTTTACAACAAACTGAAAAGTGAAATGAATTCCCTAATTGTTTTGATTAATTTCATTCTAAATAATATTCATACGTGAAAAATGGTAATGTAATAGTAATATGTATTATTATCTTTGATAGTGTCAATTTCAATTAACCTTATCTCTTCGTATCTACTTACATAAATAATGCATGCATTCGTACTTAATATATTTTTCGTATTATATTAATATGTAATAAATATTTTGATGTTATTATACATTTTGTATTTTGTACATTGAAAAATATATAGGTCGAAAATCTACTTAGTACATACATTCAAAATATTTTCGTGCATAGTAGAAAGGCAATGAAAAAAATTGAACATTAAATGCAATCAAATTGAAATTACTGACTGAAAATATAGATATGTACTATATATTATATGGTATATAGTCTCATACATACACTCACTCAAAAAATTATAAAATCACTTCTTAATCTATATTAAATCAGAATACTTGAATATAAAATTCTATGATGAACGAATAAATTGGCAAATTATGTGTACATATAGTTAGTCGTTTTTATTTTTATGTTGATGGAATGAAAATATACAAGAGTATAAATGTTCTAGAATGTATGACGGAGTTGTATATGTAAGTAACGTACATGCACAATAGAAATGATGGCCTCAAGGGGATGAATTTAGATTGAGATTATTAAAGTAGATAGATAATTGATAGCTCTATGATCATGAATTATTTGGTTTTTTATGTACAGACTACAGAGTTATCCCAGTACATTACGGAAGTACCCAGTATTACGCAAGTATTATCCCAGTACTTACATATTCACATTGAATTTAATTCAATAATTTTAATTTTGTTTATATAGACAATTTATATTAAAAGGTATACTATTCTTATGATATTCTTTGTATTCATTCTTATGATTTTTTTACAAAAAAAAAAAAAAAAAAAATATTAAAGATAAAATGAAACACTATAGTTGTATGATTTTTTTTTTAAAACAAAAACAAAATGCCTGTAAAATTATTTTTTTCTTTTTGTAATTTAAAATTATCATAAAATTTGAATAATAATACATTATATGCATAGGTGTACCAGTCTTAACATGTATGAGTGTATGACTAATAAATTTTTGCAAATTTTATTAAAAAAATTTTTCGAGTTGACGTAATTGGTATTATTTTTGCTTACATATACTTAAATATAATGTAGGTATAGTAGATAGGTAGGTATAGATAGTACTCGTATATGAATGAGGGAGTAGATTATTTAATATCTTTATGCGGTAATCAGTAAATCTATATTACGCAAAGATAAGATAAAAAAAATTACTTATTACATATTTATGAGTTTGTATAGATATTGAGTCGCATTTAATAAATTACACAAATTACAAATAAATTTAGTTAAAAAAATATATATATTTTTTTGCAAATTATATTCGAATAAGTAATTTGTTTAAATTTTAATAAAAAAATGCTGTAAATGTAAATGATATTTATTGAAAATATTCAAAAATAAAATGCTCATTCAATATTGTGCAATTAAAATAAATTTTTTTTTTTTTTTTTAAATGGTTCAGGATCATTTGCCATTAAGGAAATTATAAGAGAATTTAGCTTATAACTTTAAATGCATTAGATCCTTTTCAATTTTCGTTGAACAAAATTATAAAACTCATTCAAATGAATGATCTCTGTTTAACCGAACACTTATACTATCGTCTACTATATGACACCACCAATCAGTATATAATTCTGTCAGTTAACTATCACAATTTTTAATTGGTTGGTTGGTTGCAGTGGCAGTCCGTTTCTGGTCCATTAGAAACAGACTCAATTAGCACTTTATGTGCCGTTTTGTTACCACAGACTCGTAGGTGTTGGTTGTTTTCTCTAGGCTATAGCCATTTCGTCTTGTTACAATTTTTAGTTACTGACATATACAATAGATTATTAATAAATTGAATTTCTTGATATTTACTAATTATTATTTGCGTTTTAAATTTTTGTAATTTTTAGGCAAAGGCTCTGGGTAAAGTACTATTCGAACAAGTATGTAGGCAATTAAATTTATTGGAAGCTGATTATTTTGGTCTTGAATATCAGGAGCCATCAACACATACAAAATATTGGCTAGATTTAGAGAAGCCAATGAATCGTCAAGTTGGTCTATCACTAATTGATCCAGTTCTTAGATTTTGTGTTAAATTTTATACACCAGATCCAGCACAATTAGAAGAGGAATATACAAGGTTAGTAAGAATAATAAAATTTAAAAATTGTACGCACGCCAACGCCAATTGTATACAAAACAAACATCAAATTTCAAATCATGTTGTGTAGTAATCTCATACACATATAGACTCTAAAAGAAATCATTAAATTTGAATTTTAAATTTAATTTTCTTTTTATTTTTTATTTTTTTCATATAATTTTCTTGTGTTAGATATTTATTTTGTTTACAAATAAAACGAGATTTAGCTACAGGAAGTTTACAATGTAATGATAATACAGCTGCATTAATGGCTAGTTATATTGTACAAGCATCATGTGGAGATTATGTAGCCGAAGATTATCCAGATCATACATATTTATCATCATATAGATTTGTGCCAAGACAAGATGCTACTATGCAACGAAAAATTATGGAAAATCATAAAAAGCATGTGTAAGTCAAGTTATATATTAGAATTTTGTTTGAATAGAGAGCTAGAAAAGAAAATGATGAAAAGAAAAAAAAAATACATATGAAAAACTTTTTCCTTTTTGCATATGAATTTGAATAGAATAGAAAAAAAAAATTTAACATTGATTTTGTAAAAAATATTAAAGATCCATAAAGAAAATTTTCAAAGTTTTCATTCACAAAAAAATTAGAAAAAAATTTTTTTCTTACAAACAAACAAGAAAAAAAAAACGCAAAAACTTTAAAAACGAAAATTAAAGAGAGAAAAAAAAATGTATTTTTATTTACCATAATGATTATCGTTTGATTTGAAGATGAGAAAAAAAAAAAGTTCAAAAAAAAAAAAACTTTTCATTCGAAAATTCATCGCAAACTTTTTGCATATTTTCCGCAAATTCAAATTACGAAATGTAGGGATAGATGGGGGTATCTAATGAAATGAACACAACACATAAAGCAACAACAGACATGTTTGATGGTGTTTACTGCACTGTCGTCTGCCAGCTTGTTAAACGAAAATAATCAAAATAATCGGTTACTTGAATTTTTTCTAGTGCTGATGCATCACAAAAATATTTTATTCAATGTATGTATACTCTTGTGTGCTTAAAAGTAACCGAAACAACAATAAAATCTAATTGTATAAAGTAAAATGATAAAATTACACAAAATTTTGGTTTTATGGATGTGTCATTAAAATGTGAAAATAAAATAAATTTTGAAAAACAAAAAAAGAAAAAAAAATACACACACACACATACACATATACATAATTTTTTTGGTGTATTTTTTATCTCAATGATTCACAGATTTATATCTTAAATATTTTTTGGTTATTATTACCAGTAACTTTAAAACCATAAATCGTATTAAAATAAATGTGGCAATTTTTTTTTCTAGAGTTTACAAATTTATGTACTTTACATATACATACATACAACTACTAATACTACACTTCTGGGTCCTGATACATGTAGCTATACATTCTAGTGTTCATTGAATTTGTAAAATAGTAAAATTTTTCTTTAAAATTTAGAATATACCAACTCTTATAATCCAGTTGTTGATGGTGCTTATGTACGTGTAGTACGTACTTGCACACACTGATAATATACAAAAATGTTCATTCAAAATTAGAATTTAAATAATAAATGAATAATAAAATTTCATGTTTTCGTATTATGTTTTGTTGTTACAGAGTATAACAATTTAACAGAATAATATTATGATGGTGTATGAAGTTCTTTTTTTTTTTTTAATTAAAATGAATCATAATCATATTACGTAATGTATATAAGTATACAGGGTGTTTCTTTTCTAAGTACAAATATGTATAACACAATATTTTTCAGACTATTTCATGAAAAAAATTGTACTAGCAAAACTTTGTATCGTCCTTGCTGTCGAAGTCAGATGGCGCTGTAAATTCTGAGTTTTGTGCAAGACCTTCTAACACTAAATCCTGTATAACTTTTTGTACATCCTATGTATCAAAATTTAGTATTCTAGCAGCTGATAGAAAACAAAATTACCTTTCTTTTGATATACTACAACAGGTAATTAGGTATTTGGTTCTAAATAAAAAAACATCTTAAAGTCAAATTTTATGGTAAGTTTCTTAAAAAATTTTGGGAAAAAATTGGGGTCCTGAAAAAAAATTGCGCTTAAGAAAAATTTTTTGCAGTACAATTTTTTTCATGAAATAGTCTGAAAAATATTGTGGTATACATATTTGTACTTAGAAAAGAAACACCCTGTATAAGTGCATAAGTAAATACTATACGAGATACGTACATATTTGTTTATTCATTTTTCCAACCTTTTTAGTGTACTATACTCTAATGTTTGATTTGTTTATATTACGTATTACATACGTGAAATATTAATTTAATTCATTTTCTACACATAAATTAATAATCAACAACATCATCTATTCACATACGATTATACGTACATACATATACACACCATCCCTACATTTACTATACACAAAATATCTGTTCACTTGTATACATAAATTTACATCACAAAAATTTAATTGAAATGCAGTAGCAACAAAATGGTTGGTATATAGCGATTCAAACGTGAAATCATTGTATAAGCATGCAATGCATGCATACATATTTTTGCACGTTTTCATTATTATTACTGGAAAAAGGTAAATAATGTAATATGTAATGTCCGTAATGTCCGCAAAAATATAATTAAAATCATTTTGAAAGTTGGTTGAAAGTTATATACAGTGGTGGTGGAGCAAATGATTTTGTTACACACATACAATTTTTTTTGTAGTCCGACTAGGGATGAATTTTTCAATGATTTTTTTTTCATTTTGTATATGCACATATAGTATAATTCCCAGTCATTATTATTTCCGATCTATTCAGTTGCCAAAATAAAAAATTCACCTAGATGATGATATCAAAAAATTTCAATTAGTTTCAATTCGAAAATATATATTTTTATGTTTTCAATTGATTTTAATTAATTTTTTTTGTTTTTCATTTTATTATTTGAACAATATAGTGGACAATCACCTGCAGAAGCTGATTTAAATTTATTAGAAACAGCTAGACGTTGTGAATTATATGGAATGAAAATGCATCCAGCTAAAGATATTGAAGGTGTTCCATTAAATTTGGCTGTTGCACATATGGGTATTGCTGTATTCCAAGGTATAACACGTATAAATACATTTTCATGGGCAAAAATACGAAAAATTTCATTCAAAAGAAAAAGATTTTTAATTAAATTACATCCAGAAGGTTATGTAAGTTAAACTATAAATTTATGTTGTTTTTTTTTTTTAATTTTAATTTATTTAAATTTCAAGTTTTATTTTATTATTTTACTTACCTACCTTATATGATTTAAATTTGATTATAAAGATCAAATTACATAGTTTTGTTTTTGATTTACAAAAATTTTAATTTTTTTTTCCTGCGGTTTTTTATATAAAAAAAATAAAAAAAATTTTTATTTCTTTGTGTTTCAATTTTCAAATTGAATTTAGGGCTATTACAAAGATACAGTAGAATTCTGTTTTGAAGGACGTAATGAATGTAAAAATTTTTGGAAAAAATGCGTTGAAAATCATGGATTCTTTCGTTGTACCTCTGTACAGGCTGTGCCTAGAAGAAAAACACGTGTACTATCGAGAGGAAGTTCATTTAGGTTAGTACATACATGATATGCATTTTTTAGCTTACATTTTCTTGTATTTCTGTTGTTTTATGTTGTCTTGTATATGTTACTAATTTTTCGTTTTCTTTTAAATTTTATTTACAGATATAGCGGTAAAACACAAAAACAAATTATTGAATTTGTTAGAGATAATTACGTGAAAAGACAAACTTTCCAAAGGTAAGAGAAACAAAAAAAAAAAAAGATTCATAAGCATAACCAAAAAATAAAATAAAAATAAATTAGATAATTTACAGTTTTTTTATGTTAAAAAAAAGGAAAAAATTACTAGCTAAAATAAATTCTTATTTCTTTTTTAGTTTGTGTTTTCAAATTTTTAATTTTTTATAATTGAATTATTTTAATTTTCAACCAGAAAAAAAATATATATTCAAAAAAAACAAATGAATTGGAAACAAATTTGATGAATGAAAATATCAAAAATACATTACATAAATGCAGACATTTGGTTTTAGTTAAAATTCATGTAGTATGTACGTACATGTAAATGTAATGATATTTTCATGATGTACTAATATGCTTGACTTCGAAATTTTAAAATATTTAGTATGTGCGCATACACATACTGGTATCGTATTTAATGTACATAGAAAATCTATGTGTTCATGATATTATATTAATCCTTCATGTATGCAAGTATATCTAAATATACAAAACATCCACACACATACACACACACAGTATGTATACGTAAATTTATAATCGACCGAGAATACAGCAGCACAGATAATATTATGATATGATGATGAGAGTAAAATTGTTGTAGAAGCAGCATCAAATGAAGAACGATGAATGACGTTTAAATAATAATAATAATGAAAACCATAATGAAATTGAAAATTTGTTAATTAGAAATGAATCAGTCTTATGTAACACATACGAGTACAAATGCACATACATATGTACATAAATGTACGTCTACGTATGTTAGAGAATTTATATCAAAATAATTTGATTATGATTTGAATTTAACATCTTCAAAGATGAATTTTTATTTATTTATTTCTTTAGTAAATTAAATTAAATTAATATTAAAAAAAATGTCTTTAGCTCTTGATAAAATCGATTACAGTCTAAGGATTGTAAGAATAAGAAGAAAATTAATTTCATATTTCTTTAATTTTATTTCAAACGAATAATATTAAATCACATGAGGCGTATTCACAAATTATGCCGCTTCTACATTCAGTGCAGTAACTTCAACTTGGACTTCGACTTTCGACTTCACAGCATGCTTATCGTGTAAAAGTAGCTGTCAAGTATACTGCGTTGAATGTAGAATCGGCATAAGTTACATGAACACAACCTTTAATATGCGCAAATATGTACATTTTATATAAATCGTGATCCTTTCATGCAATTTACATTCATTATCTGTTAATACAGACTATCATACTCTACGATTCCTGATTATGATAAATACTAGAATACCATCAATAGAAAATCAAGCATATTTTTCATCAAATTGTTTATTAGCTTCTTTCTAAAATTAAATGTATATTGTTCTTCTTATTAATTTTTATTACCACAAATTATTATTAAATATTTTTTTATTTTTATTTTAAAGCACATTTATTTCATGAATCTCATCTCATTTAACAAAACATTGTGCACCAGAAGAAAAAAAAAATTGTTTTAATTTTATTTCATTTATCCTTTTTATTTAAAAAAAAAAAAAATTACTTACGTTCGTTCCTTTTTGTTTTTTTAATTGAATCAAAATTTTTACTAATTAACATAATCGATTGGTATATGTTTTTGTTTTTTCTTTAAAGAACCTGGTAATGCGTTTTAAATTTATAATTTTCGTTCAATTATAAAATGTCAAATATGCACTTTTTTACAAAAAAAAAGAAAAATATGAAAAAGTATCTAAAATATATAATAAGAGAAGAAACCAAAAAAAAAGAAAGCAAAGAAACAATAAAATTTACAGACGGAATATAAATATAATATAAAAATATGCAAATTAATTTTTTAAATGTTAATTTTACAAAGAATTTTAATTATTTTTTAATTTATTTTGTTTTTTTGTCATTTCATTATTTTTTAATAAACTAAAATAAATTTGAAAAATTAATGAAAAAGGCTTTAGAAAAGAAAAGAGGATTTTCATTAAAAAAAATGAAAAAAAAAAATTACATAAAAATAGAAAGAATGAAAGAAAGAAAACAAAAAGATGTAAAATATTAAAAAAAAAATAAGACAAAAATTAAATCACTACTTTAATTATTTTATTTTAACTTGAATTCAAATTTACATTATTATATTTATTTGTATTTCATTTATTTTCGTTTATCTTTTTTCTTAATTGTTCATATTCCAGGGGAGAATTTTTTTTACATTATAATTTCACTGTAATATTCTATTATTAAGTTTTATTTTTATAAAAAAAATTTTTTTTTTTGTATATTATTTAAAACATTTCAAAACATACATGCGTACATACATATATTCTTTTGATTTTTATCATATCATTTCTACATAATCTATTGTTCATTTTCTTCTTCTTTATATTCGTTAAGAGTAGGATTCGATTTTTTTTATAGTAAGATTTTTATCCTTTTTTGTCATAAACGCTTCAGAAAAGTCAAAATTTTATTTTGATACCAAAATCATATAGAAATATGAAGATTTAATGTATGAAAACAGAACCCTCTCCTTTTTTAAGAACTATAACTAAATTTCAGGATCTAAAATCAAAAATGTGCTCCAATCAAGCACCACAATATCCCTCAGGCTACCTATATTCAAAATTTCAAAAAAATTGGTCAATCAGTGTTTGCTATACGTGGTGCATTTGGAAGCCTAAAAATCGCAATTTTGACAATTTTGACACTCTGTAAAAATGAAACAAGGACATTTAAAAAGAAAAGTGATCCATTCAAGGGCCACAATTCTTTTCAAAGTATCTATGTTTCAAATTTCATTACAATCTGACGGCAAAAAAGTATTCAAAGTTAACACAAAAAGTTCGATTGTTTGAGAGTTGTTTGACATACAGTTTGATGGTTCGATAATCGATATTATAGTTGTTTGTTTAGGGGGAGGTTTGAACCTGAGCAGTCAGATAAACGCTGTCCATTGTCCATTACATTATTAGCTGCTTTCGATTTAGCAATTCCAAGTACTTGCGAGTACAAAAATGTGTCTAGGATGAATTGTTATAAACGAACGACACAAAAATTATTCTTAACTACTTGCATCTACTTGGAAGTATTTTTTAATGAGTAGCTGCGGGTAGATGATTTAGCACAGACATTTACGAATTTATTACTAATTCAGTGTCTCTATGTTATAACGTATAGAAAATCTGTTAGCTTCTATTCATTTCATTCATTAAGTATACGAGTATATTTTATAATTTTCAACTTAATTCGTAATTCATTCATCATGTGTATCTAATTTATTTATTTTTTTTTTTTGAAATTTTTCTATGTAGCTACCTTTTTTTTTTAAATTAAATGTTATTAAATTTTTTAAAAATTTTAAATTTTTTGCACACAAAATATCATGATTTCATCATTTTTTCATACTATCAATTTTCCAAAAATAAAAAAAATATTCAAAAAAAAAAAAAAAACACTTTTAATGAGAAAAATAAATAGAAATTTGTTTGTTTATTTTTTCGATTTATAAAATGTTTTATTTATACATTTAATTAAAATATTTTTAGAGTATTATTTAGAGTTAGTACAGCGATAACACTTATTTTAGAGACTAAATAGTAGCTATGAATTACGAGTTATTTAGAATTTACATAGATTACATTCATACCATTCGTGTAGTACATAGTATCCGTTCATTTAGAGAATTAGTAGTAGTAGTAGTAGTAGTAGTGATTGAAGCGAACATTTCTTTTTTTGATACACGCAATTTTTTATTAATTTTTAAACTTTTAGAATTTTTTTTTTAGATTTTAAGTTTTTAGTGTTTATTTTTATTTATTTTTTTTTTAATTATTTTAGTTGTTGTTAATTTATTTTCAAATATTTTTTAAATATTTCTTTTCTTCTTGTTTTTATTTTTAACTAAAAAAAAAACAAAGAAATTTAAATTACAAAAACAAAAACAAAAGAAATAGAATCAAAAAAATATTTTTTTTTTTGGTAATATGTTGTGTAAACTAACAAAAAAAAAACAAAAAAAAAAACAAAAACAAAGTAACAGAAATAATCAGATGAGACATATCCTCTTATCTTTTCTTTTGCCACAGGTCTCAATCATTCCGTCAAGGGCCATTACATGCAAGTAGCCGAAGTCAATCGCATACGTATGTGAATTCCAGCATTTCAGCCCATCCCCTCCTACCAATTGAGACTGGTTTGTATTTATTTTTGTTTATGTTTTGTTTTTAATTTTAGATTTTTTTTTTTATTCAGTTTTCCGTTTTTTTTTTTTAGTTCTCTAGAGTCAATTTTAATTTGTTTATAATTTTTTCTTCTTAATTTAGCTTTATTATACGTTTTTGTCTGTATATATGTAGTATATTTTTTTTCAAATTTTCAATTTTAATTGATATTTTTAACTGAATGATGTAAGAACAGTTATTTTTATATAAAATTCTCTTACGAAAATAATTTAATTCGATTTATGTGTTTTATGAAATTTTAGCGGATTGGGATTATCGCAATCAATGCACAGGCTCGACGACGCCTTCTCAGATGAGGAAGGGAGTGGGTTCATTGGATCGCCGACAAGACAATCTTACAGACCCCATGCGATCTCAAGTAAGTTGAATATTCTTACTTCATATTCTTGTGACAGTTTTTGTATTTCATTTCTCTCTCTCTATCTCTATCTCTCTCTCTCTCTCTCTCTGCCCTTTCGTCCTTTTTCCATTACAAACACTTGATAATACATACAACTGATTATTTGAATTATTTTAATTATTTTTTAGGTCACAGCAGCCCAGGTGGAGATTTATCAGACGAAGACATATGCTCCGGAATCGCCCACATCGGTGGCTCAACAACACCAATCGGTAGCGGTATTGGAGCACATGAATTCGAGTCGCTCTGTATCTCCTCAGGCCCAACAGCAGGGCACATGGACTTCGCCCAGCAGCAACAACAGTATCCGATCAGGTCAAGATCGGGGTCGTGCGCTTCAAGGAGGTCACAGTTCAGGTATTTATTTAATATTTTTTTCTTTTTAAATTCACAAAAAAAGAAAAAAAAAAACGAAACTTCTTTCAAGTTTTCATATTTTAAAGATGAACAATAATTTAAATATATCTAGGCAATCTAATTTTGAATTTAATTATGTGTTTTAAGGATTTTTCTTTTTGACATTCAAATAGAGTTCATGCTATTCTATTTATTTATTTTATTTTAATTTTTTTCTATTTTAAATATATTTTTGAATAATTAGTTCAAGTTCATTAGCATATTCACAAAAACAAAAATAATAACAGAACAAACATAAAATCAAATAATAAAGTGGTTTTTTTTTTTTTTTGTTTTATACACGTACCACATTTTATTTAATTCACAAATGAATTTCATGCCTTGTTAATTTTTCGACTCTTTTAATGACTCTGCAATTCGCCATTAAAACGATTTTTTAATGAAAAAAGAAAAAAAGTTTTATTTAATTTCCAATATGAAAAATTAATAGATACGTATCTTTATTTTTTTTGTTTGGATATTATTTATAATAATATGAAATGATAAATTCGGTGTGAATTAATTTTTATTAAAAAAAAAAAAACCATATTTTTTCCCGTTTCTGATTTTATTTCATTTTATAATGTATGTAGGTAATTGTGCATTTTCATAGTCTGCACACCATAAAAATGATCATGATTTTTTTCTGTAATTTTATTTTCTCTTGTTTTACTTTTATGATGTATGTACATATGTATATAGTACTAATGAAATTCTGTTTTATTAAAAAAAAAAAAAACGCTTTTTTCTTTTTACGTTTTTATGTTTTTAAACTTTTTTTTTTTTAATTTTTTGATGATATATTTTTCATCATAAATGTGTACCAGTACAATAATTAAAATGCACAGAATACCCAATTTTAATGTTCAAATTAATTAATTTATGAATTCATTTCAATTAAATATAGAACGTAAAGTATACATAATGTGTATGTATTTGTTGTTTTTTTTAAAACAAATTATGTCTATGTATTGTGTGTAGTATATCGGTAACTATGAGAAAAAAATTCATCATAAAATTTTTGTGAATAAGCTAATCGATTAAATGAATTTAATTTTTTATCATGGCATTAAATAATTGAAAACACACACACATATACACGTACAAAAATAACAATAATTGGTAAATTAATACAGATCAAAAATAATAATTCATCTCATCTGGATATGATTTAATCTATAAAAAAATTTAAATCAAATTATACACTAGATGCCATGTATAAGATTTATAATTATTGAAAGTGAGTCAGATTAAAAAATGATAATCCAATTAATTGTAGAATGAAAATTGATTTTATGTTCATCTATAGACGAGAATTTTTGATATCTATCTCTGTTATCTATTGTATGTACAACATAAATGATGATATTCACGATAACACCAATATAGTATTTTATGTCTATGCGCTTCAGCATCATTATCAGAATGATGATGACATTACATTTTGATTTAGTATCTAATAAAAATTTGAGAAAATTAATTGAAATTGCAGAATGTAGATATCAGTGATTGATTCGCTCTTGTACATAAATAAAAAATTCAATTTGATTACAATCGAGCTGTATTATGAATGACTGTATACATATTATGAGAAATAAAATTCATGCATTTTGTGTGAATTTTGTGCATTACAATTAAATTTTAAATCAAAAATTCAAAGATTAACTGTTAAAATCTATACAGAA
Organism: Villa cingulata; assembly: GCA_951394055.1. NCBI lineage: Eukaryota > Metazoa > Arthropoda > Insecta > Diptera > Bombyliidae > Villa > Villa cingulata. The sequence goes on from OX596023.1 coordinate 1,626,109, forward strand.
TATATCTTCATAAATTTATATATCACGACATCGACATAAAATTCTCATAAAATCTTTCAGTATCCAATTAAAAATTAAAAAAAAGAAAAATTATTACAAAAATTCAAAACACTTTTAATCTGGAAAATATAGAATTTCAGTTGTATGAATTGAGATGTATAAACCGCCATATCGTATCAATTTGTTCATTTATCGTTATTGTTAAAGTCACATTTTACTTTGTTCGTTTGTTTTTTTTTTTTGGTTTTTTTCTTCTAAGTTTTTAAAGTTTTGTGAAAATTTTGTTGTTTAGTTTTATTCGTTACATATTTCAGTGATAATAATTAGATATCGTTTTCGTTAAGTTTTGTTTTGTTTCGTTATAAGCATGATTATGTTTATTTTGTTTTTTTTTTTAAGTGTAAATAACGCGAATTTGTTTAATTTCATTTCGTTTCATTTAAAAGTGCATGTGTGTTATAAATAATTATTATATTTATTTGAATTTAGTCAAAACGTTTTTTTTTTATAATCGTCAAGTATCCGGTTTATAATTTTCGATGATTTTATTTTGTTTTGGAGTTTAATTATCGTCATAAACATTGAAGGAGTCGAATATAGTGCACGTTAGTATTCATGATAGTTATTAGAATTTTATTTTAAAATTTATCTAAAACTCTTAAGTGCACAAATTTCATTTAGAAAATATAAAAAGAATTTTATAATAATAATTTTTTAATAAAAAAAATTTTTTAGGTCAGAACCAATTGTCCCATGTGTACACCAACAGCAACCACCACCGCCGGGTATCGGTGGGATCTCAGGTGTATGCCCATGTGTCACCGCCGCCACGATCGCACAGCAGCAACAGCAAATACACCCAATCAGTGGGTCTTTCAGTGGATCTCAGCAGCTCTATGGGGGAGGAGGAGGCGGACTTAGTCGAGGAGGAAGTGGATTCGGACTTGACAGTATCTACCATCAACCGGGAGAATATTGTCCATCAGCAGCAGCTGCATCAACATCAGCAGCAGCAGCAGCGTGTCACCCCAGTCCATTATAGCAATACCAATTATTCGATGTCTAAACAATGTTTGCTTAATACTTCGACAACAACTCAATCTACCGACGATACTGATAATCTTATTTATTCTGATATTAATGATCTCTATCATTATAAGTATCCAAGCAGTGTTACAAAAGTCATTGATGATCGTATTCAATCTGAAATTGCTACAACTACTACTTCCACCACGACAGCGACAACATTCAATGAGCGTGATATATATGCGACCGTAAATCGAAAGAATAAAACAAAGACGAAGGGTAAACATTTAAGTGATGAATTTATTGACGAGGCAATAGTACAATATACTATGTCGAAAAGGAATATGACTATAATGGCAGATGCTGCTGGCCAAACAGGCGAGACAGAAAGCGATTATTTCTCTGCAACTCGATATCAAAATGATCAGCCAATATACAGTAATGATTTGAATCATCCTTCAGATTCATCTTCGGATTATTTCGGTTTAGGTATTAATCGTCGAAATATTGATGAACAGAAAATTACACAATCTGAACATTATTTATCTCATTCCTTAGAATCTCAAAATTCACACTTGTCTCGAAATACCCAATCTCTGCCACGTAATTCTGAACTCTCCGGAGTTGATTCTGTAGATTCGTATGATAGCCATTACATAACTCATCACTCAATGGGAAATCTTCGTAACGGTATTACTTCAGGTAAGGGTTATACCATTTATTCGAATGTCAAAGAAAGTTCGACAGATGAACGTAGCGCTTCTGTTTCGCCACTAGATAGATTTAAATCTTCTTCTGAAAAATTAGAATTCGAGCTTTCAAGTCTTAATTTGTATTCTGCTATTCAATATAAAGATGGTTACGAAGAAAATATTTATGATGCTGTTGTTGATAATAAAGAGACATGGTTAAAAAGTACTTCCTGCAAAGATTTGTTTGATTTCACATCATTTGAAAGTGAAAAATCAAAGCCCATGACAGCATTCGATAAAGATTTCTTATCATTTAACCGCATCGATTCACCAGTTACTCGATACGATGATTCTCGGCATTCAATGTACATAACAAAAAATCATTCAATCGATGTCACACAAGAATTCACTTCAATACCTGACACGAAAGTATACTCGTCAAGTTATCCGGGCAGTACATATAACACAATTGACCATCATCACAAACGTGGGTACGGTCACCATTTTGATTTCACTGGGTCGCAAGATGACTTGTCTCATGATAGCTATGAATTATTAGAAAAAGCAGACGTTGAATATTATGAAAAACATGCTCGTTCAGATGAACACATTCGTTCCTGTTCACTTGATTCTGGTAATTATATACCAAGTGATGATGAAAGTGTTTCAGAACTTCAAAAATATCGTTCAGCGCTTGATGTTAAGTGTAAATCTGCTGTGGATATCATGAATGAAATATGGGACACAGAAGATCCGAGATATCTTCCTCGAGAAAAATTATGTGTCAAGTCTGATGGTAATTTTTATAAACAAGTGAAGAAAACAATGGGTTCTCGCACTTCAAGTCAAGAAAGTCGAAGTGATATTTATGAAACAAAAGTTTCACGAAGTTCTGATTCAAGTAAAAGAGACAGTCTTTATCATACCGACAGTAAAAAGTCACGGGAAACAACGAAAAGCAAAACATCAGTTGCGTCTGAATTTAATTCAAGAACATCTAGTCCAGATTCAAAGGAATCACTGGGAGAATGCTTAGCACGAAATTATGAAATGCCAGCAACAACTGGGAAAAATATCAAAAGTATCGCTAAAAAAGGGCAGCAATACGAAAAAAGTTCAAGCCAAGAGTCGAAAAGTGACTACTACGATGCCAAAATGTCTTTACAAAGTTTGGATAAATCCTTCGAAACAGATGGAATGGAAAGCGACACCCTACACGGTCGACCAAAAGTCAAGAGTCACGACAGTTTGTTGTCCGAACTTAAAGCGTCAACAAAAGAAAGTTCATTTTATGATTCCCGAGACACATACTCAACATTCCCAAGCAACCGAACTCACAAAACATCGAATGTTCACTCCATAAGCCTACAAAATGTGGAAATCGAACGTAGTGTTAAATCATTTGCATCGATGAATAAACCGCCTGATACAGCGCCGGCTCGTACAACAGAAGAAAAAATGGTTCAAACGTGGGACTCTGAATCTATGGACACTGATGCCACAGACATTCAAGCTGACAAAATTCGTGCCTTCCGACGAAGATCTGATAGCGAAAACATATTTAGTTTTGATCAAGATCGAATTGAATCGTTGACAGGTAGCACACCAGTAACTGATACACCGACCAGTAGTGAGAAAAACAAAAGAAGTCCTGAATACCCATTAACGCCAGAATTAATGTCCGAATTTGAAAAGCAAGCTCGCACTCCAACAAATAAAAAAGTCACAAGAAAAGAAGAACTGATAGCCAAAACTCATTTTGAAGAATATAACCCAAAAATGATAATTGATTCTAATATATCACTCACTGGAACTTTACCATTGACTTACACCCATCCAACTGTTGAACGTACAAAGAGTGATCCGAATTCTTTGGCCAATCGATCAAGACTTGGAAGTAATTCACGACGTCATGTTCTAATGCATCAAAAATCTATTGATTTGACGCCAGCTGATTCAAGCGATGAGGACTACTTCTACAAACAGATACCAAGTGCACCACCGCTTTGCAAAACACATGGTCATTTTGAAATTCCTAAAAGTTACGAGGTTCCAATTGCAGCGGCAGATATTCCAAAAGCTGGATTTGAAATGCCTAAAAGTTTTTTCAGAGATTACGATAAAAGAACAACAAAAACAGTAAAAGAAGACATACCATATGTGCTACATAAACGTCATGTAATGAATGGAACGGCACCGTCGCCTGTTGAAAAAAAATATCAGAAGCCTAAAAGTCCGAAATCACCAAAATCTCCTAAAAGTCCAAAATCACCAAAAACCGAGACCAAGAGAGAGATTAGCGATCTTATTTCAGCAGATCTTCTACCTGACATTCTAGATAGTCTAGTCTCAGAAGAAAGTCAAGGATTTTTATTTACGCAAAATATCGATCTTTCCAAAGTTGATCCAGTTACATTAGAGGTAGATAAATCGATGCCACCAATCCAATTATCGAGTCCCAAACGAGATATTACTAAACAAATCGATCCGAAACTTCTTGAAAAATTGAACAGCAAATTAAGTCAAATCGAAAGTGATTCAGCTACAAGTTCGAGAACTGAAAGTCTTCAACGTGAACAACAGAAAAAGTTGGAGCAGAAGCAAAATGAATTAATTCAGAACATTAGAAAAGAATTAGCTGCTCCTTCGAAAAGAATCGTAAAACCGAAGGGACGTCAAATTGGCAAAACAAAGAACAAAGGCAAAACTCGTATCACTTCATTCTCATCAGATGATGAAAGTTTAGATTCTGATGATGTTTTCGGTTCGGCAGAAGCGATTCCCTCACATTTAGAATTTTCACCACCACAATCAAGAAAAGAAATTGAACCAATTCTGAAGATTGAACAGAGTAAAATAATGTCTGGAGCATGGGGTCGTGGTCAAACAATGAGCTCAACTGAGATTGAAGGATCTCCGCCGCAGTGTAGACGTTTAGCAGATCTTGAAAGTCGATATCATACACAAAAGTTGGATCCACCATATGCGAATACAACAGAATTGAGAAGAATTTCTGAACGATCAATATCAATACCAAGCTCAGAAGAAGAAGGTAATTTTATATCACGGAGAATTGACGAATGTACCGGTGATTATCAAAAGAATGAAAACATTCCATCACCTATTTTAGAATCAGTGGAACTACTAAAAACTGACGATGAAGTCTATGAAACATGTCATGAAGATAAAATATCTGAAAGCGATCTAGTGTATACTTTAAAGAAAAATGAAAAAAGAGATACAAAAACAAATATATTAAAATCTAAGGCTAAATTAATTGAAGAATTGATAGATTCGTCTTTAATAATGAGGTCTAAAGGTCATGCTCCAATTTTATTTGCTCATGCTAGATTGAATCTTTCGGAAGGTTCTGCTTTTGCCTCTTTGCAACGTCAAAAAGCAACACAAGAATCAATGGAAGGTGGAAGAAGAACTAAAAGTTTAGATACACCGGTTATATCTCTACATAAACTTCCTCCAATGAATGCGTTTTCATCCAAGGATGATACAGTCGGATTTGAGGAAGAAGCCGAAATTTTGGAAGAAAAATCAATTAGTCGAGAAGACACACTGATAGATGAAGAAAAGGCAGATAGTGTTCAATCTTGCGGGGGTTCTATTCCGTCAGCTACAAGTAATTTAAGTCCTGCTAGACGAGATTCCATTTTGAATACAGTCATTTTGGATCAAGAAGAAGAGGAGCTACTAAACCAACTTCAGTTTATTGAAAAAATCACTCTTCAAGGAGTGAAGATAAAAGAAAAGAAAAAGTCAAAAATGAAATTAAAAAGTGGTGATCATTTAATCTTGGATATTCCAAAATACAAATTTGATATATCACCTTTTAGTTCAGGAAATAGTTCAAGAAAAACTTCACCTGGTGTAAGTCGTGCTAGCAGTGTGGAAAGTACTGGTAAAGGTAAATATAAGATTAGTCCTAAATCATCTGAAAGTACTAAAACAAAGCCGTTAATAAAAGCGGCAATTATTTCAAAAACTGATAAACAAAAACCTACATTGGGTGAAATAAAATCAAATGGGTCAAAAGAGAGGCCATTATCTTTAGAGGAGCCTGATAAAATGAAAAATGGTGTGAAGAAAGCAACGGGAAAAGAACGTCCAAAAACTATAGAAAAAGATTTGAAACGTTCTCTTAATAAATCTCAGAGTAGATCTCAAGAAGAGTCTGAATTGGATGTGGCAAAACGAAAAGAACGTCAACAAAAATTGTACGAATCAGCAATGAAACAGACTATAACAATGCTTAGTCCTGTCAAAGATCAATTACCGCCATTCCCAGCACCAGAAGATAAAATATCTGTTAAAACTGAAGGTGATAAAATCATAATTGAAACTGAATTCAAAAGCAAAGCTGAAGATCATGTTCTAATAGCGAAGTCTCCAAGAAAACTGGATTGTTCATTAGTGAAATTTAGTAGAAGTTTTGACGAAGGTAGAAGTCAAGAAAAGATTGACAAAGCAAACAGAAGTTTCGAAGATAGAAACAAGTCCTTCGAAGAATCAGAAGCGACTTCTGAAGATATGGTAATAAAATCACCAAGAAAAATTGCTAAAAGCCAAGAGTTAAAACAAAAAATTGAAGGTTCTGTTGTACACAAGAAATTTGAAGGTAAATCTAAGAGTCTGGAAAAGAAAACGGATCACCAGCATTTAACTTCCGAAGTAAAAGCAAGAAGTCTGGATCAGAACTATGAAGGAAAAGAAATGTCTATTAAATTAAGTCCTGCAGACCGAGTCGTTAAGGACAAATCAACGCGAAAAGAAAAAGAAACGAAATATGAAGATCATACACAACAAAAAGGAATTCATCTCGGCACGACAAAATCGTTAGATGAAAAGAAAACCATAAGTGCAGCAAAGGTTGCGGCGCAAGAACGTAGAACGTATTCTCAACCTGAACAAGTTGTTGTAGAAGAAATTGACATGCAAGCAGTTATATCGGAACGTAGATCGTTAGATTTGCTCAAACGGCAGTCTTTACCTTCTGAAGAAACTAGAGATTCTAATGAAGGCTCGGGTCGAAAAATATCACGAGGAGATAGTGGTGAAGAGTCTTTGAATTCTGTGAGTGATCTTAAACCTGAATCAGAAGAAAAAGAAGAAGAAGAAGGTACACAACATGAATTTTGCCATAGAGTACCAACAATTGAGTGTGAAGAACCCTCAATTGAGGAAGACGATATTTCAAGTGAACATAGACATTTAAAAGTAAAATATGATTCACATCGATTAAGTTTTGAAAGAAGTAGAAGTGATGAAACTACATCTTGGCAAACTGTAGAATGTGAAGAGTACATCGGATCAGATATGTCAGATAATGAATCTAAAACTGTTGGTCATATTGAAACTCAAGCTACTCTTGAAGAGTCTGGAGATTTTAATATACCAGAATCAGAATCAGTAACTCCCACATCAGATATAAACCTCCTAGTTACTCCTCCAGATATCAGTCCAGTTGCAGAGAAACTGCCAATCGAAGCTCTTATAAAGAAAAAAGAAGAGTCAGAACAGAAAGAAAAAGCGTCATTGACCAAACTGAGCGTAGAAAAATCTCGAAGTTCAGATGGATCATGGACAAGTGGTGAAAAAGATGTGAGTCCTAGCAGAGAAGGAAGTAGAGACTGGAGCTTGTCAGTCAGTGGAAAAGAAAAAAGTTCAATTGATGAAGAATCCAGTGTTAGTTGTTCAATAGCTCGTCCTTTGGGAATTTCACAAGATTTTGGTGATTTAGAAGAGAAAAAGTGTTTAGAGTTAAAAGCGAAAATGCTAAAATTAAATGTTGAAACCGAGCAACCTGCTCCTGTTGAAAGCAGCAAATCTCCTACTCGTAAGGCATCAACACCAACTTTAGAAAAGCAAATGCCAGTTGATTTGGGATCTGGATCTGAATTGGATCAAGAACAAGAACCAGATCAAATGGACGGAAAAAATTCTTTAAAAGTTCAACGTGATGATAGTGATACTAGCTCTGGTGGTTCTGGAAAAGTTCCGAAAATTGTAAAGCCATTGAGAGTTGGAGCAGCTCATAAAAAACTTTGTCGGAGTGCTCCACAAGAAGAAAACGATAAAAAATTGCTTAAATCGAATGGTGATCGAAGTTCTTTAGAATCGAAATCTAGTCTTGAATCGAAAGGATCTTTGAGTGTGGAGTCACGGGGATCATTTGAAACAGAAAGTAGTTCCGGATCTTTAGGTGCTGCACAAAGAAGAGGTGAACTATTGCAAAAGGAACAACAATCTACATGGAAACCATTTCCTATTGAAAGTTCAGGTAGTTCAAGCATAGAAGACAATTGGCAACCACCAGAACAAGAGACGTATGAAAATTATGATGCAACTGCAGTCCCCAAAGATTCATCTGACAGTGATATAAAGGAGGTATCTCCTGAAGATCAAAAAGAAAGCGACTCAAGTTTTCAAGACGAATTAAATGATTTCCCTACAACATTCGGTTATCCGTCTATGACTAGTACAATCGGGGGAATAGGTGTGAATCCAACGGATATTTTGGGTTATAGCACAGGATTTTCACTTGGAAGAACTCTATCTAGAATTTCAGAGCGAAGCACAAATTCAGAAAAATCAAGTATGGAAGACGATATTAGTAAAGCTTCAACACACTCCCATTCGGCTAGTATGCGTGATGAATCAGCAGCTTCTACCGATCATCAAGCTAGCTTGAGCTCTGATTCAAGAAGTAACACAAATTTAGCTTATATATCAGACGCCGACCGTAGAACTTCAGCAGAGATGCCAGAAATACCTTGTGATTCGGCGACCGCGGAAAAGCTTTCGACTATGTCCAATGGTCCAAAGTCACCAACAGTTGTTACTGGTCGATTTTCTGTAACACAAGTTACCGAGAAACAAGGGGAAATTGAAGAGAAACCAACTCTTTTGTGCCTTTCAAACGCTGGTAGTCAAGATTCAGAAGATTGGCCATTACCCGAAATACCTTACGATCATGTACCAATTCATGAACAACCACCTGAAACAGTTACTTCTATACCAGACCTTGATCGGCCAGTTCCAAAAACATTTTGTTGGAAAGCGAGTATGCAATCTCAAGATTCGACTGACTGGCCTTCACCACCTTCAAGCGCAATGGAAACTCCAGTCGTAGAAAATGTTGAAACATTTTATGTAAGCGAACCGCAAAATGCCACGCAGGTTATGGTGGATTCTTTCACAGGTACAGAACCAATAATTGATGAACCTGAAGTGAAAAGTGAATTTCGTGAAGGAAAAATTCCAACAGAACAAAGTATGGAACCACCAAAAGATGCGGTAAAAGTACTTTCTTATGAAGATACAGCATATCTTATGTCCAGTGCGTTATCGCCTACTAAAGGCGATGATTCGTGTTTATCAGAAATACCTTACGACGCACCTACTTGTTTAAGTTCATCTTTAAGCACGGCTACTTGCCTTTCTTCGACATTAAGCATCACTTGCTGCACAACCAGTAAATCAATGCAAACACAAGGCATTGTAAAAGATACTAGTCCAGATACCGTGATAATATCTCAACCCACTAGATCACCGCAAAATCGTAGTCCGATTTCTGAAGAAGATGTCTTTTCTAACGATGAAGTATTTGGACCAGGTACAGTTAAAATTGAAATTTCACCAGATGAAAGCAGAATAATAGATTTTCCGCGAAAGTTTTCGAGAGGCTCAAATAATTCAGACACTTCAATTGATGACATATTGTCAGCATCGTGTGGAACTTTTGCAGAAGATACTGTTCGAAGAAATTATGAACCACATTTAAGTACTGGATCATGTAAAAAATGTAGCCATTCAAGTCACTCTGAAGAAGAAACAAGTTCGCTTGGAACCGATCTTGATGGTACAGTGAGAATGGGACTTCAACAAAAGAAATGCACTCACAGTTCTCATTCGGAAGACACTTCAATTGGTCTAAGTATATCTGAATGGTCAACTGGAACCAACACAGTCCGACAATATGCAAATTTGTCCGGTTCCGATAGTCTTTCAGCTGTATCCAATCATTCTGGAGGACCAAAAAGTGAAAAATCGAACCATACGAAATCTAGTATGAGTTCAATAAACAAATCAACAGAAAGTTTAAATGAGAAAAGTGCAAGTTTTTCAGGAAGTAAAAACAAATTTTCAGGTGACAATGGTTCTTCCGATGGATTACGATATGATATTTTATCTAGTTCTGAAACGGATAAATTTACAGAGTCTGGAACCAAGAGTGATGATACAACATTAACTCTAACAGAAATGGCACAAACCATAACTGAATGGTCGACATCAAGCAGTCGAACACTGGTAGCTCAAGCGGAAAGTCCTCACATGATTGAAGCACAGCCTACAAGACGAGGCAACTCGATCGAATATGTACCATTAAAACAACCACGAACTGCGAAACAAAAACACTCACCGCCTGAAGAAAGCAGGAAAATGATGCCGGGTATACACAAAAAGTCTAGTCCTCCTAGTGACAACAGTCCTGAAGAAGGACCTCAAAAATTTTCTGGTCCAAAATCAACTGAGCGACCTGTAAAAATTCCACCACCTAGGATTGTCGATGAAATTCCAAAAGTTCGACCAGAGTATGACGTGAATCGAAAAAGACGATCACTTGAAATGATGTCTCAGAAATATCAAAGTCAAGATATTTCTTCAGATGGTGAAGCTTTTGTTGAACGGTTATATGCACCGAATGAAAAGTTAACAGAACGATATCAAAGTCAGGAATTTACTCCATTTCAGTTAACATCAGGCCCATCCTCCACAATAACACCGGCACCTACATCCACATTAAGAGAACCAAATCCCTATGATAAACCATTAGTCAAACATCACAGTTATGACGATAAAACTCTTTCAAAGTCTCAAATTCGTGAGTATAAATCGAATAAACTGCGACAATCACAATCTTTTCATGAACATTTGCTAACATCGACTTCTGACATTCCGAAAATTGACGAAGAATCAATTGGTGGTGGAAGTTCTTCTACAGCTACAACAACAGCTACGCAAAGTAGTGAAAACACTACCAGTGCAGAAAACTCCTCACCTATGCCGCAACGTCCTGATAAATTAATTAAATGCTCACCATATTACTCAAGTAGTTTGAGTTCAGAATCACCACCTCAACAGTTAATTCAAAAGCCCCCAAGAAAATCCTCAGTAACAAAAACAAGCTCAGTGAAGAGTCCACCAAGTGGAAATGATACCGATAGTTCTTTAGATTTTCGAAAACAAGATCCAAAACTGAGAAATCGAGGCTATCGTAAAAAGCGTCAAGTTCCTACGAAAAAGGCACGACCAGATATTACCCTGATAGAACAAGAAAGTTCCGAATGTTCAGAAGGATACTTCCCAGAAATTGATTCCGGCAGTTCAGATATGTCACGTAAAGATTTTTCAAATGAACAACAATTTCCAGATTTTGATGAGGAACAAGAACAATGCACCGACGAATATGAAGACAGCAAATATCAACCATATCCCAGTACATCATATTCAGCTGGAAAATTTGAAAGTCTCGACATGACTGATAATGTAGATGAAATGGGTTTTCCAAGATATGATCGTTTGGGGCATATTACAAATCCCATATATAAGCCAGCTGTGCCTACTCAACCTGTTAAACCGCAAAGACAAAAGAAAAGGCAATTAAAGCGTGAAGATTCAATAATGGCTCAAAAAGAATCATTCGACACAGATTATGAAACGATCGGTATTCATCGTTATACACCAGAAACAGAAAGTGGAAATGAAACAAAAGCCGGATTATCAGATGATGTCTGTAATTCAAGTGAAGATAGTTATGCAACTGGAAGTGGTACATTAAATTATACTAATATGGTAACATTACAAAGATATGATGATTTAGAACTTCCGTATCCAGATTTCTTGTCAGATTATGAAAATGAACCTGGTCCATATTCAATGGATTCAGAAAGAGATAATTCAGAATTTAATATACCAGTTAATCCACCACCAAATTTTATGAATGATTCTGATGAAGGTAGTGAAAATTGAAAAGAAAGAAAAAAAATAATGATTTCCCGCAGAGGATAATTCTTCTGTGAACAAAAGAGTAGAATAGATAACAGAAAAAATGTTAACCATGTCTTTTTAAATCATATTAACAAAAAAGTAGTCATTTTAGACAAAACTTATTATTAATTTGTCGAAAATTTCTATTGAGTGATGAATCATGTCAAAAAAAAAAAAACAATTTTAATGTAGATAGTTATGAAATAACTCAGCACCATTTACATACATATAACCACAATCAGAAATTCATTAGAAAATTAAAGAAGAAGAAACATAATTATTTAAATCGAATCAAAATGATTAAATTGTTTGTGCATAATATTCTATAATAATAATAAGAACATTATTACACATGCAAATAATTTATGTATGAAAAATTTTCTCCCCTTTTTAAAGTTATAACAACACAACATACATGTCGATTTTATTCAGTACTCGTACATTATACATACGTAAATATATTTTATGAAATAATTTTATGCTTCATTGTATTGTACTAGAGTACATTTACATACATACATACATTATGTGCATTATAATTATGTGATCAGCATTGTATCTAATACCACTTTCGTGTTCTTACTAGTAAGTTATATTATTAAACACACATAAAAACGGTTAATATTTTTTAATTCATTCCAAATTAATAATTAAAATTTTTTAGATTTTATTAAGAAATTAAAAAGAATATAAAAAAGATAATGAATTATAAATAAAAAACCAATGAAAATACAAAATGCCATATACATAATGTAGTTATCAAAATTATTATTATTATTGTTAATTAAAAATTAAAAGATTTCCATATTAGATTTTTAAAACTGTTCATTTTATTCGAGTATTTAAGCATTTAAAAATTTTTATAAAAATCAATTTCCCAATTACAACGATTCAGCAATCATTATTGCCTGCCTGTTTTAACACACACCTTATTGGCTTAATTCACAAATTTCAAATGTAATTTAATTACTGAATACAAGCGAGAGAACAAGAACCAGAGCAGAGATGAATTTTAATCTAAATAAGAGAATGATTTTAAATGAAGTTGAATAAAGCTGAATGTAATCGAATTTGCAAAATAAAATTAAAAACTTTATTAAATGCATTCATTTCGTATCATTGAAATTGAAATGCATTTCTGAGTTACCAGCATGATCGTAGCAAGTTTACATCCAACTCATAAAGTTTACACCCTTTTGTTCGCTAATACAATCGCTAGTGGTTGTTGTTTTTTTGAATCTTGAGTGTGTATTTTATGTTGTGGGTAAGATGTACTTACATAAAATTGCACATCATTTATGGTAATGTACTTATACTTATTAAAAAATCCACAAAAATTATATGGGTTTTGTAACATTTACATGAGAATTTTCTGTATTGAAAAAAAAAGAAGAGGGAAAAGGAATACAAAGTATTAAAAAGCAAACATTATTTATCATCGAATAATTTAAAAAAAAAAAAAAAAGAAATAATAATAATAATTAAAAATTACAAATAATAAAAAATAAAAATTATATAATTATTATTCTTAGGAGTATATATTGTCATAAATTGTAACTAAAAGTATTATTATTATTATAAGTAAAATTATATATAAATATATATATTTTAAAAATTATTATTAAAATAAATAAATGTAATAATCAAAACAAAAACAAAAAAACAAAACACATAAATATATATTTTAGAAAATAAAATAAATAATAAAAGTAAACGAAAACAAAAAAAAAAACGTATTAATAACGAAAAAATGAAAAAAATAAATGAAATCAAAAAGTATTGTATTAATATATTATAATAAACACAAATCAAAGAGGCTAAAAACAAATTTAAAAAATTTGCCAAAAACAAACAAAAAAATGTTCATATGAATTGTGCCAAATTTTTGTTGTGTCTACGTGTAAAATTTAATTAGTATCTAATTTAGAGATTAATAAATTTATTCCATTATTTACATAAAAAAGAAAGCAAAAAAAAAAAAAAACATAATAAAACGAATTATTTATAAATGTATGTTTACTAATATAAGAATTTACTTAGATTTTATAATTAACTTAAAAAGCTCAAAGTCAAACAGTATTAATTTATTGGCTTTTAAAATAATTTAAATGAAAATTTTCATTTTAGCGAAAAGAGTAAAAACAAAAAAATTAAATTTACGAGTATTTATATAAAAGTAAAAAATTTTCATCATGAATATCTTACACGGGTAGATAGAAGCGGCTACAAATTAATTATAATTCTTCGTGTCGTGTCAGAGAATTTTTTAAATGATCATCATTTACACAAATGAATAATGGAGGAATGATCATTGATTTACTTCCCCTTCGTCTGTCTACCATACCTACCTATGTATAGATAAGTTACGAAAAGTGAAAAAATATAGAAAAAAATAATATCACAAAAATACAAATTTATTTAACAAATTTCAAATTTAAGTAAAATGAATTTTGTTTATCTCTTGTTAGTTAAATAAATGTTAGTTCAAATTAAAAAATATTCTCTATTTGTTGTATGTGATATTTAATAAATTCAAATTTTTTTCTTTTTTTTTGTACACATTTCTATGTACATTTGTATAAAATCGTTAGAAATATTACATAAATCTCAATTGTCTGTGTACATATTTATTTCAATATTGAAATTTAAATTTTAAAGTTTATTGTTATTACATATTTACGTTGTTCTATGAATGAATTTTTATTGTTCAATTTTTGAACATTTCTGTTGTTCTTTTTTTTTTAGAAAAAATAATGTACAAATGAAATCCTAGTAAAATTAATTAATTTGAATTAAATTTAAAATTTTCAACTATTGATTATTTAAAAAAAGTATATATATTCAGCAAGCAATAAATAAATTTTGCTGAATACGATAATTTCAAACATCGATTGGTCATAATTATTTGTCAGCGATTTTGATAGCGCATGAATACATTTGGTAGCGTAACCATAATTCGGCTTCCAAAACGACAACAAAGATCGACAACGATTTTTCTGTTTTAAAATTTTATCTCGACGAGGAAACTACGCCCGGCTTGACGTAGTTCATTTGTGCATACAAAATTCGGTATCTGAGCAGTCAAAAGTTTTCAAATACTTTTGTTAAGTTTGAGCAAATAAATTGGTGTTAATTTTATCAGTTATTGCAAGTTATATAAAGTGAAACTTCAAAATTAAACAACAAATCACAATCGATGTTTCACGGCTATTTGAATTTGAATTTGTTGTAATAAGAACGTTTGATGGAAAAATCGACAACTTGATTAAATCGTACGAAGGTGATAAATTTTAAAAACTGAAAAATCGTTGTCGATATTTGTTGTCGTTTTGGAAGCCGAATTATTGTGGTTACGCTATTATAACTTAACCTTTGGGCTGACTAAATAATAAAAATGTTGTAGGCTATATTTATTAATTAATTTGAAACATTCTACTTCCTTTAAATGAATCTAAACAAGTAACTGAAAGAAAATTCATATTACTCGCATTAAAATTTATGGCCTATTTTATGTATGTAATAGGGTAATAGTCTGGTATATTTATTTTTAATTCGACTATAAATAAAATCGACAAGAAAAATAAAAATTTAAAATAAAATAATAATAAAAACAAAAGTATAAATAAAATTACATAAATAATTTTGTTCGATTTTATTTTTAATATTAATTATATAATGAAACAATAAAATTATTTTTATAAATAATTTTTAGTTAAAAATAAAAAATCGAAGAAAAAAAGAAAAGAGAAGAAATCGAAAGTAAAATGTAATAATAATAATATTGTAAGGTTATGTGAGAGTAGTCTACTTGCTGACAACAAGTAACACAAAGTATTTGCATTATTAGAGGGCATTACTTGGCATTACATTAATTCTAATAATAATAGATTAGTCTACTAAGCTCTATCATTAGGGAAAAATGAGTTCACTTCTCTGCCACCAACCAGCGCAAATCAGTAATGGTTCACAATCCACGTTAAACTGTAGGTAGATACACACATCATGATAGCAATAATACGTCTATAAAATCATTTCAGTGAAAGCCCTCGCTCACCTAGAGCTTTAATAGTGCAACTGATGATGATAAAAGTTTTTAAGAATGTAAAAAAAAATGTATTAACAAAATTTCTTCACACTATTAAATGGTGTATTTAAAATTACTTATAAAAAAAAGGATCTTTATTAAAAGTGCATATATACACATTCATACATATTATTTAAAAACATTTAATGTACACTTTAAAAAAATATAAATTAAAATTAAAATTAAAATAAAAATAAAAATGAAATTAAATTGTATTTAATTGTAATCAAAAAACAAACATATAGAAAAATTATACAAAAAAAAAAAAAAAACAAAAAAAAAAACAGAACTAATACCTACTAATACTAATATGTACTAAAT
Organism: Villa cingulata; assembly: GCA_951394055.1. Classification (NCBI taxonomy): domain Eukaryota; kingdom Metazoa; phylum Arthropoda; class Insecta; order Diptera; family Bombyliidae; genus Villa; species Villa cingulata. Next base: position 1,642,294 of record OX596023.1, read on the forward strand.
AATTAAAAAATCATAAAATTTATAAAAGATTGAGGAGATACACAGTCAAATATCACACGATATCTATAACTAAATTACTATAAAATAAACATTTAATGAAAAAAAATATGTAAAGTACATAAAGAAATATACAAAAAAAAATTAAATAAATATATAAAATTAAAAGAAAGAATATAATAAAGGATAAACTGTAATATTTAACTAATTAAATCTCATTATAATCATAATTACGAGTATAATAAATTTATTGGAATTTCATAATGAAAGAGTATTAACGATACGATATTACAAAATGTAATTATAAAAATGCTCAAATTCTTTTCAGTATTATTTTGAAAAAACAACAATAAAACAATAAAACTATTAAAAAGTATCTAAAAAAAAAATAAATTTCATAAAAATCTAAATATAAAAAGTTTAAAAAAAAATTATAAAATTAACGTACATAACGTCGTACAGGTAACTAAAAAATGTGCTCGTATGTATTTATTAGATATGACGATGATGATCATAATGAAAAAATTTATTAGATAAATTCAAACTATATAAACTCATATTATGATATTATGTAAAGTTTAAATTTAAAATAAAAATTTATTTGATAAGAATATTACATTACGTACGTGTATGTATAAATTTTGAAAAACTACTACCTAATTATGTAGAAATTTTATTGTTACGTTGAAGTTTTTATTTTTTTTTTTTAAAAAAAAAATTTTTGTTATTTCTTTGAACTGTTATGCCGATTCTACACTCAATGCAGTTACTTCAACTTTGATTTGATGGATATGTATTGGAACTTCTCTACATTCAGATACAATGCGGTAGATTTGACAGCTACTTTTACATGAGTTAAGCATGCTGTGAGGTCGAAGTCCAAGTTGAAGTCACTGCATCTAATGTAGAAGCGGCGTTACTCTATGTTATGTATGTTGTACATATACTCTAGTGATCGTATGTTTCAAAATGAAAACGTTTTATATTCAAAATATATAGCAACAGCTAAAACAGATGGCGAATGCGTAATGTACTAAGCGCACATACGCAAAAGTAATAATACTTATACATTCATAAAATTAAAAAAAACAGCTATTGCTGTCAAGTATTATTTGTCATTTATTCTTGTCATTTGTTTATCACAGCACAATAAAATCATTCATAAATTTACTTTTTCTCTTTCGATATTGCACGAGTTTGTGGTAACAAAACGGCACACAAAGTGCTAATTGAGTCTGTTTCTAAGAAGTGAAACGGACTGCCACTGCAACCAACCAACCCAATTAAATACCAAAAAATACCATTAGAATTCCGTACTAAGGTTTAGATCAAAATCGTATCTGTTCCGTATACAAAAATTTTACTAACACATATAAAAGATGCGCAAGGAATTGCCATCTGTTTTGGTGAACATTATATCACAATGTATATGAAAGATTGATTCAAAAGAAAAGGAAATTAATTTTTACTTACGCATATGTATGTATATGAAACGTGGTGATCTATTCTACAAGACATACGTGTACCATAATGTACAATGTACGTTTGTATGTGATTGAAAATGTACTTACTTATTTTGATTTTTGAAAGAAGAAGAAAAAATGCTAGAGAGAAATTATTATAAAAATTTATCAACTTTGTTATTTATTTTATATGAAAATGAATTCTATTAATCGTAAATATTTAAAAAATAGTAATTTTGTTAAAAAATAATTTACATAATTGAATTTATTAATTATTTTGTAGATTTTTAAAAAACAAAAATTTTAATTAATCGTTTATTTTAACTTATTATAAAATATAAGTACTTACATAATATAGTATAAGTAAATTGTTATGTCAAATAATAAAAAAAAATTTATTAACAAACAAGAAATGTGTAAAATTCGAAAGAAAAAAAAAACAGAAACAAATCTGAATATGTGGTCTTTTAAATACCATCCAATATTTTGTAGCTGTAGCTTTAAGGTCTTGTAGTATGGTAAAAGTAAGTATGTATGTAGTACAAAAAAAAAATATCAAATGTTCAAAAGATTTCTATAAAATTTGATACTTTTCGAAACGCATTAATACCCGGCTGTATTACAATCAATGCAGTGAATTCTATAAAACGTTGAACGTAAATTTTTTGACGAAACATATCCGAAGACTATCGTATCCGTCGTTTCAACTTTAAAGCAAATTATCAATTATACACGCACATACTCATATTTCGAATCATATTTGAAACTGAAGTTAAAGTAAAGTCTGTCCGAAATTTGTCAATTGTCTGAAAATTAGCCGAATATCACACCAGGTGGAGTTCATAGCTGAGAAAAGTTCAAAATATAAAATATGTTTAATTGTTCAGACTTACAGATTTCAGATTTATTGTCTTTCGATAAACTGGGTATGTACAAATGTGTGTGGTTAAACTGAACTAATAAGGAAGGAGTAGCTGAAGTCAGTGAACAAATTTCACAAGTACATTACTAGTGATTCAAGAATGAAATTCAATTCAGCAGGGAATTAATGTCAATATTGTTTGCAAATTTTCTGATACACCTAATTCAGTTTATAACGAATTTACAGCTTCTGTGTATTTTTGCCTAGAATTTAATTCCGCTTTTAAATTATTCTGTACAATTTTTGTCTTTTATTTTATACTCTTTTAGTTTTTTAATTTAAATTTTTCCGATTTTTCTTTTTTAGAATTATTTTCACATACATAATTTATTTTTTTATTATTTTTGAATTTTCAGACTATCACGGTATTAATGGTAATGTATCGCTAGATCGTCGTGGTGAATTAGTAACAACATCACCAAATCGTTATGATTTAACTCTTGGATCTGATAAATCATCATCACTTTCACGTTCTGAAGCTGGCACATATGATGTTATACAGGCTGAAACTCATAATAAAAATATAGACAATAATAATTTATCATCGACTACTGGTAATGGAACATCAACATTAGAACAACAAAATACTGAAGAACCAAAGAAAAGGGTAAGAATATTAGAGCATAAAGAAAATTTAAGTATTTACTGACTATGAAATATGTATATATATATTTTTTTTTTTCCGATTTACATTCGATAGAAATGGCCAACAGAAAAATCATATTTTCTTGCTAAGGAACTTCTTATGACCGAAAGAACGTACAAAAAAGATTTAGAAATATTGAATACATGGTTCCGTGATTGTCTGTCAACGGAAGATGTAGACAATATACAGCCACTATTTCAAATTTTAGAATCATTCATACAGCATCATAATGTATTCTTACGTGATTTAGAACATAGACTGGTTTTATGGGAGGGACGTGGTACACATGAATCACATCGTATCGGTGATGTTATGTTACGTAATATGGCTGTATTACCAATTTATGATGAATATATCGAAAGTCATCGTGAAATATTGCAGAGAATCAGTGAAATGTTCGAAACAGATAGTAGATTCCAACAGATCTGTAAAGATTTTGAACAACAAAAAATCTGTTATCTACCAATTGCTTATCTATTATTGAAGCCATTGCATAGATTATTACATTATCAACTGATTCTGGAACGTAAGTTTATTTTTTGGATTTTCATCGAATTATTAATTTTTATTAATTTTATTTTATTAAGGATTAATCGAATTCTATTCTGATGAGCATATCGATAAAGCTGATTGTCAAGGTGTCCTACATATGCTGAAGAGAACAACTGAATGTGTTCGTCAACAATTACGTGAATCAGAAAATTTTGTGTTATTATGCGAATTACAAAGAGATATTAATGGTTTCGATAGCCTAGTACAACCGAATCGTTATCTAATTAGAAAAGGATGCCTTCTAAAACATTCCAAACGTGGTTTACAGCAAAGAATGTTCTTCTTATTTTCGGACATATTAATTTATGGAACGAAATCACCAGTTAGTCAAACATTCAAAATATTAGGACATGTACCGGTTAGATCATTGCTAACTGAAAATTCTGAGCATAATACATTTTTAATATATGGTGGACAGAGTGCAATAACAGTTAGTGCTGGTACAACAGCTGAAAAAACATTATGGTTAGCTGAATTATCAAAAGCTACAGCCGATATTAAATCTAAGCCACCGTCAGCTACACAATTAACTTATGGATCACTGAAAAATTGTAGTAAGTATAGAATATGGGGAGAGTGGGATAACGAGATATTATTGATTATTTTGAAGATATTCTTTCGTTTTTCATTTTCGAAATTTGTTTTCTTTTTGATTCGAACATGAAAAGAAAATTGTATTCAACTCACAATTATTTTGAAATTCGATTTTTTTATTTACAATTTTACAAATTCTATTGTGTTTGTTCTTTTTTCTATAAATTTAAAAAAAAAAAAAAAAAACTAAAAAAAAGATGAAAAAAAAACCGTCAAAAAATCTCTTCTTTCTCGTATATTTTGGCATTATGATAAAAATAAGAAAGAAGCGAAAATTATAAAAAACTGTGAGTATAAAAGGGAAATGTTTTGTTTTTGTTGTTGTTTTTTGAAAAATTTTATACAGTAATTTACAGCTAGAGCAGTAATTTTTCGCTACATTTTGTCATAATTCTATCTATACATTTTTGCAAGTTAATATTGCTATCATGCACGTCATGTGACTGGTAAATGATTTTTAGATAAAAGCCTGCATCTAATTGTGAAATATGAAAATTTTTGAATAAAAAAAAAAAGATGAATTTTACATATTCCATAAAAAATTTCCTTCATTTCCTTCGAAAAGTATCTGAAATTTACAGAACTTTTCATCTAATAAAAATTATCATAAAATAAACTGTCAATTGAACTTAAAAATCAGAAAAATTATGATACTTTCATATTTTGATTCTGAAATGAATTTGAATTAATTTTCATTATTCTATTGAAAAATTTAGGTTCATCGGAAGAGGGTCTAGAACTTTGCGGTCTAGCCACACCTACACAATTAACGAATGGGAATAGTGCAACAAATGGTACAAATTCAAATACAGGAAATCAACAGCAACAAAATGGCGGAAATTCAACATCCGGTGGTAATACAACACAAACAATAAAAACACCACCATCCAGAAGTAATACAGCATTACATGTTTGTTGGCATCGTGGCGCTACCGTCGGCTTAAACGATCATATTATCGCAGCAGAAAATCAATTATCCGGTTATTTGTTACGTAAATTCAAAAATAGTTCTGGCTGGCAAAAATTATGGGTAGTCTTTACATCATTTTGCCTGTATTTTTATAAAAGTTATCAGGATGATTTCGCATTGGCTAGCTTACCATTATTAGGATATTCAGTTGGGCCACCTAATCATCAAGATACCGTTCAGAAAGAATTCGTTTTTAAATTATCATTTAAAAATCATGTATATTTCTTTCGGGCTGAAAGCGAACATACATACAATAGGTAAATTTAAAAGAAAATAATTTTTCAAATTTATCAATTTTCTTATCACATTTATATGAAATGAAAAAAAATTCTTATTAATTTTCTTAAATTACATTTTTTTTTTTCCAGATGGTTAGAAGTTTTACGTAGTACAACACAAACGCAAGATTTTAAAAATTTAATAATCAACTAGTGCAAGATGATCATAAAATATACATACATATCATCAGGAAAATGATGAAAGAAAAAGAATAAGAAGAAAAAAAGAATTGTTTTGATATAAAATGAGCATTCAGATCAAAATATTTTTTAATAATATTATTATTAATCGTCTAATAAATAGTAGTCTATTTACATAAATGCATATCTACATTATTACGTATTTACATACAATTATATGCTCGGTATATACATGCACTGTATTATGCATACATAAGTATATATATTATTATAAATTTTTTTATTTAGTTTGTAAATATGAAATTTTTTTTTTCCATTTTTATTTAAATCGTCATTTAAATTTGTTATTTTCAAAGTGAACAAAATAAAACAAAAATAAATAAAAACATTAACAAATAAAAAAAAAAACTTTATAGAAAAAATATATCATAATGTAGTAGAAATTAAAGAATTTTTTGATGAGAAATGGAGAACAAATAATGTGGTTAATTTAGAATACATAGAACAAAAAACTTATATAAAATTCGATTTAAAATTACATACATATGTACTACATTACATACATACATAGGTAAAAAAATTTAAAAGGTTTTGGAATTATTTTTCATTTAATTTTATAAAATAAATATACATATACATACATTACAAAACATTACATAAATGTAAGTAATATTTTGAAAAACAAAAAAGTATTAAATTTAAGACAAATCACAATTTTTTATATGAAACAAAAAAAAAAAATGTAAAGAAAAATAATAAATTTTTGCCAACATAAAATTTAGACAAACAAAATTGTAAAAAAAAAGAAAAAAATTAAAATAAAAACAAAAAATATACATATATATTAATATATAAAATATTTTTTATACATTAACCATATTATAAAGTTTAAAAAAAAAAAAACATTAAATCAAATAAAAATATATTAACCGCAATAACTTTTGTTTTCATAATTTTTTGTAAAAATGTCTATGCCTTTCCATTTTTTTGGACCAAAAATTGTTTTTTTAGAATTTTACAAATCTGATACAGGCCAATTTTATAGATTTTGGGACGCTCTTTTCGAAAAAAAAATTGTTTCACATCGGTACGACTAACAGTTTTCGAGATATGACTGATATTCATTCGAATCATTCGATTTTAGATTTTAATATGAATTCAGAGATTCTCAAAGAAATCAGTGGAATTGTTTAAAAAATTTTGAAAAAATTTGCTTGCTGAAAAATTATTAACGCCTGGTATTCTATAAAATCTTCATTACGAGCGTCGATACCAGTATACATTTATACAATGATTGTACTTTTTACTTGAATTTACTTTACTTTACTCTATTTTTTACTTTATGCATTTGTCAAAACTTGGAGCTTTATACTTCAAGTGAATTGATTCAATACTTTGAAGAACAGCTCTGACGGTATTCTTCTTAAATTCTCCATTAGATATCTGTCTGTTGTTAATTGCCGTGGCCGTCCCTTAACATGTAAGAAAATTTTGAGAAGTACTGTTCTAAAAGTTTGACAGTCAATGTGTTCTTTTGTTTTTGTTTTCAATATTTATTTCAGTCACTTCAAAAAATTTAGTATGACAATGACATCATGAGCATGACATTTTTATGCTGGATGTTAACTGGTAAACAGGTACTGATTAATTACTGAATAGTGAATGAATAGTGGGTGGATGGGTGAATGACAATAAATAGTTTTGATTTTTGAAGTTTTGATGATTTTGATTTGATGGATTTGATTTTTGAATATTGGTTAAATATACATAAGTACATACAGTGTTGACGGCAATCGATTGGTCGATTAATAAAATAATAAAAATAAAAAATATAAATTGACGATGATAACGATAACCAGAATAGTAATTATTTGTAATAAAAATAGTTTATTTATTTTTTAAATTTGAAGGAGAAACTTAAAATAAAATTTAAAAAAATACTATAGTATCACGATGTTCAGATAAGGAAGTATAAACAAAACACGAACGAACAATCAAATCTTTTTATTCTTTTTATTACTTTTGTAGGAAAATGTTATTTACAAAAAGAAAAATGAAACAATTTATTATCAGTGTAATTAGTTTAATTTTAGGTTAGTTTATAATGTTAATTAAATATTTTATTTAGAAACAATTTATTTATTATAATTTTTTTTTATATATATATTTTCATATGATTACAATTACAATTGAAATAAAAAATTCCATTTCTACATACCTACAATAATAGTGCTGTATTTATATAAATCATTAGTAAATTCAAATGAAATAATTAATAATAATGAAAAAGAAACTATAATACCAATTATTCATATTGCTGAAAATCTAAAAGATGATGAACATCAACATAAAATTTCAAATCAACATAAAACGCATACAGATAAAGATGATGTTATAGCTAAACAAAATTTAGAATTATTAGAAACCAAAGCAAAATTACGTATTTTAGAAGATAGAATTACAGAATTAGAAAATAGAATTCCACGAAAATATCCAGATGTTAAATTTTTGAATTATAAAAATCGAAAAAGAATTTTGGTATATAAATAATGCTTTTTTAGAAATTAATTAAAAAATTAAATAATTAATTTTTGTTTTTATTTTAAAGATAACTGGAGGAGCTGGTTTCGTTGGTTCACATTTAGTTGATTATTTAATGATGCGTGGTCATGAGATAATTGTTGTTGATAATTTTTTTACGGGACGTAAAAGAAATGTTGAACATTGGTTCGGTCATGAAAATTTTGAATTGATACATCATGATATCGTTAATCCATTATTTATTGAAGTTGATGAAATATATCATTTGGCAAGTCCAGCATCACCACCACATTACATGTATAATCCAGTTAAAACGATTAAAACGAATACCATGGGTAAGATTTATGAAAATAAAAACAAAAATTGTGAAAATCTTTGGTAAATTTAAAGTAAGAAAATCTAATTAAAAAAAAATTTTCTATTGAAAAAATCTTCTTAAAAGGGACAATAAACGTATTAGGTTTAGCGAAAAGAGTTGGTGCCAAAGTATTAATTGCAAGCACATCAGAAGTTTATGGTGATCCAACTGTACATCCACAGCCAGAAACGTATTGGGGTCATGTTAATCCTATAGGTAAATGGAAAATTTAATTTGAGAAAATTAACAAAAAATAATAATCTTTTTTTTTAATATTTTAAGGACCTCGTGCTTGCTACGATGAAGGCAAAAGAGTATCAGAAACATTAAGTTATGCATATGCAAAACAAGAAAATGTTAATGTTCGTGTTGCAAGAATTTTCAATACATATGGTCCTAGAATGCATATGAATGATGGTCGAGTAGTATCAAATTTTATTTTGCAAGCATTACAAAATGAAGAAATCACAATATATGGAAATGGAAAACAAACACGTTCATTTCAATATGTATCAGATCTTATTGATGGTTTAGTTGCATTAATGGAATCAAATTATACACAGCCAATTAACTTAGGAAATCCAGTTGAACATACAATAGAAGGTTTTTCAAATAAAATAGAAAAAAAATATTCTGTTTTATATATATTTCAGAATTTGCAATCATTATAAAGGATCTTGTCGGTGGTATAAGTCGAATATCGCAATCAGCTGCCGTTGAAGATGATCCGCAACGAAGAAAACCTGATATAAGTCGTGCTAAAAAATACATTAAATGGGAGCCAAGAGTAAGTTTTAATACAAAATAAACAGTTTTGATTGCATTTTAGATCAAAAAAAAAGAAGAAGAAGAAAAAAACCAAACTACGAAATTCATTGAATTCACTTTTATTTTGTTGTTCTCGTTTAAAGGTACCGCTGAAAATTGGTCTACAAAGAACAATTGAATATTTTCGTAAGGAATTAGACAGATCAAATCATTCGGAACGTAATATTTTTGTACCGCCAGATATGAAAAATTACAGCGATAAAATAATTGATTCATCGAAGAATGGTGTTTCAGTTTCAGTACTGTCAACAAAGAAATAAAATTTTTATGCTCGATAAAATTCTAGTCTGAGAATGCTGTTTATACATTTATAAAAAAAAAGAAACGAAATATAGATTGTAGAATTTAAGAAAAATGTAAAAAAAAAAAATTTTTTTTTTTAATTTAAAATATTGATATAGAATTGACTAAGTAAATTGAATTTTATACAAAAAAGAAAATCAGAAGAGAAACAAAATATAAATAAAATACAAGTTTTATATTGAGAAAAAAAATGCCTTTAATGATTTTTACATTTTTATGTAATGATTTCATACTAACGAGCATGAGCATTTTATTAGTTTTTAAGAATTTTCTAATTTTTCATTATATTTTAAGGTAAAAAAAATATACATTGAGTTATAACATCTCTTCTACCATTCTACATTCTTATGTGGTGATTCTACTTAATCAATTTTCAACTTCTATACCATTGCATATACAGAAACAGTATTTAAAATTACTTGAGACACGCCCACGTGCTCTTAATTCAAGCCAACGTTTTTGATTTGGAACAAACATTTCCGGTGGAAGTTGAGCTTTATCTTCAGTTTCTTCATCTAAATTTATATATAAAAAAAAAAAAATTGTGAAAAAGTGAAAAAATTATAAAAACATTATCCAGTTACCACTTATTTGATTGATAATTAAATTTACAATTTATTTACCATTTTTTTGTCGTTTATATTTTGATGGTGATGGTAAAATCGATACAATATCATCTGGTTTACGTAATAATATTCTTCCAACACCTTCACACATTCTTAATACTTCATGTTTACTTAATTTTTCGATATGGTCTTCTTGTACGGCATTACAATTTTTTATCCATTCAGCAACACCATCAAAATCTTTTAATAAATTTATAGCACCGCAACGACTAAATTTTATTCTTTTCAAATAAATATGATCAAGCCATGATTCACATATAATTTTTAGGCATAAACTTAATATTTCTATATCATTTGTTGCCTTTAATATTGGTAAATAGATTTGTTTTAAAAAATAATTAACATATTCACCACAATTTTCTTGTCGTACATTGATTTTCCATTCTTTACCACTCGGAAAACATAAACTTAATGTAGCCAAAGTGTATGTACGGCATGTTGATGCCAATATATCAATACATTCATTACATGTATTCTAAAAATATATATTTTTTTCTATAAAATAAAATTTATAAAAATTTTTTTTATAAAATTTTTACCTTCAATTTTAAGATATTTATTTTAATTTCAGATATTAATTTGTATCGTAATGCTACACAAACTTGAATTAAAACTTCAATTGCATCGATTGGTACTAATTCTGGAAATCTTAAATATTGTAATTGCTCTAAACAATTTCGTATATCATGATGTATAATTTTAAAAAATATTCCCATATTCCATTCAGAACATAATGATTTCGCTTTAGATATAACCCATAAACGCATACTGTGCACAGAATGATCTGTAATCATTGAAAGCGTAAAAGTAAAACATGAAAAATTTATCAAAAAAAAAAAAAAACATTTTAGCAAACAAAACCGCAACACTACTATTGCGATGTGATTCATCATTTTATTACCGAGTCTATGAAGGATTGGAATTTGTTCAACAATTGGTAATTCAGTTGGTATTGTTCCATTTTGATCGCAGCTATTGCATAATTTTGTTAAAGTACACAAAAGTTCACACCATAAATTACCAGTAAATGTTCCTGCATCCTATATTACATTTATAAGTAAAAGTGGTAAAAGTAAAAATACATTAATTTTGGATTTTATTTGTTGTAGTTGTAGTACTAAAAAACATGCATTCTCTGTCTTTTTATTTAAATCTTGTTTTTTAGAATTGAATTTGAAATAAACGATCCATATCTGCGGTGAATATAGTTTTGAAAAACAACTAAAAGAAAAATCTATTTAGAAAAAAAAAATACTTTGGCAGCGGTGGGATTCGAACCCACGCCCTTTCGGACTGGTGCCTTAAACCAGCGCCTTAGACCGCTCGGCCACGCTACCCTATATGTACAGCCTATTCTCAGTACACAATTCGATTAAATTTTTCATTCAAAAATTTAAAAATATTTTCATATATTACACACTACACACATCTATGGCTCTATAATCTATAATAGTTCTATACATATGTTCTATTGGTTCTATGTGTGCAATGTGTGCAATGTGTGCACATACCTCAAGATATAAACTCGATCCAGTATCCACATCATTCGATAAATATTCTTCTGAACTGGTTTCCGTTGAGGAAACTAATGTCAAACGAAATTTTTGATCCCATATCGTTGTTGTCACATATATTGTGAGCGTTTCACCAAGACCTTTTAATGTTGATAGAATTGGTTCTGGTGCATCTATATACAATATATTAAATGATAATTTATTATCAAACATTTTATTCTATTTTTTTTTTTTTCGAAAATAAATGTAGGTATCTATAGTTGTATAGAATTTATTTGAAAATTTTTATTATGTATTTTGCTTGCCTTCTTCATTTAACAGCATAAGCCATTCTCTTAATTGTTTCGCATGTAACGGTGATCGACAACATAATGGTGCATCGCTCCACCATAAAATTATATGATCCAGAGTACTTCCGATTTGTGTCCATAAACTTCTTATACCGCGATTTATCCATTTTTGATAATTTTGATCTTTTGTATCGAATTTATCTGTAAATAATAATGAAAAATAAATTCAAAAAAAAAAGAGTAAAGAAATCACAATTTTAATTATATTTTCATTAAAATTAAAAATATTTTGCAATTAATAAAAAAAAAAAATGACAAAAGTAGAGACAACCGACCAAATGCATTTGGACATAATTTACAACATTTCGATATTATTTCAGTTATAAACATTTCTTCCGATGTTATTAAATGCTCTAAGATTTCATCTTTAATTGATGTTGCTGTTTGATGATAATTTTCATTTTGATTTGTATTTTTTTCAAATAATTCATTTGCTAAATTATCAAAAAAATGTATAGCTGGATCCTGTATATAAGTATAAAAAAAATAAATGAAAACAATATTAATAATGTATGATGAATGAAATTTAAATTTTAAATCAAACAATATCAATAATAATAAATTGAACCTCACATTTGGATCAAAATCAATCATATACGATGGATTTATGAATTTTCTTTCCGGTGTATTATTTGATATTATATTTTTTGATTTTTCATTATTTGAATTTGGATTATTATTGTCACCATTATTTTGATTTTTTATTATTGCAAAATTTGTATAATTCATCATAATAATTTGATTACTATTATTATTGTTAAATTTTTTATCATTTGGTGATGTCATATGTGCTGTTAATGTTCTCAATATTTGTATACTTGATGAATCTGAATTATTACCATCATCATTATTATTACCTGATGGTGATAATTCAAGTTTACATGTTGTTAACAAACATGATATTAATGATATGCAACATTGTTCGCTACGAGTTTTTGACGCAATCTAAAAAAAAAAACGGTAAATATAAAAGACAGTAGGAATATTTTCACGATTTTAGCATAGTGTATGAATTTCGAACGGAATTCCGTTACTCATATAAAATACATGTAAGAAGATGCATGAAAATCCGTGTACCCGCAATTTTGCCGTGTATGTACTTTTTGTTTTATGAGTAGCCAGTTTCGAACAGAATAAAATATCGAATTGGATACTTTTTTCCGTTCACGTTGAAACGGAAATAAATATAATTGGACAATTAATTCCGTGCAGTTTGTTTGTGTAATTTTGACAGCACAAAAACACAGTTATTGCTGTCAAGTATTATTCTTCTTCTTCTACGGTATTCCAGACCTCAATAGGTCCTTAGCCTCTTGTGGAGAACGCGCCTCCATTCCTCTCGATCTCTCGATAATCCGTCCATTCCGAGGCACAATCTTTAGTCTGCTAATAAGTAAGCTTTTCCGGGGATAGCTTATCGTCAAGTATTATTTGTCATTTATTTCTTCTCATGCGTTCATCACCATACAATAAAATCATTCATAAATTTTTTTTCTCCACTCTATTCTACATGAAATTTTTCCGTGTAGCAATAATGCTACACGGAATTCCGTTCGAACTCTGTAACCTCAAACTAATATAACTTTTGTAACCTCACCTGCAAAATAATACCGATATCAATTTTCTTTGATTGCAATAATAATACTGGAAATGTATTGCTACAAATTTTTGTACCATATCCGGTCGTTAATGAAATGCCATCATTAATATTTTCATTTTTATTAATTTCATCAATAATTTCATTATATAAATTGCATAAAATTAATGCTGATTCCATTATAATTTCTGATTGATAACAAATATCAAATAATGATTTTACCTAAAGATACAAAACAAAAAAAGATTGAAAAGATACAAGATTTTAATTACGAACTACGATGATATTTTGTTAAAAAATTTTCTTAAAAATGCACTAAGAATATGACTTTGGCATTATTATTACCATTCGATTTATCACAAAAATTAATTGATAATGTCTTCGACGTAAATTTTCCATCATAATTTTGGCTTTTTTTTGTAATAAAATTTTATACGGATTACGTTGAAGTTTTTTGAATGCTGATGATGATGATGAATTTATAATGTGATTATTTAGATTTATTTGTAAATCATAACTGATATGAAAGTAATTGCGACTTTCATCGATCAAATTTTGAAATTCCTAAAAAAAAATGAAAATGAAAAATAAATCCATACAAAGATAAAGTGAAAAAACTATTTAATAATAAAAAATATGTAGTATATACTATATATGGTATATGCGTACATAATAGTCTAATAAATCCAAGTTAATATTTGTTGAAAATTTCTTTGTTAATAAACGTAATTCAAATTCAATTTTTTTACAATTATTGAACAATTTTATAATTTCACTACCATATTTTGGTATCCATTTTGCTGGTGTATTACAAGAAGTGCTCATAATTATTACAGAAAAAAAATTTTTTTTTTAATTAAAATCAAAAACTAATCTCTCTCTCTATAACTGTGTAACTGTAATGATTAATCAATTAAATATTTTTTTCTTTTTTTAAAAAAAAAAGACTTGAAGTTCTAGTAAAAATAAAATATTTTTTTGACTTTCTCCCTTTGCAGTAGTATTTTAAAACAAGATCCATACATCC